>JAQISU010000189.1:1200000-1740000 GCA_029339505.1 Unio delphinus
ATTAATATCCATGACACCACTCTCAAATAGTTGTCTGCAGATATCAGCGGCATCATTAATTACTTCCGGTGAGTTATTTCCGGCTCTTTTCCCCCTACGAGAATTTATAATCGTGATATATCCCCGAGAATACTATTAGGACAACGAACTTTACCACTACCTGAAAAACCCCTTTGATATCCACCTCCATCTTTTTCAGTTGTATAAGTTGCACCTTGCTCGCGAGATAATTCATCCAGTGGTCTGTCCATTCTTTCTAAATCATCATCATCAAGTGATGTATCCTATTGAGGTTTTTTTTTTGTCTTCGTGTTTGTCTCCGTGTTGATGTTGGGCGCTTTCTGTCTTGTTGTCGTTCTTCTATTTCCCATTGTCTTTCTTCTATTTGTTGCTTATTATAATTATTAATTCCCTCTTTAAATAGTGTATACCCCATCTCCCCCCAAACTAAACGATCAATCCCCTTATTTATTTTATACAACCCATCAAACCAGTCATTGCGTGATATCTTATCTTTATAACCATCTTTTAAAAACCCTTTTTTTGAATGATAGCTTTTAACAGCAAAATTACTAAAAATGTGATAATCCTCTTATTTTAAATAAATGAAATTTTTTATTATTGTTTTAGCCTCATCGGTAAATTTATCAACTAAAGAAACACTCCTTGTTTTACTAACATCACCCTTTTGTTCTTCATCATGTGGTTGTTGCTTATCTCCAGCTATCTGTTTTAACAATGGGAGAATACCCTTTCTTCTATCTTCTTCCTCAATAGTCTTTCTTAATATAACCTTTTCAGTAGTTGAAGTGACGGGTTTGAATGGCTGTTTCGTATCCGCCGCAAAGTACGTTTGAAGACTCTGTCTCGTTTGGAGCATATTTCGAACGGAATCACGAACCGGAAAAAATTTCTAAATCGCTAATCGTGTCGTTCTTCTAATTTAAAATTGTTGTCATGCTAATTTAGTAGTCAGTACTTCACCCACCATTATAAATTAATGTACGATCTAAATGTAATGACAAACTCACCAGTGAAAAATCCGTAGACTGCTTCACCCACCCCAATTTAATATTACTTCCGCGTAATAATAAATCACCAGTGACAAAACATTGACAAAGTCACCATTGATTAAATTACCGTGCAAAACAATCGTCTATAGAATTTTGTTCTAGTTGAGTAAGCACGTCTGTTTATTGTATACTTACAAATTGGTATGGGTATTATAGACGTCAATCCATGGAGGCGATCAAAGGAGAATTCTCCGTTTGTCGGATAATCGTTTTTATTGTTTTGATCTTCGAATTAATTGTGCGTTTGATTTCATATTGCTGCCCCAATTTTTTTCTTTTTTTTCGACAACAGTGAATAACGGGATGAATTTGTTATGTCATTTTCATATGCGAGGGAGCCAAAAATAGCTTGCTGAATTCGCTTGACAAAAGATTTTGGCAAACAATACCTGTTCTTCCTAGCGCTATCATCAATATCTTGAAAATCAGAAAGAATTTGATCACAATTTAATTTATCTGACAATTGAATTCCTTGATTTGTCAAATTTAAAATTTCGCTTATAATTTCATTGATATTTTCAGAATTCATTTATAAATACTTTATATTATATTTCTAATATATTTTATTTTCAAAAACAAAATAAATGGGGGTCAATTTTGGCCCGATTTTTTTGTATTATTCACATCTTATTACGCCTAGAGATATATATGAAGGTTATATATGATTATATATGATGAACTCCGCAATAAGGTGCTATTCACATCTTATTACGCCTAGGGATATTATGCCAGTTATATATGAAAAATCTCATTGGGGGAAATAAGGTGGTATTCACATCGGAGGGACCCAGAGGTTACATATATAAGACAACACATCACCATTGGAACCCCTCAGGTGTTATTCACATCTAACCTGGCCCAGAGGTACCACGAAACATAGTCTCCAAGATTAGATATAATTCTCCAAATAGCTGATTAGAACTCCATGAAGATATATTTCGTGAATGGACGTCACATTTACATATATACATATATAGATATATATACATATTGATATATAAGACAGCACAGCCTTTTTTAAACTCCCAATTCGAGTGTTATGGCGAGTTTGTAAGGCACATACATATATACAATGACATGGTTATGATATTTACAATGAATGATACATGAAATATAACAATGGATTATAGAGGACAGCACAAGACAATACAATATATAACAATGGATTATTGGATGACAATGGTATGATGGTATGACGGGAGCACTTCTACATTCAAACTGAAACCACCCCACCAAATCACCCCAGGTTCTGACGGTGTGTGTGGTATGGTGGTTTCAAGGCTTGAATTTTGAATGGCTTAAAGCCCCCAATTATATAGAAAAACCTTCGAAATCGGCACCGTCGGCAATAATGCCTGCCACGAGATTCGAACGATGGGCCCCAGGAGGAGATCCCAACGCGTATGGAATACGCTAAATGTTCCAATCTACAGGTATATGCTTTTGAATACTATATATGTGTATCAATCACAGTTATTCTGTATGCCGTGGCATATTTCCAATTTTTGTATACACTTTGTTATTTTTGACAAATCCATTATTGTTGTGGTTTTTCTTTCCGTGTTAGGGAGAAATTTGGGTAGTGCCGTTTTGTTACATTTTATCATTTTGGGGGAGGGGGAGTCAAAGATGCCATCTGGTTGCGGTCAAATTGATATAATGATGACAGCAAGAGATTGTCTTATGCGGAACTTTTCTACCTGGTGAAACATTAAGCCAACACAAAAACCCATTATCCCATTGAGATACGTGACTACAACAAAAGAGTTATCGTTGTTTCAAAACTACACACACAAGCCCATATGAGTCATTCCCCTTGGTGTTACAAAACAGAATTCAGACGTATGTAAAATGACTTCTTTGTCCAGTTCTTGTGGAAATCGATGACCGATATACCTGTTCTGCAACAATCGTACTGAGGCTCTACAAATATCGAAATACCTACTGGCTTCATTTATTGATTAAAATACTCTTTCCTCGTTATTTTCTATATTAAATGATTTTATACATGTGCATTTTTTGATGTTTCCCAGTCCCTACTCTGTTTAAATTTTCACTTTGTGAAATAGCTTGTAGATTATATAAAGAATTGTTTTTTAGGATTGGAATCAATATGAGCAATGACAAGACCATCTTCGATCAATCCATTAAATACCTCGACCGCAAATCGATGATGATAATATTTCTTCTTTCCAACAGTAAACATCAAATACCCCATACTATTGTTCGTCCCAAATGGTTTCTTCAGTCGGCGGTGTCTGATACCGTCACGAGATGCTTCATAATCATGGGATGTGGTCGAAATTTTTGGTTTATTTATATACTAAATACTATTTGTCTAATTAATTAATTGGTTTAATTATTACTTGGGAATCTATCAATATAGTCTTGAGGTGTTCTTATGATTTTGTCATTGACGCTGTCAGGGACAGAGCCAGAATCGGAATCTTTGATGGAGTCCTTGATGGTCCATCGTTGTAAATAAGCCTTGAATAACATTACCAAGACCATCTCCGTAAATTGTTCAACAAACAGGTATTCGCGAGTTTACTACTCTGCCCACGGTAGGTTTATAAATGTGATAGGGTATGATCATCTTATTTATTATCGTTATATCTAATCGAGGCGACAATTAGCCACCAGTGAAGATCAGTCACTGTGATAACCATCAACGAGTTCATTGATAAATTTTCGATATACTCTAATGTCTACGATACCACCTTATCAGATATCAGCTGCTTCATTATTGATTTCCGGTGAATTATTTCCAACTCGTGCTACCACTATGAGATTTTCTAATCTTTCTATGTCGGAGAGAATATTATTAAGGCAGGTAAAAAGATCACCCCCGCGAGTTCCACTCCCACTCCCAGTATCACCTTGCGCATCATCAGATTCGTCTTCGTCTCTTATAGGAGATTTTGATTCTTTCTGTTGATTTATTATTGCAGAAAGCTTTAAAAATTCTGGATCATTACTATCAATAACACCTTAATTATAACGAATTCTAAAGATCAGCTTACGGTACTCCTCCTCATACATATGTTGATATCCTAGTTCCACATCAGAAATGTTCGAATCATCTGCAGTATATTTAATTATTTGATCATCATCCATGTTTTCAATTTTTTTATAATTCCAGGCTTAAGTATTTTAAATCATTTTTGAACAGATGGAAGAATCTCTTATGGTTTCCGTCGTTTAAATTTTTCTTCTCGCTGTTTTGATTCTTCTTTTTGCTGTTTTGAGTTCTTTTAATTTTTGCCGTTTTTGTTCTTCAGATTGACCATATATTCTATATTCTATCTAACACACTGAGATATGCTATATATATTTCACTTTTTGTATCAACTGGACTTATTTTAGTTTTAATTTAAAAAGTACATCAACTCAGTGTTGCTTATCTCTTATATGTTCTATGTTCCTTTTTCAACATTCGTTTTCTATCGTCATATCGCTAAACAACAAAATCAATAAAATCACCTGAATAACTTGTACTTATTGTTGTTGAAGTATCCTCAGTAAATGTATTGCGTAATTCTTCAACTATATTTTCTTCGGTTTTTTTTTTCCGGACCAGATTGAGATTCTGCCGGTTGAGGTACTTGACCAGGAAGGTTTTGTAAAAGTCTAAATGTTTCTTCAGTTCTTTGCGTGATATTTTCAAGTTCGGCAAGAAGACCCTTCATACTGGTTGAATATGGTTCAGAGTTTGAAATAACACCAGCGATTCAAATAAATGTGAAAGTGATTGACGATTCTGGAATATCTTTGTACGATATTATCCAAAACAGATATGACTTTTTTAATCCCATAGTTTTTTATTACTGAAAACACTGGTACGGACAAGACAATTAGACTATTATATTTCTTAAATAGAACGACTTTTTCCTTATGGCCCTAACTAATTTAGCGGGGATTAACGTCAAGGTAAAATGGATTAAGAAGGTACAGCAAATATTATACATTTCAATCATGCTACATATTATTGGCAGTGTTTTTGTTCTTGGTACTGTTATTTATCTGTGAAGATCGACGTGATTAATAATCTTCTTTTAAATAGTGAACTAATATTTTTGGTATATAAACTTGATTTTACATCCAATTATTTTCATGAAATGTATGTTTTTAACTGTATCAATTTAGGCTTTTAAATGTATTAAGATACTACTAACCATTCGAAAGGTAAAGCAGAAGTCGAAATGATGTTATGGACTCGTACATTCACACATAAAGTATATACAACAAGATGGCTTACGTGGTATTGACTCTTTAAGAAATACAAATATGACCCTATCATCAAGAGAGGTTATATAAGAAAGAAAAAAGGACCAGGTTGTATGAAATCAGACGAAACGAAACCTGTGTAATTGAAGTCGCTGAAATTTGTTGATTTTAAATGGCAAAGCAATTTGTCTGCGTGGATTTGAGCCTGAGCCTGGCCAAATTCCGTACGTGAGATAGGTTGCCAGTAGACTCTTGTGGGTCAGTGGTTCATTCCAGGTCTTTTCAGGGTTTTTACTTTACCATTGACACTGGCCGCTATGTATAGCCTATCTGGTGCTAAACCATGCTGTTAAACCCTAGAACAACAACAAGTCTTCCGTGTGACGATAACAACTGTACATATTGCGAGAAAGAATAAAATTAGGTTAAACGTATAGACACGTGTAGCCTCTATTTCTAAGCTAAAAAAAACTAAACCGCTTCATATTCTCTTCTACCCCATGTAATCTCAAAGAAAAATGATACGACAGCCTTGGACGAGGGTAGAAAAGAATATTAGCAACAATGGTGATAACGGCTTCAATGCCAACTCGTTTCATGACATATTCTGAGGATAGAGGTATCCAGATTGGATTCCTAGTGAGGTCAAATATACCGAAAAGCCTATGGTTAAACTTTTTGTTTCCACCATCTTAGAAGAAACCTGAAAAGAACATTAGGACACGGCGAGGTCTTCAGTCCTAAATCAGGGTCATATAAGCAGTAGTTTTAGAAGAGTAGAAGAAAGCAAACGTCCCTTTTCAAGACTACAAAGTTTTCTAGAAAGGAGATATATTTTTTTAAATGTATGCATGCTTGCATCTATGTTGTTGACAACACAAACTTTAAATTACATCCCAGCCCTTTTATTGTGATAGCACATGCTTGGTATGAAAGGTTATATTAATTCCTATAAATATTGCTTTACCCTTGTGTGTGATAGTTTGTATTTGAATGTATGAACACCACTTTCACCCCTTATATCCTATTTGTCTCAAGTACTATCCAAATGTTAAACATATGGATCAAACGTAATACACCTTTTCTAGTATGACGCCAAATACAATCCCCATAATTGTCTACGTTAATGCTAATTACCGTATAAGCCGAAATACCTACGTTCATGGCTTCTTTTTTAATCTAGAAAAACAATCATATATTATCATATATTCTGCGTATCCTGTATGAACCCAGTGTTGTTTATAATTTGTAATACGATATTTTATTTTCCTTTCCAATACTAGATTTAGCTTTAAGAAACCTAATAGATACATGGATGTTGTTCTTTCTCTATTGTTGTTGTTGTTGTTGTCGTTGTTGTTGTTGTTTCCCCACGGTATTCAATGTCCCGTGACTGGCGCAATCCTACAATTTGAATCGAACTGGTTGCATACAATAAGGACCAGTATCACTCTCCACAACTACCACCACAAATATTGTTGTTCGCCCTCTTCATCTTGGTGATGAAAGAGGTCCTTTTGTAATAATTTTCCCTACTCTCTCTCTCTCTCTCTCTCTCTCTCTCTCTCTCTCTCTCTCTCTCTCTCTCTCTCTCTCTCTCTCTCTCTCTCACGCGCACACATATATACACACACACAGTCACACACACACATATACAAACTAAACCTTTCAGCCCTTCAAACCATGTATAGTCGTGTGGACTTATTTCGTCTTCCTTGTCCAAAGCGTTAGCTGCACCTGTAAAGATTTATCGTTAAATTAATTGTTTATTGATTTGAAAAATGGCGTTTCCTTGTTCACCTCGCAATGCCAATGCACTGAATCACTTGGTGCACCGTAAATCATCTTTAGCACTATAAACGTGCCCGCACAAGAAGATATAGCTTGATGGTTATTTTAGTTTCACATTTAGTGTTGAAATGAATTTTTTTGTTTGAAGTTTTACTTAAACTTGCCAATTTGGTACGCTTTGAGGAACATGTCAAAAGTATTTTCAGGATTTGTTTTGGAATAATTTGATTAGACTGGTCCTCAATCTGTAATTAAATCTTGAAGCCTTTTGAACTTTAAATATTAGAAATTACTCATGGACACAACTTTTCTTTAAGATGATTGCAGGTATTGCATACCTATAGTCATGGTCATATATGTTTTAAATGTTTTCAGCCTAAATTTTGAAATTGAAACTAAATTAGATAGTTGAACTTTACGATGATTTCATCCACGTATAAAATGAGTGTATTGTTTTGATCTTATACTCAGATTTTTTTCCTGAACAAGTTATGAAAACATTAGGACCAATCTTATTTGCTTATCTCTAGTCTTTTTCTTATTAGAAACAAAAGTCATTTTGATTTAGGTTAATTTGGAATATAATAATTACTATAAGATATTGTTTAATCAAGCCTACCTTGACATACTTGCCATACGACAAAGAAATGCCACAGTTATAAAATCTATCAATGTTCTACTTCAGAAGAAACTATGTAATATATATTACTTGAAAAGATGAATAACTGAAACTAAGTATCCATTGGTAATCTTTTACGCGCGAGTACTGTTGGTGTGCTGGAAGAAGATGCACTTGAGGTCCATGCTTCGGAATTGTATAAATCCCTCTGGTTTTTTTTAAATTAAATACATGTACTGGGGTTTTGTTTCTTTTGTTGTTGTGTACAACGATACCCGAGTATGATTTATGTATATTTTACAAAAACAATGAGCTCGGTCATCCTATGCCGCATGATCAAAGTGATTTCGGTGGGAGAAAAAAATTTTCATCAAGCACACAGGAGGAACGTCTTGTCAGTGAATTGTCTACTTAAAGACGTGCAAATCTTCAGCTGTAGAGGTATGTGAGTTCATAATTAATTTCGTTTGTATATAATATGTTACAACTATTGTACTAAAACCTTTTTTTGTATATTTGCTATGGAGTTCCAGCTTGTGTAGTATGATGCAAATATTTTTTTATATTTTTGTATATGACTTAACAGGAGATATATACTAGCATTAAAGTTGCATTTTATTAAGAAATGTTTAGTAACATATGAGTCTGATCGGACACAGGTAGGTTCACTTCTGAACCTGTTTATTGCTTTATGTTCTGCCGATAATGTGATTTGTATATTTTACCGTATATAACGCCATCACGTGTTGTATTATATAACGCGATCACGTGTCACTTTTGGTACACGGTGGTAGATATATTTTCAGCTGATTAGAGTAGACCGGGTACCAGCTGTATAATTGACTACAGAAGTTGACCCTACGCAGCTTTAAAGCGGACCATAACATCCGTAGAGCTGATTGAACAGAGCGTAAGCTGGTTGAGTAACATGTGATGGGGGATTCTGACCGGTTCGTTGGCGCTGTATGCATGATTGATCAAGTAATGGTCGTCGATGACTAACTCGAATGAGAACTGATTCAATGAACAGTGTAAATGGTTACACAGGACTTTTATTAACGGATTGTCTTGTGTAACTCCAAACCTGTATTAGTTATTCCGTGGGTTATTGTCTCCGAGGGCAAATTTTGAGGTTTGTTAGACACAGTGTTTTGTGGCTGTAAAGATATTTTGCCTGATATATGTCCCATCGTTTCATCATTTAACTATTCGAGTAAAGTACCCCATATTTCACTATTTGAGTGAATATATCATTTTACAATATGAGTAAAGGAACATCAATTGTATTATTTGTGTAAATTACATCATTATGTTCGTCGCGTTAAATTACCGTGAATTGTTTTTACTATTTGCGTCAGACATTTTTTTTTGTCGCGTGAAATTAAAATGAATCATTCACATTTGCCCTTGTACTTTGTATTTACTTGCATTCACTGCTATTGCTTTCTACGATGCCTTTAACTCATTAGCTATATCATGAGGGGAAAATGTGAGCTAAATGTCTTTTCCAAGGATGCTCAGAGGCTGGCATATTCGGGTATAACGAGTTCGAGAACGCTAAAAGTGTTACAAAGACAAATGAAATTTCCCCACTATATGCATCACTAGTATCCAGTATTTGTCGAAATCAGAACGTTAGTACAATAAACAAGATAAAACGCCAGTCTTAAATTCGAATGTGGTTCTAACGAGTAGCGGCCTACATCTTTACCAAAGTCTAGCTTGAACTGATATATGGTCTTACTTTGCCTAAATTGAAAATGGCATGTGGTTTTGTACATCATTTTCTAAATCAAACCATAGTAATAAGTACCCTAAATTAAAAAACATTTTATTTGGTTGTTTTGGGCAAAATGAAATATACTCATTTCCTGTAAGGCAGACGCAGTAAATACTTTATAGTAAATTTGAAAAATACTTAAAGTTTACTTAAGTACCGTGCAGTGCATGCCCATTCTTTGTAACGAAAATTCAGATAAACCTTGACTAAAGATCGACTATAAAACATCCTTTTGCAATGCCTAATTTTGCAAGCAGCGACAGTCTACATTCATATTAGTTACAAGATCCATTATATGATAAACTGTCAACAAATAAGTACGTTATACAATGAAATGTTGTGTGTATTTTGAGTACAATACTGGTAGGAATGGAACATTATCATATGGAAATTGCAGCACAAATTATATTCCCATACTGGAGATGAAGGTCTTAACAGTTTGACAGCAAGCAAAGGCAAAGGCTGTGTGAACCGTAAAACTCGTGAATGTTTGTTACTACGTATCCTGGCTCCATGATGACAATGAATATAAATTTGGTCGTAGAAAATGCAGCTCGATAACATTTCTTTCTTGGAACACGGCTGTGCCTATATATAATTGCTAACTGCAGTATTTGTTTGCTATTTCTGTTTCCAACATCAGTCCATGTTCGAGGGTCTGCTTTACTTATGTATAACAACGGATACGAAAACTGCCTTTAGTCAATATAGACCTTTGCCAAAAAAATACAATTATCAAATTTGTTAATAAAATTCACCATTTAGTCCACTGATATGCCCTCGGTTTACAAGTATTTTAGTATTACTTACGCTTTGAAATTTATTGCTTGTTGACGTAGTTAGGTTTGCTATACTGTCGAAGTAAAAAATTAACTGAAAGCTGTTTCTTGTCAGATTTTAAGTTTCGCTATTTAATTTTAAAAACTGGAAAGCCCACTAAGCAAACGTTTAAGTTATGGATTGTGCACGGAGATGTTAAACACTTCTAATTCTTGGTATATTCGCATGAATATGATTCACACTGAAGAATCAAAAATGCATTAAAAAGTCCGTATCATTTATACCAAATATTCAACCATTTTGAGTTGCATCACAGATATAGGGTTAATTTTCTATTTGTGTTAACTTTTTCAATTTAATTACCGGAATTGGTTCTCCTTCTTGTTCTGACCATGAGTTCTTTTTTAGTTGTTGTGTCATAAAGTGGAATATAACACTTAAAATGCAACTTGACGACTTGGTCACAAAATCAACATCGTTACTTTTCTTCACAAACTCGAAACTATTGCTACGAATCTGCTGCTCTAGTGTAGGGATTGTCTGCTACCATTATACCTAACATTTTCCATAAAACAGAATTGCAGATGATAAAATTACTAAACCGGAATTAGTAAAGTTATCGTGCATAACATGTGTACCATAGTTTATATTTCTAGGGCAACGCACTAACCTACTCAATACGTAACACTCAAAGTTTTACATTTCATATCCTAATCAGGAAAGAGAGTGGACAAAACACAGCAATGAAGATAGTGTGAGATGCAATGTTTAGAATGTCCATATTTAAACATTATGGGTTTTTTGTGGCACCTAACGTGCAATATAATGTTAATAATGTGTGTAGATTTAACGAGATGGGTCTCCATTTCCTCTTATGGGGACCATAATGTTAAAACTCCATCTTAAACCAATACGTTGTTTAGAGTGTTCAACATCCAGTTGTTTAATATCCATATGGAGGCTAGTATTACTGGTGGAGGAAAAACCCGGGAAAAACCTGGAAAGAATCACCGACACACGATAAGCTACTGGTAAGCTTTCTCACATAACCATATTGGCCGAATCGAAGATCCTAACCCACGCAGAAAGAGGTGCGATAGTAGTAGTGATCCGTAACGGACAGCGCTTTAGAAAACTCGGTCACTCTAGGCCACGAGAGAGAGAGAGAGAGAGAGAGAGAGAGAGAGAGAGAGAGAGAGAGAGAGAGAGAGACATTGAGAGAAATGTAGTCAAATGGAATGGACAGGGGAAGAGATAGTGAGGAAGGTATGAAAACCTGAACGTCATTCTCTTTTATGGTCTAGATAAGAAAGAATGAACTGTAAACTATAATTTTAAGTTAACATTACTCTATAGATTATAACGAAAACGTCAGAGAAGTTCATATTGAGTTGACCGTTACAAAATGGTGTTCTCTAGGCGATAGTGAGTCATACTTAAATATTTTCAGATGGATATGTGTTATAATAATAATAATAATAATAATAATAATAATAATAATAATAATAATAATAATGAGGACTTTGTATAGCGCCTAATCTTCCGAAGCCTTAAGCGTTTTACAACTTATGTAATGATATGACTACACTACAGAAAAACAACATGAAATTGGAAATCATACAAACATGCTGAAAACATATAAGGTACAAAATACTATTAGGAAGTTCGTTCCTACAGTCGCAAAAGTTGAGTTTTAGTTTAAAAGGGACCACTGTATCTTTGTCTCTAATTTAAATGGGCAATTCGTTCCACAACGTTGGGCACTGGTGTTAAAACTAACGTTGTCCATATGATTTCGTTTTCATTGTGGGTAGTATGAGTATACGATTGTCAGACAAGGAGCGTAAATATCTTGCTGGTGTATACACATGGGTGTGGCATGATATTTGGTATGTTGGACTGGAGTGTGTCAGTGAAACGTAGCACAGAAAACAAATTTTGTGTTTGATTCTGTATCGATTGCATAGCTATTATAGGGTACAGAACAGTGTTGATGTGCGCTTTGATCGAGGTACTCTAAAGATTATCCGAGCAGCTGTGTTTTGAACGTTTTGAAGAATATGAAGTTAGATATTGTGACGAACTACACATAATTTAGTTACAACAATCCATTCTTGAAAGTACTAATGAACACACAAGTGCTTTAGTGTCATCAACTGAAAGATATTTGCGAATAGAACTGATGCGTTTCAGCTCAAGATTTGCATCCTTGCATATATTCATGACATGTTGGTGCAATTTGAGAGCACTGTCTAGAGTAACACCATTGTCTGCTTGTTACATATCATCAGTGATTTCACATCAGAACTACACCTCTCTACCGCATGAATGGTAGCATCAACTTCAGTTGGGTGGCTAGACTTGGATAGTTGGGTGTCATCAGCGTACAATTGGTGAGACACTTGGTGATGATTTATGACACATGAGAGCAGCTGAGTATATAGAATGAAGACAACAGGGGAAAGAACAAACCACTGTGGAACACCACAACATAGATCAACTGGGCTGGCGGTTATGCCATTTGCAGATACAATTTGTGTCCTGTTGACTACGTAGGACTTGAACCACGCTAAGGCTGTATTCTGAATGCCAAATAATGCTGGAGACGGGGAAGTAATATATCATGGTCTATTGTGTCAAATGCTGCAAACCAATCAAGGAGGGTGAGGACTGTAATCATTCCGTTATCCAAAGCAGAGAGAATGACATTAACTACTTTCAAAAGAGTAGTTTCAGTACTGTGGCAAGGGTGATATGCAGACTGTACATTGCTAAAAAGACTGTTTGATTTCAAATGAGATACAAGTTGGGTTAGAACAACTTTTGCTAAGATTTTTTAAATGAACGTGAGATGTGAAACTGTGCGGCAGTTCTTTAAATCGTTATGGTCAAAGGTTGGTTTCTTCAGTAGAGGCTTTACGATGTCAGTTTTTGAAAAATGGTGGGAATCCCCCAGTTCAGAGAGGGATATTAATAGGATCAGTTAGTGAAGGCAATATTGGGTCTAAGCAGTCAAGCAGCAGTGATGTTGGACATCGATCACGTTCACATGCCTTTGGTGCACTCTTCATCACTATTGTCCATACTAAATCCGTACAGACAGGTTCAAATGCTTCTAATGGTTGTCGATGAAATTCTGTGTCATAACTGTATGGTGACGAGTCAATTTAAATTGTGTTTTCAAGCAAAACTCTAATGGTTTGTACTTTGTCACGATAGATCCTTGCAAATAGATCCGGAAGTTCTACTGGTGATACGGTATTTTCGACGTGGGGTACATTTGTTCCTTAACATTAGCTTGTTAGTTATCTCGAAGAGCTCTTAGCAGCTGAAACTACCTTTGATCTTAGTACTGTAGTGGGATAATTTGTTTAAATGGACCATACTTCTGACGTTCTTCTTAGCGCCTTCATAGATTTGTTAATGAATAGTGAATCTGGTGGAAAACCAAAGCCTATCTGTTTTACGGTGATGTTGATTAGCAGTGTGAAGCTGGTCCCTAATACTGCTATACCATTGAGAACACGTTTTTATTGATACTCAGCATTTTGTGGCTGGATCATGTCTTTCAAGCAATGAACACAAGCATTTATTGAGTTGTTCTGCTGTAGGATGTATGCAGTTTGTTAGGTTTGCTTGGATGTCATGCATTAATTTGGTTCTATTTATGATACGGACGTTTCTCTTAGTAGTAAATTAAGTTGGAGGGTTAGGGACTGATACGTCCAGATGGCAGATAATCAAGAGCTGATCGGATGTAAGTTCGTGGGATACAAGGGTGTATTGCATAATAGTATCATCAGGTCTATGAAGAAACCAGTCTAAAATGTGACAACGTTTATGGAAAGGTTGGTTAACTGACTGTTTAAGGTTGAAAACATGATTGAAATCTAGGAGTTTTGACGTGTATTGGTTTTCAGGACAGTCAGAGTTAAAATCTTCAAGAATAATTAAGTTGCCACCTATTTGAATTTCCATCCTCCAGAAGATACAGAAACTGTTCCAAAAAGAGACTTTAGTCAGCTTGTTATTTTATACTACGAGGAGGGCTTTAGAGACAGACAAAATGTACTGATCTTTGTTCCAGTGTGAGTGTTGTTTGGATTCGTTCAAATGATGTGTGGCAGCAATTGAAGGTTGTGTTGTACGTAAGGCGTTTTATCATGGAATTCTTTGTGATGACAACAATTCCACCTCCGCGAGAGTTGCGGGTGAACGAATCGATGGAGTAAGCTATGGTTGTTAAAGCCGCTGACTTGGGCTCATTCCCTGATGTTTTTAGCCATGCTTCTGTCAGGAAGAAGACGTCGATATTCTGGTCGTTGATATAATTAACTTTTTCTGTGCGCTTTTCTGGTGATATTTATTTATTAAATATTTATGGTGACAATGAATAATGACCTTACAACTTATTTTTACATTTTAAACACTGATTTAAACTTTGATTAGTTTCAATTTCTTTGTTTACTATGTTTGGAGAAAAGCTACACGATATTTTCATCGATACTGAGACAGGTGTCTTGTAATTTGTTACATTCCACGAGAATTCTTTTTCATTTTTCATAATGTTAATCCTCAACCATCGCTCGTGTCATACATACATTTGTCATATAAATACCATTCGTTATTTATTCTGCTTCTACTCTGACCCACATGGGACATACTTTTCAAACTCGTACCAATTTTGATCTGCTTTCGTTGTTTGAATTATACACCTGGAATAGCCACATGATGTTGCAATTAAATTATGCTTGTAGGAGATGATTTAGGGAGGACGCGTCAGAGCTTGTACCTCGCCTTGATGTCTTGTTTGCACCAAAGTAGGTCAAAGGAATTTTCCGGTTGCTTTTTATTTAATTGATCTGACATGAAAGTCATGACCATCGAACGTCAGCTCAAGCTCAACCCTGCATGTAGCTGGGGACCACCGATCCCCAGCTCATGCTCAGCCCCTGCCTATGAATGAGGACTATTGAGCGCCAGCCCAATTGCAAGTCCTGTCTGTTGTTGGGACGATCGCAGTTATTGTCTTTAGTTGGGGAGGCCGTAAGTATATTCTGCCATACAGTTTATCTACGACTCTGTAACTGATAGAAAATCCATACTGGTAATAAAGTAGACATAACTATGTGTACCTAATCAGCAATAAATATACATAAAGAACCTAAACGTTTTACGATGTATCCTTTTGTAGGTTCCAGTGCTTTCATAGGTGTAATGTATAGTATACTTTAATTTTGCTCTGGTTTTGATGTATGCTATCTCCTTTTCTAAATAAAATTGTATCATACGGTACTAATCTATGGCTTCTACGTAAGAAAAAAAATTAATTATTCTGAAAATTGTTTTTAGCAAACTTCACAAATACATATTTGAATAGTATTATCAGATAATGCAATATAATTTTTGAAGGATAATTCTAATTCTATATTTTGTTTTATCATAGCTACGTTTGTCAATAAATCAGGCATATTGCACAATGAACGGAAATTATGGCCTAGTCATGCGCAAACATCAACCACAGCAAATGTGCACAAGGAAGATTTGTATTGGACTAACACGGTCGACATTCGCATTTGGGACAAAAGGTACCTTGTCTTTACTGTAATATTGTAAAAACCTATATACTATTCAAATAATGGAAGTCTTATACTGTCTAACTAACAGAAGTATCATATCTTTGAATTTTTCGCCTCAAACAAATCGTGTTTAAAATTTTAATGTGCGTCATGTGAGGTACGCTGCAATGGTAGGCTTGTTAAAATAACGAATGTTTACTCAAACAATTTGTATATACTCTTAAGCTACAAAAAGTGACAAATCGAGGATGATTCCTAAGATTGTGTGAAGCAAACTAATATGTTCGAGCATTCAACCCTTCCATGAACTCCGCTTTTCTCCATAACTCCTACAACAACTACAGGTGGGATCTTCTTTACCTTTGGACTGGGCATATTTCCACATAAATGTCGTTTGCGTTGTGTGCTGGCATGGGTGGGGACTTATAAATTAAAATAAAACTCAGGAAAAGGAGATGAAATATTTCGAAATGGCAAACGGAAGGTGCAATTAAGTTTTATTCCTACAACAAATTGTATTTGATATAAGGAATGTGACTTTGACATAATACTAAAACGTATCCAGACTTTAGATTAGGAACAGAGTGTAAAACAAATCAATGCTATCTAGTCCGTTTATTATCATTGACTTGCAACAACTGTGCTCTTGTGAAAGAATTAATGAACTGATGAATGAATGAATGGGTTCCAATGCCAAGACAGGGCCAACGCTTGCCATAACTGGCAAAGACGCGCAAAGACGATGCAAAACGAACAAAACGCGCAAGAACAGGGAAAGACGGCACAAAAACATTTTCGAACTTCATTAGTGAAACTATATGAATGTTGATTCCAATTAGTACAAATTGAAATGCTTTTATTGTTCAAATGTTGGTCGTTATTTCTGGGGGGTTTGTCTTTTGAAATGATAGATATACTGAATTAATGTTTTGTTAAAATATGGAATACATTTATTACCATTATTTGTAATATACGTGTCCCCATTCAGTGTCAATAGTGCATGGACTTCGTTGGCGAGCATAGAATGATAATTAATTTTGCACCTAAGATATGTGTTTTAACTGTAGATTTAATTTTGGACAATACCGCAAAAAGGGCAAATACAGGTCACATATGGGCAAAGATACGCAAAAAGGATTGAGAAAATTTCATAGATAGCATAGTGGGCTAATCTTTGCATGCACTACCCAGATATTAGTCTGTATGAATCGCCACTTATTTGTTTACCCGTGTCATGGGGCATGCTTCCAGCTTTCCAAGACCCGTAATGTTAATTCTGTGTATGCTAATTGCATACTCCTAAATTTATGAAGCCAATAATTTCCAAAGCATTGTCATTTAAACTATTGTTTTTGTTTGAATTCAAACGTTCATGTATTGGATCTTATTTATATAATATCGTATATAAGGAATTTAATGATTACCATCGGTTTAGCTTGTATGACATTTGTAATTATTATTGATAAATTTAGTTTATTTCTCAAATTATTTAAAATAGTAATACAATATTACGCAATTTAGGATGTCTATGTATAAAGAGATGATTATTTAATAAATTGATGAACGATTGTTGATATATAAACGCAAATCTCTAAACGAATATTAAAGGTGAACAATTGGTATAGTACATGTACCAAAATATATAAATGTTTTTATACAAATATACATGTAAATTCATTATTGCTTTGATTTTATTCCCTATACATGTTTATTGCAGAGCTGAATTTAAAAGATCTTTATATTTGTGAACAGTCAACACTGTCATTTTTCAAATTATATTTAACTCTTTTGGTGTTTTTTTTTAAGTGCTGCTTTTTGTGATGAATTTAATTTTTGTTTCTTTTAACAATTATACATAGAAATAAAATGAAAAATTCAAGAGATTAAAATCTAATGTTAAAAAACATGTTCTTTTCTTTGTATCAATGTTTAATACATATGCAATGTAAATACTAACCAGCTCACAATTGTGCTTTGCACCGTCCAAACTGACGTCATTTTACTAGTTGAGCTCGCGCCTTTGCTGACCTTTTTGCAAAGGATTGAGGCCTGTTACTGTGATGGCCCCATCTTAAGACATTAGAGTTGGAAATATGTTTTATTATTACCCGCCTCTGAAAACGTTTAAAGGTTGATGTTTTTCTTCTGACGATTTTACGAACCAACGCAATGAGATAAATCAAATTTGATGTATATATAGCTGAGGCTACAATTCCTAGTGCCATAAATAGTAGTTCGTGTAAAATTCACAAGTTCGTGCATATATTTGACGAGTTCAACAATTTTCAGTGGTTTCTAATCACTTGCAACTGTAAGTATATGGTTTAGTCACAATGTGCTGTTATTCGTCCACAGTTTGTCTTTGCCGTTAATGCAGTCTTTAGAAACTTTGTCCATCGCATACTTGACATAATAGTTTTACAAAATGTTGGCTGGTCTTAAAGTCTGAATTTTAATTATGTTATATATATTTAACATAATTGTTATTTTTTTAGTTTAAAAAATATTATTTCATTACTTGTTAAGTATGCTAGACTTGAACTAGTCTAAACTTGAGTTCATTTCTGATTGACCTGATTGACGTTTCATATTTCATTAATACATATATAAATTAGTCTCTATGTGTATGAGCTTTAACACCAGGATCTTTATTATTATAATAAGTAAATATGTTTATTTGAGGTTTGAAATTTCCAAAGTTAATTTGACAGTTTTGGGATTTTAAATTTATAAACATCACGATCATTCTTTAAGATTATTTTCTATTAGGAAAATATTTTGTTTTAGAAATGCCAATTGTGATCTAAGGTCAAGATGAGAAATATATATTTTTATAATTTTGAAGAGTTGATCAATTTTACATTCACATCTAACACTTTCAACATTTTATGATGTTCTGACCAGTTGCGTTGAATTTTATTTTATAAATATTATTGAAAGAGAATGAATTATGTTCTCCAAAAAATAGAAAAGTGCTCTGTTAAAATTCTTCCATAGAGACATTTACTGGAATTTATACTGAATTAAACCTGCAATTATATTAGTGATTCAACAAAATAAGGTTGACACATAAACACTATATAAGCTATAATACACACGTCATCACCTACAGTTTTGGATTGTTTCAGGACAGGAGTTTTAGTCATGACTATAAATCATTAAGGCTTGTGTCTGCTATTCTTGGAATTTAATTACCAATACCGTTAGTTCTGTTTTTCATTTTCACTTTGAATTCCAGAAGAAACAAAATTTGTACCAAATTTGCATATTTCATCAAATCTAGTCATTTGTAGTTGCAACACCTTTGATACCAAACATTGTAAATAAATTATAATCATGTACTTCTGGCTTGTAGGTAACGTATCTGTAAGTTGCCAATATCTATTTTGATTTATGTGTTTCGTTTATTGTCTTCTTTAGATTCCACGACGCGTTGCGTCAGGATATTTTGCAGCGCCTTTTCATCATCTGTTCCTATCAAAAATTCAATTTTTCAAATTTAGACTTATGATTTCTTTCAATTGGGAAAATAACATGAAATGTAAATATGCTTATCCATCTCAATAAGTGACCCCATTATAATGCAAGTCCAGCAACTGATCTCATTATGGCACTGTTGATGGGCTCATGTAAACGAAAATGACTCATCAAGGTTTATCATTTGCTGATAGTAGTTGAAACCACCTTACTCTTTCTGTAGTTGGCGTCGCACGTGATATAAGTGCAAGAATACATATCAATCCTGTTCCAGGGTGGCTGTTGGTCAATCAACACCAACTTCTTTCTTCCATTCTCTCTTTTCACATTATAAAATCTTGCATCCTTTATTACTTCATGTGGTGTTTGTCAGTAGGTCGGTCACATTTTCTCTAGAAGATTATGATCCTTAACTTCGTGTGTTTTCTAATAATACAACACATTGCATTCGTTTACATATTCATTTATGTAACTTGAACTATGCTTGTTAATGCTTTTCATGTTATTCCACACGATAATATACATAATGTCTGCTTGCAAGAATGACTTACCACGGTCAAGTGCATGCATTTTAAAATATACGAAATAATTGTACAAGCTTATGTTCTTCTCTAATGCGGCATAAATTTGCTTTTACCTGTTAATTGGGATATGCAGTGTAAAGTGTATGGACTCCGGCACATTGTACCGTACTGATTATTTTAATTCCAATACGCCACTTCTAAAGTAACGTTTCTAATCCTATTTATTAAGATCAAAAATATATTTTTAAATGGGAAATTATGTAAAGATTCATCACTGTAAGTAATATATAATTATTACAGATGCGAATTTATAATCACTAATGGACAGATTCATTCATGTCAATAAAAGAATGGCAGTAAGCAAAAGAAACATCAGGATTACTGTCCAATAAACTACGAAGTATTGCAATACTATCCGTCTGTTAGAAATAGCAAACATTGACTCACCGGAAATGGTTAAAAGTTTTCAATGCAACTACACATATCAAATATTAAAATTACTTAATTGTGGTAAGCTAATGTTGGGGTCTGTTTTACATCCTTATATAAATAACAAAATAAAATATAAAAAAAAATTAAAAATTGTTTGCAGACTCGGCCGGCCATAAATATGCGTAAACGAATTTATATTATCATTTTCTCATTACAGGCAGGAAAACCTGTCTAACACTAATATTCAGTATTATATCATATATCGATCCAGATTATGAGTTCAAAACATTAAAAACAATTGACAAATATTTTTCTATACATTTATAACATGACTATAAATGGCAAATATACGAATGTCTGATGGCCGAGTGGTCTAAAGTGCTGTCCGTTACTGATCACTGCCATCTCACCTCTGTCTGCGTGGGTTTGAGTCGAAGATTCGGCTAATGTAGTTATGTGAGAAAGCTTGCCAGTAGCTTATCGTGGATCAGTGGTTCTTTCCGGGGGTTTGCCCGGGCTCTTCCTCCACCATTAATACTGGCCGCCATGTATAGCCTATATTGTGCTGAAAAATGGCGTTAAACCATAAAAACAAACAAAAACATGGTTACAAGTATTAGCAGCGATTATCAATTTTTTAACCTTATTAGTTCATGTTGAGTGAAAGGACAACAAGGTTGAGCGAGTCTGTGAAGGTCATACTATGGCCCAAAGAAAATTCCACCAAGACAGGTTTGACGAAAATCACGATGTGATAATCATCCTCCTTTAAGAAAAACGAGAGTCCTATATAGAATCATAGAACGACATTGACTCAGTCTCAAACGTGACTGCTTTAAACACCTGTAGAGTAAAACCCAGAGAGAACTACGTAATATGCAAACTTGGTAGAGGGACCGCAAAGCAGATGACGCCCAGCATTACGCAGACATTAGCAGCTCGAAAGAACTTTTCAAGTCCCTTAAAGATTTATATGGGCCGTCGAATGCCTTCAGGAATCCATTAATGGTTTCTGATGCATAGTATCCTGAGGAGGAGTTCATGCCACAAGAGTTCGAAGACGCAATTGTTGTCACCTTTTACGAATTCGGCCGTTAATTTTCATAACCTGGTACAAATTGATATTAAATATTCAACCGTTTGGTCAACTGTCCCAGAGATACCACGACGTATTGTATTATTAAACGCCCTATCAGTAGGATCACCGGCAAAGCGCACAGAAATAGTAAATTTTATCAACGACCAGACTATCGACTTCTTCCTTACAGAAACATGCCTAAAACATCAGGCGATGAGTCCAAGTGCGCGGATTTAATACCCACCGCTTACCCTATCAAGTCGTTCGCCCACAACTCTTGCGGAGATGGAATTGCTGTCATCACAAAAATTCCATAATAAAATGCTTTAAATACAACACAACCTTCAATTTCTGCCACACATTGCTTAGAACTAGTCCAAACAACACTCACTGGAACAAAGGTCAGTCCATTTTTCTGTTTCTACCGCCCTTCTCCTAGTAGAAAAAAGAAGGTGACTGAATCTCTCTTTTTGGAGCAGTTTCTGAATTGTATAGGTGGCAACCTAATTATCTTTGGAGATTTCAACTTTCACTTTTATTGTTCTGGAAACCTTTTCATGTCGAAACTCCTAGATTCCATTCATGTTTTCACCCTTAAACAGTCAGATAACCAACCCACCCATAAACTTGGTCACATGTTAGACTGGTTTCCTCATAGACCTGATAAATAATATTCTGCAATCCATACTTACATCCCACGAACTTGCATCTGCCATCTCGACGTATCAGTCCCTAACCTCAACCTTTATTTGCTACTAAAAGAAACCTCCAAATGATAAATAAATGGTTGTGTTGTTATTATGTGTCGTTCTTCGCATCCCAGTTTATTATATTTTCGGTCGACTGTAATTGAGTGGGTGTCCATAGTCTATTTATTTGTTTATATTTCTCCGATTCGTGTTAGGTCGTCTCTAATTATTTATTTTTTCTTATTTTCTAATGGTCAAAAAAAACTTTATTTTCACTGTTCAAACTGATACAAAGATCTAGTAAATTGAGTATCTGTACAGTGTGCGAGCTATACAGTTGAAGATTTAGTGATATAAGAGAGATATAACTTATGTATGTATTTTTAGTGTTCCTCAATGAGGCTATTTTTTCCGTCTCTTTTATGGGCCTGTAAACGTCGAGTGGCGCAGTGACGTAGCACCGTGACGTTAATCTCTTACTTTTTCCCTTGAGGGTCCCTGTCCCTTAAAACCCTAGATTTTACACAACAATTTATTATTATCATGTTTAAATTTTCTTTGAACACTCAGTGTCTTCCAATCAGAATAATTTGGCCTTGGTAAATTGTATGTGAGCGCAGTCTTGTTCCAAGAGAGCATTTTTACATATGACTAAACTACTTTTCGCCATCTCTTCGTATAGCATGTATGCGCTGATACCGAAAACCAACATTCACGAGAATTTAAACGTTCTTGATCTTTCAATGTCGTTACTTCCGTCTCCATTATGTGAAAATAAATTGTACTGCAGTTTAAAGTGCAATTTATTACATTCCTACGAAACGAAATATGAATAAGGTTGTTTCCAAAATGAAACGTAACAAAAGGATATTTAATTCACCCGTAGTTTTTGGGGTCTGAGGTATTTTATCCCGGTGGCTTTACTTTGTCGAATGACAAGTATCACCCCCTTGCGTTGATAAAACTACGTCATTATTTAGAGTTCTTGCAATATACTAGTATAAAACTAATTTTTTAAAAATTGTTCGTTTTTCTGATATGATACTTACTTCAGATATGGAAAGAAGACCCACAACCTAACACATTATCTTAAGCTAATTCCGCAGATAAGCGCAAAACAATTGTTTTAGATATTACATGTGGATGAATTATCGTAATCGAAAATTAGCTGATCAACAGAGGATTTGTTTCTTAGCAGATCCTGAACGTTCTACCTATCTACCTTCACGCTAATCCGAGTTATTATTATTATTATTATTATTATTATTATTATTATTATAAATATTATATATATATATATATATATATATATATATATATATATATATATATATATATATATATATATATATATATATATATATATATCAAAGGTTTCTACTTTGAGCTAAAGTTTGAGTTTTACTAAAACATTTAAAACATATAAAGCTAGGTATTTAGCAAGGTATTTTCCGAACGTTATCTCTAAAATTTCGAGCTCAATTGAATTACAGATTTTGGTTCAGACCGATCATAAATTAATATTATAATACAAATTATTTAGATCCATTTGATACTTTCTTGCAATCACACCAAACTGTCTGTTTTAAAGAAAACTAATAAACAAAGAATTCATTTCAATGCTAGATCTTGAACCATTTTCGATTGAGCAATATAGCTTATAGTATTTTCGTTTATAGTTGTATAATTTAATATCTGGAATATTGGACTTTTCCATTCACATGCAATTTATAAAATAAATTATTCGCAGCCTATGTTAAATATTAAAATATTCTTTCTCGTCTTATCATGTTGTGCAAGCACATTTATAATGGTAGAAATGACATGCGGTGCACCAATTTCTACAGTACGAGATTACATTGCTTCGTGAGGAAGGAAGCGCCGCTTATGAAATCAATAAATTGGCATTTTCTCGATGCAACAATTAAAAATAGACCGTTATTAATACATTTTGAACACAGTAGACAAAACAAGTACACGTGACTTATATGTTTGGAATTTTTAAATAACTAGGTCATGTGTAAGTATGCGTATGTTTGTTGCCACCAAATTAACGAAGGCTCTAGCAAGAGAACAACAATATTTTTGGCGAATAAGTGATTGCAGAAGCATCTAGGCCTCGTAAACAAAGATATCAGCAGCAATTCTAAACAATCTTTATTTCACATTGAAACATAACACAGTTACATCTTGACGTTTAAATTCGGTTTGTTCATCATTCGTTACACGGGTTGATTTCTGGTCACTTTTGAACATGTTAATACTTATTCTATACAACTTTATACCAGCAAAATAATCAAAATAAATAATGACATTTTACCTTTCTTGAATAGACATAATTAATGAATATACATAAGATGAAAAATGTGCACATCGTTTTTTATATTTTCTTAACACACATTTTTCATGGCAACAGTGGGTCTTTCTATTTCTTGTGTCAAGAAAGTTACTTTCATTCTTGTAGAATTGAACGAATTTAAGAAAGGTTGATTACTTAGTGGCTAAATATTTTGAATATATTTTGATCTTATAGTTATAGTACAATATTAGACACATTAACAAAAGTATATATATTTATTTCGATTGCGAGAAAAGACTATGGTAAAGACAGACACAAACATACAGGCAAACAGCAGAATGAAGTGCATAAAGACATGTCTGCAGCCAGAAACGTAAATTCGTCGTTTAGTACAAGGGTGCATGGAGGGGTTTAATGATGGCTATACTCTTAGGTTATCTAACGTATCAGTTTATCATGCCACAAAAGACACCATAATCGTGTACCTTAAGCGGTTCGAACAACCTTTTAAAAATAAAATAGAATAACAACCCATCGTGCCATCGCATCAAAAACCCAGCATCTTAGCTTCAATACAGAAATCTAGACAAAGATTAAAAAAATTCATTTGTTAATTTTAAGTCTTGTTTCATTCTTATGAGTTACAAGTCATCCATAAATTAAGTCATTCTAAATATTTTGAAATAGTCATGATACAGCAATCATTTGGTACGTCATCTAGCTACCGATTACAGTATTAATAATACAAATATTGAAGTGCGATTTTTTTTGGGCGCGTGGCAAAACTTTAATTAAGAACACAAATCCATTAACACTGAGTTTAATTTTATTCTGCAGGGTTTTTCAAAACAGCAGTAACTCAATGTTTGCGAAACTCTTAATCCATTAGTCCTCATTTTGATAACTGCCCAGGTCAGCTGCTCAATTCGTTTTGTACAAGACACTTGGCTCACTTTCCAAAACATAATGCAATCACTCGTTAAAATAACAGCTTTGAGAATCTTAAACAAACATAAATCTTTGTATGATTTATTAGCATCTTTCTTTACTCTGAGTTAGCATATATATATATATATATATATATATATATATATATATATATATATATATATATATATATATATATATATAGGGGATAAAAAAACAACACAAACGCCGATAAACTTGTGCGACTAGTTTCGCATTTATGCTTCTTCAGGCACAAACTTTATTTGAAAGAAACTGATGACGTCTATAAAGTTATAAACAATTACGTCATTAACATAACGTCATGCTTTTGAAAGAAGCAGATGACGTCTATATGTCAATAATTACGTAATTGACATAACATCATAATTTATATTCTTTATTATACAAATATCATATGTACAGCTGGATCAGAATGATGCATGAGTCTCTAATGAAAACTGAGAGTGAGATTATAATGTAGAGACTAACAGTAATACATATAACTACATATTATATATATACATATATATATATACACATATACACATACACATATACATATATATATATATATATATATATATATATATATATATATATATATATATACACATACACATACACATACATATATATATATATATATATATATATATATATATATATATATATATATACATATATATACATATATATATATATATATATATATATATATATATATATATATATATATATATATATATATATATATATATATATATATATATATATATATATATATAAATACAATATATCAAATCATCCACAAAAATTCTATACAATTTTATATAATGCCTTAGTATTAAGGCCATTAGGATAAACAGTATCTAACCGATTAATCCAGTAACTTTCTTTAATGAGTCTGTTCATTTCTCCGTGCACAATATCGATTGGCATGAAAGAAAAATCCCTTAATGAGTGATTATTTGTATTAAAATGCATTGAAACATTAGAGGAGAACTGAGGATCCATATAATTTTTTATATGAAAGCGGTGATTATTCATTCTCTTAGAAACTTGTTGAAGTGTTTGTCCAACATATTGCATGTTACATTTTTTACAGGTTATCAAATAAATTACATCAGTTGATATACAATCAGTGTTATAACGTAGATAAAACATTTCTTTAGTATTGGAGCTACTAAAATAGGTACTTTCTGTAATATTTGCACATTGAGAGCACCTACGTCTGTTGCATTTAGATGACGAAAAACATCTTTGAAAATTTTTTTCGGTTTAGTTCTGATCAAAAGATCTTGTAAATTCCTAGGTCTTCTATAAGCAAGAATTGGCTTGCTCTTGTAAAGTGTTTTGACGCTGTTTTTTTCTGATAAGGTAAGGAGAGTCCAATATTTATTAATTATAAGGCCTATATTTGGCAAAGATGGATTATATTGTATTATGAAAGGAATTATATTTTTATCTTTCGTACATTCTGCTGTATTTAAAGCATCATTTTGGGTAAGAATGCAGACTTTACTTACAGCAGACTCTATTATATGTATAGGATAATTTCTTTTTATGAAATATGTTTTTAATTCATTTAAAGAATGTTTTAATTGATGATCGTCTGAAATGATACGTCGATATCTTTTCGCCTGACTATACGGTATGCCGTTTTTACATGACCTGGGATGACAAGACGAATATTCCACATATTGGTGGATATTAGTTTCTTTTACGTGAACATTTGTAGAGATAGTATTATCAGGATTTTTCATCACATTTACATCTAGAAAGGATACATGCGTAGTGGATGCAGTGTAAGTAAATTTAATTGTGGGGTGAAAATTATTTAGGCTATTAATAAATTTGTGTAGATCTTCTTCTGAGTGGTTCCAGATCATAAATATATCATCTAAAAATCTTAGCCAAACAGTGGGCTTAAACTTCTCGTTTTCAAGAAAATCTTTTTCTAATTTACCCATGAAAAGGGAAGCATATGAAGGAGCCATAGGACTACCCATTGCCGTACCCATTATTTGAATGTAATTAGTACCATTAAATTGGAAATTATTATTTTCCAAGATAAGAGTTATTATTTTACAAATATCTTCACTCGATAGTCTGTTATTATTAAAAGTGTTGTCAAGAAAATATTTACACGCCTTAATATCATCTGCTTTACACCGCCTTAATACCATTTATAATTTTTTATATGAAAGCGGTGATTATTCATTCTCTTAGAAACTTCAACAAGTTTCTAAGAGAATGAATAATCACCGCTTTCATATAAAAAATTATATGGATCCTCAGTTCTCCTCTAATGTTTCAATGCATTTTAATACAAATAATCACTCATTAAGGGATTTTTCTTTCATGACAATCGATATTGTGCACGGAGAAATGAACAGACTCATTAAAGAAAGTTACTGGATTAATCGGTTAGATACTGTTTATCCTAATGGCCTTAATACTAAGGCATTATATAAAATTGTATAGAATTTTTGTGGATGATTTGATATATTGTATATATATATATATATATATATATATATATATATATATATATATATATATATATATATATATATATATATATATATATATATATATATATATATATGTATATATATATGTATATATATATATATATATATATATATATATATATATATATGTATGTGTATGTGTATATATATATATATATATATATATATATATATATATATGTATATGTGTATGTGTATATGTGTGTATATATATATGTATATATATAATATGTAGTTATATGTATTACTGTTAGTCTCTACATTATAATCTCACACTCATTATATATATATATATATATATATATATATATATATATATATATATATATATGTGTGTGTGTGTGTGTGTGTATGTATGTGTGTGTGTGTGTGTGTGTGTGTGTGTGTGTGTGTGTGTTTTCAAAAACACATCAGCGGACCAGCACTGGGCTGTGGCGAGAATCGAAACAGCGACGAATGCATTACGAATTCGATCCTCTACCATAGTCTAAGAGGATGTAAATTGTGTAATTTATTATTTATTTCAGTTGCATGCTTGTTCATATTGCCGCTCAATAGTTGAGAAGTTAGTTATAATTCTGGTTTTATGACCGGTATCAGTGATTTGCTCCTGAATAATGTCCGGTTTATTAAGTACGATGTTACCTGCAACATCCAAACACGGGCGCAAATAAATCAATCATTTATTTTGTACTCATGAACGTATGATCTTCCTTGTACCGTATATTTGTATATAGAGAGAAACATTCAAAGGTTCAGAGTCCTTTCTCTCATAAATTGTTACATTATTTATTAACCAAACGACTCTTGCATTCTGATCAAACTTGACTTTTACCTAATATTTTTAACCATACACTGTTCCAAAGTATTGCTGTCTATACCTAATGTCAGGATTTATGGTACTAAGTTTTTTTTTGCTATAATCAAAGAAATGTACCTGTACTATATGAATAAATAAATATCATTTTTTGTGTGTGCAAGGTTTTGAAATCAATGTAGGCGTCTCATTCACGTGTTCATGGGGATGAGAGAGAGAGAGAGAGAGAGAGAGAGAGAGAGAGAGAGAGAGAGACTTTCCCTAGAGGTTACAAGCCATTATATTATTATTATTATTATTATTATTATTATTATTATTATTATTATTATTATTAAGAAAGCTGGTATTGGGACCATATTTGATATCAGGCCCGCACCAGTTTTATTTCGGACAAACTCAACATCACCATTCCTTTGACCATAATAGATGAAATTCATTTAAGATGACAGGGCACATACATGCACAAATCTTGTCGACAGTGTACACTTAAAGGCAGTGATGCGTGACAACTTCTGCACATTAGTTCAACGACGCATATATGGCTGAACTCAGCACTGTACATAATATTTATTTAACTGATAAGATAAACTGAATAAGAATCTTAAAATATTAAATTGTAAGGCCGTTTAATTCAAGAAAATTGAATCTGGTGTGACGAAAGCAAACAATCCAGCATCTATTTAATTTTAATTGTTTTTTTGGGGGGTTCAATTTCGGGATTGTATTAAGAGTAAAAAATCAGAATTAGTATCATACTCAGCAAAGTTTATCTGTGTCGTTCTGCTCAGGCTCCTACAATTTGAAAAGATAATTCTTGAACAAAGTCATGTTATCTCAGACCTCGTTCAACATATAGAAGTCAAGTTAACTAGTGATATGAAACTTTCTTTGCTGTACCTTTGTTAAAATTAATATCACTAAGCAGGGTACAAAGTTAACGTTTGTTCACACTTGTCATTTCACGCAAGAGATGGTGATATAAACTTATACCAAGGTATATATAATTTGTCCGGAAAATTTACTTAATTAAACATTCCAAATTCTAGCAGACTAAGGTGAAAATAAATTATAGTTGTTTGTACCCTGACTCAAAGATAAACATATGTTTACTTGCAATTTAGAAATGAATCTTCTTTTACGAATACAATGCGCACAAAGACAAGACCGATTCGAATATTTATAAAATAGGAGCACAGTTCGTTTAAATCAGACTATGCAGATAAGGTAAAAGTACTTGTAAAATTGGTCAATAGTAACTTATTTAGCACATCAATTAACACGCTTTGTCCAACTTAAAAACTTAAAACAAGATCAGGTTCTTGTAGTTTTATTTAGTTTCATGCCTTATGATGTCTAGATTGTTGTAAATTTTAGACAGGGGTAAATGTTCAAGTGAACATTAAAATCTATCGATAATTTAAACTTATTACTTCTTATTATTATCATTCTTTTGATTCAAGGTTTTTAAATTTTCATGAACTAGACCATGCACATATTACTCAAGTCAGAATTTACATAAATTTAACAAAGAAAGGAAAACGATATGGCTTGTACAAATAACGTAAAAGTGTTTGCTCATTTAGTTATATATTCTAGATACTTTAATAGAAATTTTAGTGTATCGCCAAATCATACAATTTTACTCTCTCTCTCTCTCTCTCTCTCTCTCTCTCTCTCTCTCTCTCTCTCTCTCTCTCTCTCTCTCTCTCTCTCTCTCACACACACACACACACATACAAACTTTTTGAATTTCACTCATTAACGCAGAATAATTATAGAACAGTGAATCCCACTGATACATGTTCAGTGAATCAGAGAAAATGTTCCTGCTCACTGGCTTTTATAAATTATCTAATACTAAACGTATCAAGTGACTACATAGCTCAGATGGTTACAATTGTGTCAATAATACGAATGTCCTGAGTTAGATTCCCCTAGTAAGCAGATTAGTGTCTTCTTTATTTTAATATAAAAGACTACATTTCAAATTTCCATATTTTAATGGTAGACAGATTTTAAAAAAATGATTAATACACATATACCGATGAACTTCTCAATGTCTTAAAAATATGTCAGCAGATGATGCCTTGTTTTTAATAAAACGTGTATACCACTTGTAGCACTAGCAAAGATATCTCATTTTTTTAAAAACAAGGTCCATCGCTCTTATTTAAAATCTTATGTAAGAAATTTGATTTATCATCCCATATTCTAAATACAGTCCTTATTTATCATTATGTACCGAAAAATAGTACAGGCAGGAATGGCTTAAAAAAAACCTATATAATCAATTCTAATATGTACTTGAAGTGATGAGCGAAACCAGCTCAGTTAGATGCTGATTAAATTATTAATGTACTGGACAAAGTAGAGCCTAATTGCATGCTGATTAAATTATTAATGTACTGGACAAAGTAGAACCTAATTGCATGCTGATTAAATTATTAATGTACTGGACAAAGTAGAGCCTAATTGCATGCTGATTAAATTATTCATGTACTGGACAAAGTAGAGCCTAATTGCATGCTGATTAAATTATTCATGTACTGGACAAAGTAGAGCCTAATTGCATGCTGATTAAATTATTAATGTATTGGACAAAGTAGAGCCTAATTGCATGCTGATTAAATTATTAATGTACTGGACAAAGTAGAGCCTAATTGCATGCTGATTAAATTATTAATGTATTGGACAAAGTAGAGCCTAATTGCATGCTGATTAAATTATTCATGTACTGGACAAAGTAGAACCTAATTGCATGCCGATTAAATTATTCATGTACTAGACAAAGTAGAGCCTAATTGCATGCTGATTAAATTATTAATGTATTGGACAAAGTAGAGCCTAATTGCATGCTGATTAAATTATTAATGTATTGGACAAAGTAGAGCCTAATTGCATGCTGATTAAATTATTCATGTACTGGACAAAGTAGAGCCTAATTGCATGCTGATTAAATTATTAATGTATTGGACAAAGTAGAGCCTAATTGCATGCTGATTAAATTATTCATGTACTGGACAAAGTAGAGCCTAATTGCATGCTGATTAAATTATTAGTGTATTGGACAAAGTAGAGCCTAATTGCATGCTGATTAAATTATTCATGTACTGGACAAAGTAGAGCCTAATTGCATGCTGATTAAATTATTAGTGTATTGGACAAAGTAGAGCCTAATTGCATGCTGATTAAATTATTCATGTACTGGACAAAGTAGAACCTAATTGCATGCTGATTAAATTATTAATGTACTGGACAAAGTAGAGCCTAATTGCATGCTGATTAAATTATTAATGTATTGGACAAAGTAGAGCCTAATTGCATGCTGATTAAATTATTCATGTACTGGACAAAGTAGAGCCTAATTGCATGCTGATTAAATTATTAATGTATTGGACAAAGTAGAACCTAATTGCATGCTGATTAAATTATTAATGTACTGGACAAAGTAGAGCCTAATTGCATGCTGATTAAATTATTCATGTATTGGACAAAGTAGAGCCTAATTGCATGCTGATTAAATTATTCATGTATTGGACAAAGTAGAACCTAATTGCATGCTGATTAAATTATTAATTTATTGGACAAAGTAGAGCCTAATTGCATGCTGATTAAATTATTCATGTACTGGACAAAGTAGAGCCTAATTGCATGCTGATTAAATTATTCATGTACTGGACAAAGTAGAGCCTAATTGCATGCTGATTAAATTATTCATGTACTGGACAAAGTAGAGCCTAATTGCATGCTGATTAAATTATTCATGTACTGGACAAAGTAGAGCCTAATTGCATGCTGATTAAATTATTCATGTACTGGACAAAGTAGAGCCTAATTGCATGCTGATTAAATTATTAATGTATTGGACAAAGTAGAGCCTAATTGCATGCTGATTAAATTATTCATGTACTGGACAAAGTAGAACCTAATTGCATGCTGATTAAATTATTAATGTATTGGACAAAGTAGAGCCTAATTGCATGCTGATTAAATTATTAATGTATTGGACAAAGTAGAGCCTAATTGCATGCTGATTAAATTATTTATGTACTGGACAAAGTAGAACCTAATTGCATGCTGATTAAATTATTAATGTACTGGACAAAGTAGAGCCTAATTGCATGCTGATTAAATTATTAATGTACTGGACAAAGTAGAGCCTAATTGCATGCTGATTAAATTATTCATGTACTGGACAAAGTAGAGCCTAATTGCATGCTGATTAAATTATTAATGTACTGGACAAAGTAGAGCCTAATTGCATGCTGATTAAATTATTAATGTACTGGACAAAGTAGAGCCTAATTGCATGCTGATTAAATTATTAATGTATTGGACAAAGTAGAGCCTAATTGCATGCTGATTAAATTATTCATGTATTGGACAAAGTAGAGCCTAATTGCATGCTGATTAAATTATTCATGTACTGGACAAAGTAGAGCCTAATTGCATGCTGATTAAATTATTCATGTACTGGACAAAGTAGAACCTAATTGCATGCTGATTAAATTATTCATGTACTGGACAAAGTAGAGCCTAATTGCATGCTGATTAAATTATTAATGTATTGGACAAAGTAGAACCTAATTGCATGCTGATTAAATTATTCATGTACTGGACAAAGTAGAACCTAATTGCATGCTGATTAAATTATTCATGTACTGGACAAAGTAGAGCCTAATTGCATGCTGATTAAATTATTAATGTATTGGACAAAGTAGAGCCTAATTGCATGCTGATTAAATTATTCATGTACTGGACAAAGTAGAACCTAATTGCATGCTGATTAAATTATTAATGTATTGGACAAAGTAGAGCCTAATTGCATGCTGATTAAATTATTAATGTACTGGACAAAGTAGAGCCTAATTGCATGCTGATTAAATTATTCATGTACTGGTCAAAGTAGAACCTAATTGCATGCTGATTAAATTATTAATGTATTGGACAAAGTAGAGCCTAATTGCATGCTGATTAAATTATTAATGTATTGGACAAAGTAGAGCCTAATTGCATGCTGATTAAATTATTCATGTACTGGACAAAGTAGAGCCTAATTGCATGCTGATTAAATTATTAATGTATTGGACAAAGTAGAGCCTAATTGCATGCTGATTAAATTATTCATGTACTGGACAAAGTAGAGCCTAATTGCATGCTGATTAAATTATTCATGTACTGGACAAAGTAGAGCCTAATTGCATGCTGATTAAATTATTCATGTACTGGACAAAGTAGATCCTAATTGCATGCTGATTAAATTATTAATGTATTGGACAAAGTAGAGCCTAATTGCATGCTGATTAAATTATTCATGTATTGGACAAAGTAGAGCCTAATTGCATGCTGATTAAATTATTCATGTACTGGACAAAGTAGAGCCTAATTGCATGCTGATTAAATTATTCATGTACTGGACAAAGTAGAACCTAATTGCATGCTGATTAAATTATTCATGTACTGGACAAAGTAGAGCCTAATTGAATGCTGATAAAATTATTTATGTATTGGACAAAGTAGAACCTAATTGCATGCTGATTAAATTATTCATGTACTGGACAAAGTAGAACCTAATTGCATGCTGATTAAATTATTCATGTACTGGACAAAGTAGAGCCTAATTGCATGCTGATTAAATTATTAATGTATTGGACAAAGTAGAGCCTAATTGCATGCTGATTAAATTATTCATGTACTGGACAAAGTAGAGCCTAAATGCATGCTGATTAAATTATTCATGTACTGGACAAAGTAGAGCCTAATTGCATGCTGATTAAATTATTAATGTATTGGACAAAGTAGAGCCTAATTGCATGCTGATTAAATTATTAATGTATTGGACAAAGTAGAGCCTAATTGCATGCTGATATAATTATTCATGTACTGGACAAAGTGGAGCCTAATTGCATGCTGATATAATTATTCATGTACTGGACAAAGTGGAACCTAATTGCATGCCGATTGAATTATTAATGTACTGGACAAAGTAGAGCCTAATTGCATGCTGATTGAATTATTAATGTACTGGACAAAGTAGAGCCTAATTGCATGCTGATATAATTATTCATGTACTGGACAAAGTAGAGCCTAATTGCATGCTGATTAAATTATTCATGTACTGGACAAAGTAGAGCCTAATTGCATGCTGATTAAATTATTCATGTACTGGACAAAGTAGAGCCTAATTGCATGCTGATATAATTATTCATGTACTGGACAAAGTAGAACCTAATTGCATGCTGATTAAATTATTAATGTATTGGACAAAGTAGAGCCTAATTGCATGCTGATTAAATTATTAATGTACTGGATAAAGTAGAGCCTAATTGCATGCTGATTAAATTATTCATGTACTGGACAAAGTAGAGCCTAATTGCATGCTGATTAAATTATTAATGTATTGGACAAAGTAGAGCCTAATTGCATGCTGATTAAATTATTCATGTACTGGACAAAGTAGAGCCTAATTGCATGCTGATTAAATTATTCATGTACTGGACAAAGTAGAGCCTAATTGCATGCTGATTAAATTATTCATGTATAGGACAAAGTAGAACCTAATTGCATGCTGATTAAATTATTCATGTACTGGACAAAGTAGAGCCTAATTGCATGCTGATTAAATTATTCATGTACTGGACAAAGTAGAACCTAAATGCATGCTGATTAAATTATTCATGTACTGGACAAAGTAGAGCCAAATTGCATGCTGATTAAATTATTCATGTACTGGACAAAGTAGAGCCTAATTGCATGCTGATTAAATTATTAATGTACTGGACAAAGTAGAGCCTAATTGCATGCTGATTAAATTATTCATGTATTGGACAAAGTAGAGCCTAATTGCATGCTGATTAAATTATTCATGTACTGGACAAAGTAGAGCCTAATTGCATGCTGATTAAATTATTAATGTATTGGACAAAGTAGAGCCTAATTGCATGCTGATATAATTATTCATGTACTGGACAAAGTAGAACCTAATTGCATGCCGATTGAATTATTAATGTACTGGACAAAGTAGAGCCTAATTGCATGCTGATTGAATTATTAATGTACTGGACAAAGTAGAGCCTAATTGCATGCTGATATAATTATTCATGTACTGGACAAAGTAGAGCCTAATTGCATGCTGATTAAATTATTCATGTACTGGACAAAGTAGAGCCTAATTGCATGCTGATTGAATTATTAATGTACTGGACAAAGTAGAGCCTAATTGCATGCTGATATAATTATTCATGTACTGGACAAAGTAGAACCTAATTGCATGCTGATTAAATTATTAATGTATTGGACAAAGTAGAGCCTAATTGCATGCTGATTAAATTATTAATGTACTGGATAAAGTAGAGCCTAATTGCATGCTGATTAAATTATTCATGTACTGGACAAAGTAGAGCCTAATTGCATGCTGATTAAATTATTAATGTATTGGACAAAGTAGAGCCTAATTGCATGCTGATTAAATTATTCATGTACTGGACAAAGTAGAGCCTAATTGCATGCTGATTAAATTATTCATGTACTGGACAAAGTAGAGCCTAATTGCATGCTGATTAAATTATTCATGTATAGGACAAAGTAGAACCTAATTGCATGCTGATTAAATTATTCATGTACTGGACAAAGTAGAGCCTAATTGCATGCTGATTAAATTATTTATGTACTGGACAAAGTAGAGCCAAATTGCATGCTGATTAAATTATTCATGTACTGGACAAAGTAGAGCCTAATTGCATGCTGATTAAATTATTAATGTACTGGACAAAGTAGAGCCTAATTGCATGCTGATTAAATTATTCATGTATTGGACAAAGTAGAGCCTAATTGCATGCTGATTAAATTATTCATGTACTGGACAAAGTAGAGCCTAATTGCATGCTGATTAAATTATTCATGTATTGGACAAAGTAGAGTCTAATTGCATGCTGATTAAATTATTAATGTACTGGACAAAGTAGAGCCTAATTGCATGCTGATTAAATTATTAATGTATTGGACAAAGTAGAGCCTAATTGCATGCTGATTAAATTATTCATGTACTGGACAAAGTAGAGCCTAATTGCATGCTGATTAAATTATTAATGTACTGAACAAAGTAGAGCCTAATTGCATGCTGATTAAATTATTCATGTACTGGACAAAGTAGAGCCTAATTGCATGCTGATTAAATTATTAATGTATTGGACAAAGTAGAGCCTAATTGCATGCTGATTAAATTATTAATGTACTGGACAAAGTAGAGCCTAATTGCATGCTGATTAAATTATTCATGTACTGGACAAAGTAGAACCTAATTGCATGCTGATTAAATTATTCATGTACTGGACAAAGTAGAGCCTAATTGCATGCTGATTAAATTATTAATGTACTGGACAAAGTAGAGCCTAATTGCATGCTGATTAAATTATTCATGTACTGGACAAAGTAGAGCCTAATTGCATGCTGATTAAATTATTAATGTACTGGACAAAGTAGAACCTAATTGCATGCTGATTAAATTATTCATGTATTGGACAAAGTAGAGCCTAATTGCATGCTGATTAAATTATTAGTGTACTGGACAAAGTAGAGCCTAATTGCATGCTGATTAAATTATTCATGTACTGGACAAAGTAGAGCCTAATTGCATGCTGATTAAATTATTCATGTACTGGACAAAGTAGAGCCTAATTGCATGCTGATTAAATTATTAATGTATTGGACAAAGTAGAGCCTAATTGCATGCTGATTAAATTATTCATGTACTGGACAAAGTAGAGCCTAATTGCATGCTGATTAAATTATTCGTGTATTGGACAAAGTAGAACCTAATTGCATGCTGATTAAATTATTCATGTATTGGACAAAGTAGAGCCTAATTGCATGCTGATTAAGGGGGCGCTCACCAGTTAATATGTACTTTTCAGATAGTGACGTATGTGAGGTGAAGTTGTTTGCATTTGTAACATGCACAATGGAGAATAAGTTGGCATATCTCAATGCTACTTTGATGTAATGTGGCTGATATTTCTTTGGATACTGCACTTGTGGAAATTGTAAATGATCTAAGCGCATGGTACAACAAAATGGATGCTCCCTTGTGCTTGAAAAATTAGCCAGAATTAATCAAAAGTACACTAACTTTAGCAGTTATTAAACTAGAGAAAACGAATTTTGCTGAAGTAGGCAATAGCAGCTTCTGAAAGTGCAATGAACAAATTACAAAATATCTGAAAAGTAAAAAAAGTTATCGTACCATTTTTCTACAATTTACCTCTGAAGTCCAGGGATTGAAAATGACCATGCGGAGCTAGCAGTTTGTTTACATGAGCACATCTTATGTTAGCCCAAGCTGTATACTCTAGAACCTAAAGTACACCCATCAATCATACATCAAAATAAAGGGAATTGAAAGTTCTTCTCCCAACACCTAAGATATACAAAGTCTTTATTATATTGCCAGTATAACCAGTGAAGAAATCCCAGAAAATTATTTTTCTTTAAAATTCTAACCCTATGCAAAGTACGAAACTGTAGAGCGCCACCTAAATTATTCATGTATTGGACAAAGTAGATCCTAATTGCATGCTGATTAAATTATTAATGTATTGGACAAAGTAGAGCCTAATTGCATGCTGATTAAATTATTCATGTATTGGACAAAGTAGAGCCTAATTGCATGCTGATTAAATTATTCATGTATTGGACAAAGTAGAGCCTAATTGCATGCTGATTAAATTATTCATGTATTGGACAAAGTAGAACCTAATTGCATGCTGATTAAATTATTAATGTACTGGACAAAATAGAGCCTAATTGCATGCTGATTAAATTATTCAAGTATTGGACAAAGTAGAGCCTAATTGCATGCTGATTAAATTATTCATGTATTGGACAAAGTAGAGCCTAATTGAAAGCTCAAATCTTTTTTGGAACTTTATTTTTTGTGCATGTGTCTAATATGGATTTATTAAATAGCTTTAAAACGTGTTCAGTCATTTCACTACGATGTATGCAGTGTGGCAGTTTATATCTAGCACTGGGACATCATGCCACAAACATGTGGAATCATGTTCCACCTAGTCACATTAACCTGTTAATGCTACGCGCCAAACCAGGCATCTGCTAGTACCATGTTTTGGGTATGTCATTGGTAGGCCTAGACCAGGGTTGTAACCCACAAGCTACTGCATTTATCATAGATCTTACAATCACTTAGATTACTGGAGTGGTTCAATGTAAAAAAAATTAACTCTGGGTGCAAAAAGTGGTAGGGTCATCAGGAAAAACTGGATGTTTAGCCAGATAAATTTTTATATTACTGATTACTTGCATTTGTCTTGAATGTAAATAATGGAAGAATTTATTTCATTAATTTTTCAAATAAACATCACTAAATCTACATACATATAAACAGTGATTAATATATTAAGAAGCGACTCAAAGTCAAAGTCAAGTTGACCACAATTACGAGTTAAATGATAATGCTTCCCTGACTACCACATAGATAAAAAGATAATAAAGTAACTTTTAAAAAGACTGACCATGTAATAATATAGCATGTATATATTATGTGAAAACGGCTGTTACATAATAACATCTAAATAAAATGCTTTTGAACTTGATTAAGACTATGATTCTATGCAACGTAAACTTTAATGTTCATTTACTGTTTTTCTGTTTCAATTACCATCACTTTATTTCAAACTCCAAAAGTACAAGTGAGTGTAAAAGCATATAAGTATACAAAGTCTCCATGTTATTAAAACGATTATTATTTTTTTATAAATGTAATTAACCAAAAGAGTTCAAATAATGTATGTTAACCTGAGGAATACATGTAAAATTACCTAATTACACTATACGTACACACACAAATATATATATATATATATATATATATATATATATATATATATATATATATATATATATATATATATATATATATATATATATATATATATATATATTTTATAAATATATTCAAAAGTAAGCATCTTCTGACTGATTTTTGCGAACTTCGATAGCTAAGGGTGTATACCTTATGGCTCAAATTGTGTGCCATAGACAAAACATTTGGTGCATTTACAAGAGTATTATTGTTTCTCTGTTCTCACTAGATCGCCGTTTTAATCTCCAGAAAAGTCAGCCTTAATTTACTTTTGGAAACGTCATGCTGTTCTTCTTAATTTTGTTCTTAAATAATACCGTAATGTATAACTATCATCAATGCTCTTCAAAGGCGTTAAAAGAATGATCTATATCTACTATATCAGACGAAGAAAATAATTTGTTTACAGAAAAAACACCGAATTTGAAAAGCAATTCTCGCAAGTCAAGAGTCTCAACAATAAAACACACTATGGGCAAAAGTCATTACTTAAATCCTTGAGAGAAACACTATAAAGTGATACGTACAAACACTAGTGATCCCAGGCTAATACTGTCAAAGTAACAGCTAAATTATAAACCTTTTTATGAAAAGAATTTAAAGGTGGTAATAAAAAAGTTTAAAAAATTAAAATTAAACGTACACAAATTGAGATATGTTAAAACTTTAATAAAATGTATCATAAGTTAATGCAAAAAAAATATAAATTTGATATACGTTTAAATAATGTCATGTTTATCATGTTTTCATGCAACTAATTAATGTTCAATAAATTTAAAATACACACACACACACACACAAAATCACGTTCAAATAAACAACTTCTCTAAGACCTAGATTACCATGTTATTACATGCACACAATAATCGAATCAGAATATATATATATATATATATATATATATATATATATATATATATATATATATATATATATATATATATATATATATATATATGTATATATATACATGTATATATATACATACATACATACATACATACATACATACATACATACATACATACATACATACATACATACATACATTTAACAAAGAAATAGAAGATAGGGCTTGCACAAATAACGTTAGAATGTTTCCTCATTTAGTTACATATTCCACATACTTCTATATACATTTTAGTGTATCCCCAATTCATGCAATTTGAGTCACACACACCGCTCTCAAAACCACCTCCAAATAAACAAAATTCCCCTGACCTAGATAATCCATGTTATTACTTAGCAAGTAGACTGCAGTTGATAACAGATACTATTTATTGGTGCTCTGATTATTACTGACAAAAGCTTCATGTATATAAATATCACTTAATCTATCCCATTATTAACTTCTTTACAACCATCTTTATAATAATAATACTAATAATAATAACACTAATACCATCATCATTATTTGGCTCATTCACGTCTGCATCTTTTAAGATATAAATACATTAAAATGTGCATTTTTTATTTTACATATCTGCATCTAAGCACGTATACAGTTGAGTAAACATACATTTCTTTAAATTTAAGTTGTAACATTATTTACTTTTATCATACTAGATTTTTTAAATATTGTTTGTCAAGAACAAGTATTCTTACGCTTATAGTCTAGGAGAATGACAAATAAAAGTAGCTCGAAGCATTTTATTATCTGAACCGATCTCCATTCACTCTAGTTCTTTTTACCCTCCCCCCAAGTAAATCAACATACTTTCTTCATACGAGTCAGATAAAGGTCACATATATATTCCAAACAAATTGGCATCTTGACCACATTTACATTGTTTGGAAATAACACCGCCAAGTGGCACGGTGTTAGCATATGCATGAATGTCTCGACCTGATGAAACAATCAGCCAAAATAAAATCTTTGCAAAACAGTAACACAGCTTTTTTCTTTGGAGAATAAAATCAGTGAATTATGGATTAATGAATTAATGTGTACATACATGGACGGTTGAAAATAGGAGATAGTTGAATCCTCTCAACCACAAATATTATTCTGCCGGTACAGGAATTTTTACACGATTCGGTTAAAATATTCGTAAACAATTGAAGTGTCAATGTAATCATCATCATCATCATCAGTATCTTGACCTAGTGTGTTCATCGATGCACTGTGCTGCTAAACATCTGACCAGTTTCCTCCACTTGGCTCGATCATGTGCCCATGTCTGTGTCCCCGCAAAACGTGTGATAATATATTATGTGATGTTGTCAGTCCACGTTGTGATACCATTTCAGTTTTCTCTTTCTGACGGTGCTGAGGTGTTCGTCCTATTGGCAGACTTTTCGCCTGATTCAAGATTATTGGAATTCATTCGGAAGATTCTATACTTCTGGATCTCCAACTACCCGGCTACTCGGGGACAGATAATTGTACATGAGTTAGTTGACTGTAAAACCTTAAAAATGTACAAATTAGTCGCCTGGCAAATATTTACAAGAGCTAATTTAAAAGCACAGCTCGAACGGAGAATTTTTTTCTTTTAAATAATGACGCTGGTATATAATTGAAAAAAGTCAGATTGACGCTAATGATATCTTGAGAGAGTTTATGGAGGTATCTCGAAATGGTATCAAACTACCAAATGACTGGAATTTTAAGCCTGTAAAACAGAAACTTCGATTACTGTATCGCATCAATTTATCTTAGAAGAACATGTTATATGCGTTTTCAGAGACATCAAACACACTGATAAATTGATTAAATTGGGAGTGACAATAGAAATGGAAATAAAAAACCTAATAAAGGCTTTTGAAGAAACGAAGATAAGGAATTTACTTAAGATGATGTGCGACAACAGTCACTGATTATATAGTCCACTATGTCTACTTACACGTTGTTTGACAATATTGGGAACGTATATTTATGTTGATATAAATATATTGTTTTAGGTGATAGGTCATTCGAGTTTATCGACACAGACTCCTTTCCCAAAAGTAGTTCATCTAGCGTAACAAAAGAATTTTGTTTTCATGACCCAGAAATAGGCACACAGAATTATTTGACAACTGCTGATTTATAAATTCAATGCCAAAACATCCAAGCGCCAAAACGGTCAAACCAAAACCGACCGGCGCCAAACCGGCGGTGCCAAAACGTAACGGATCGTACTCCATCAGGTCATTAACCTGTCACTCTCGCACAGGTGGAATTCCTGTCATCACAAAGAATTCCTTGATAAAATGTCTTAAACACAACAGAACCTTCAATTTTACCACACATCGTTTGAACTAGTCCAAACAACACTCACACTGGAACAACGACCAGTCTATTTGTTCAGCCTCTACCACCTTCCTTCTAGTAGAAAAAACACGCAGACTAAATCTATCTTTTTGAAACAGTTTCTAATCTCCTTGATTATAGATTCGATATGTGGCTACCTGATGATTCATGGAGATTTCAACTCTCACTTTGACTGTCCTGGAAACCCATACACATAAAAACGTCTAGATTCCATTTATATTTTCAACCTTAAACAGTCCGAAGCCAAACACACCCATAAAGATAGTCACATTTTAGACTGTATTCTTCATAGACCTGATTATACAATTCTGCGATCCACCCTTGTTTTCCACGAACTTGCATCAGACCACTTCTGCATTACATGAAATCTGGACGTATCAGTCCCGTAACCCTCCACCTTTATTTGCTACTAAGAGAAACATCCGTATTATAAATATAGCCAACCTAATGTGTGTCATCCAAGCAAACCTAACAGATTGCATACCTCCTACAGCAGAACAACTCGATTACTTCCCACGTTCATTGCTTGCAAAACATGCCTCAGCGACCAAATGCAGAATATCAATTCAAAAGTGTTCTCCGTAATAAAGCAGATTCAAACTGCGAAAAGAGACCGCCTTAAAGCAAAGGCTTAGGCCTTCCATCACACTCACTATTCATAAACAAATCCATGAAACAGCTAAGATGTACGTCACAAACATTGTCCATTTGGCCAAATGATCCTACTACAGTACTAAGATCACGGAAAGTTTCCGCTGCAAAGATCTCTTTGAGATTACTCACAAACAAATATCAACGAACACATGTACGCCACTTCCAACTTCCTTCTATCCAGTCAACATTCCGGACCTGTTTGCAAATTTCTTCCTTGATACAAGTACAAACCATTAGAGATTTGCATAACATCACATCGTATATTGACTCATCGTCACCATACAGTTATGATTCAGAATTTTGAAGACAACCATTAGGAGCATTTAAACTTGTTTCTATTGATTTAGTACGGACAATCGTGATGAGGAGTGCACAAAAGTCTTGTGAACTTGATCCAATTCTGACATCACAGCTTCATGAGTGCTTCGACCCAACATTGCCTTCACTAACTGATGCTACTAAAATTTCTCTCTCTTCGGGGGAATTCCCATCATTTTTCAAAACTGCCATCGCAAAGTCTCTGACGACGAAACCAACACTTGAAAATAACGAGTTAAATAACTACCGCCTAGTAAAGTACTTACGCTCTTCTTCTGACAATCGTATACTCATCGTTCCCACTGTGAGAACAAAGTCATATAGACAACGTTCTTTTCCATACAAGGGCCCAGCTACGTGGACGAAATTGCCCATTGAAATTAGACACAAAGACACAGTGGTCCCTTTTAAGAGTGCTCTTAAAATTCACTTTTTTCGACTGCAGGGACAAACTTACAGACCTAAAATTGTTTTGTATCTTATATGTTTTAGCATGTTTTTATGTTTTCCAATTTCATTGTTTTTGTCATTTATTTTTCTGTAGTGTCGTCATATCATTATTGATGGTGTAAAGCGCTTAGAGCTTCTTATGATTAGGCGATATACAAAGTCCTCATTATTATTATTATTATTATTATTATTATTATTATTATTATTATTACTTGTGATTGTTATGCTCGGTCACTAAGATAATCAGCAAATGGGATAGCAACAGCATATGTAAGAGTGTTTCTTTCGTCGCAAAGACTGTTTGTCATCCTCAATATTACGATGTTATGTTCAAACGCGTCTACCGAATTCAATATCAATATAAATGTTGTCAGACGTACGTCACCAATAATAATAATGTCACGCAACTTGTAATTAGGCATAGTGGGTGATAGAGTCAGGGACTGTTTTCTAACATCATGTTATGTTAAGTCCTTATCTTCTTTTCGTCAAAAGCTTTTCTTAGATAGCAGCAAAGACGGTGGACAAACCTAAACTATTTCAAACAAAATCCTAAAGGATTTGAAACCGAAACCAATTCAGGCAAACGAAAAAATAGAGAAATGGTTTAGGTTAGTCACGCTACAGACCCGGCACCGATGTCGCTGAGGAGACGAATTGTATTGGTAAAACTCTTTACGATTTCACAAACAGACTAATTTGAAGCACCTCACCTCGTACATCAATCATATTATTGGATTGGTCAGTGAATTTAAAATTAATTCTCGTTAACAAATCATTATGACATCGCATATAGACTGCATTAGTTGGATGCTCAATGATTAGAAACCCTGGAGGAGCTGTTGGTGCAAATGAATATAAAATATATCCTTGTTGAGCTTGCTTTGATCTTTCGAGATTCATTTGATAACTTCCTTCATTAACATCACATACTAAAATCAATGCAATCACCGAGGATATATTGACGTTTTGAGGGGAAATATGCCTACCACCACCGTCTGGGTCATTATTATGTTTGAGGATAGTTGTTTGTTGTGGCATTTTCTTCCATGCGGCGAGTATTCGTGGAAAGTATTCATCGCGAAGATCGTTTTTTGATCTTTTTAATTGATCTACATCACACCCTGAGAGTTTAAATGCTGAAATATTCTCTACGCGTATATTATATGTTTTTGCAAATTTTGTTCTTGATTTAGGATTTACAGCATTTAAGACCGTTTGAATCATCCATAAATTAAATACTTCCATGTAAGCGACAATTTGATTACATATTTCTATGTATTTGATGATCTCATCTCGCAGAGATTCTTTGGAAAGTTTTTCTCGCAATATATTTCTATGTATTTCAAATTCATTATTTATTTTTATAAAGTGTTCATTAATTTTACTTTTAATTGGTTGAAACCATCCACCGCTTGGTTCTTCTATCCACCCACAAAAGAAATATAAAACTCCAAAATTTGTATTGTATGATATCATTGCATCATGATATGATTTCTTATCAGAATAATAGTCGGATTTTTGTGGTTCTGGTGGTATTTGATAAGATGTCCGAGGTGGGGTTTCAGGCCATCCTAGCACGGTTTTTATCGATAGACATATCTACAACATACCCGGGTGAGTTTATTTCTATCGCGGATGATAGTGATGGTTCATGAAGTGTTATAGCGATTTTTGATTCTTTTCTAGTAATGGATTTTAATCTGCGTTGTCATTCATTATTAATTTGTTCAATTTGGTAAGACCCAGATGGTAGCGTTAGAACGGTCCAGTCTGGAGTTTAGTCTTGTTTATTCTTACTCGCAAACACCAGGGAATTATTCGGTTGTTGACCACCGAAAGGTGCTGATCTAATATTTGGACAACTGTGATACACTCGTAATTTTGCAGCTGCTATCTCCTTCACCGGAATCGCAGAAGGGAAATTCACACTGAATTCAGGATTGGTTGATGTCATTGAGATCACGCTAGTTTTAACCGGTGTGGGATTTTTTGCTATTCGTTGAAGTAGTTATTGCGATGTCGCCATTGTTATTATATTCGTGTTGTCGCTCTAATTATGACATCGCGGAAACATAAATACTTGCTGAAAACTCACTATCGGATATTAATATATCATCGAGTGACGACGATATCATCGAGGATAATTGTGAGTACGCGGTTTACACAAAATGGAACCTAACTACGTAGTCTTGCATTTGATGCTGGCTACATGATGATATTTTTTTGTTATAATCGAAATAATTCCCGCGATTGTTGTCGCCGCTGATATACAATTTGGAACAGCTATCGGAGCAACCATTGTCACCGAGGAGAGTATAATACCAGCTCCGGTGATTACACCTGATACTGAGTACACGGTAACATCAACTGCGGTGATTCTTCGTCGACATTTTTTTTATTTTTACTTGATACTCCTCAGTGAGTGTTTTGAGTTTAGTTTGAAATTCTCTTACCTGATCATAACGATATTGCTGTGATGACATTTTATTTATTACAATAAATTTTAATTTAGTTCTTTACTTAAATCCGATACGAATTCCACATACCATGATACTGAAACCCTTGCCACATTATTATCAGTGGATGTTATTGTGAATTGTTCAATTGTTCCCAAGTCGATGATCGTTGATAGCATATTGTTGACCCCAGATGAATTCGTTGATGAAATATTTAATTGATTCGGTGTCACTAGTGCTAATCGATAAAGACCTCTGACGGTCGCGGTGATATTTAATCTGTTGTTTGTAGGTGTCCACGTCAATGATCCGTGTTGAATCGTGTATACTACGTTGTTGGTTTTTTCATGAGGAATCTTTGTTTTTTCAAGGGTTTCTATCATCCTCGATAAATCATTTTTGATTACATCGTTGATCTTTTTGATCTCTTCGATGGATTTTTTTACATCTATGAGTTTTATGTAGAGTTAATCTAATGAGGTTCCAAAGAATTTCTCAATAAGAGTTTTACGAAAAGCTGAAAATTTCTCAACATGATCTTTATACCAAGATTGTAGTCTTACTAATTCTAACATAGCTCTATTTATCTCTGTGAGTTTTGGTGTGGTCACCGGTGGATTTCCAAGGACATCCAACATAGGTTTGTCAATATTGTCAATTATACTTCTTTGTAATTCAGAAAACCGATTAAATTTAGCTATATGGTCATATTCATCGCTTATTTTTTAAAAATAATTCTATCGTTGATGAATAATTATCACCGAGCGCTGTTAATTTATCTGTGAGTGTCGAAACAAGTACACACGGTTTGAGTTTACCTTGATCAGAAAACAACGCGATAGTATCTTCTACTGCGTTGCGTTGTTTAACTAAAATATCATCAAGGGAAACATTACTCGCTTTCAATTTACCCTGACGATCTTGAAATACAACTATTTCCTTGGGATCAACACTTGCTAAGTTCAACATCTCGGATATTTCATTTTCGATTTTTTTTACATCACCGGTTGCAGATATTTCCGCGGTGGGTTTTTTCAGGCTTGATAAAGATCTCCCCCAATATCAATCATGTTATTTTATAGAAGATCTCTCTAAAAAACGACTACTCGTATAGTTGTGTACGGTGTTATGTGGTGGCTTTCCCGATGATGAAATAGCGTTGAGGACATTCAATACTTCTATTAGTGGGTCATTCATTTTCAGCTCCGGCGATTACACCACTCACAGAGTACACAGTAACATCAACAACGGTGATTCTTCGTCGGTATTTTTTTTATTGTTTGGTACTCCTCGGTGAGCGCTTGGAGTTTAGTTTGAAATTCTCTGACCTGATCATAGCGATACTGTGATGATGAAATCATTAGTCATGACATTTTATTTTTAAATCGTTTACGATTTCAGTTTAGTTGTTTACTCAAATCCGATACGATTTCCACATACCATGTTACTGAAACCCTAGCCAAATTTTTATCAGTGGATGTTATCATGAATCGTTCAGTTGTATCCTTGTCGATGATCGTTGATATTATATTGTTGACCCCAGATGAACTCGACGATGATATATTAAATTGAGTCGGTGTCACTAGTGTTAATCGATAAATACCCTTGACGGCTGCAGTGATGCTCAATATATTGTCTGTAGGTGTCCACGCAAATGATCCGTGTTGAATTGTGTAGACTGCGTTGTTGGATCTCTCAAGAGGTATATTTGCTCTTTCAAGTATTTTTATGATCTTCAGCATATCATCCTTGATGATATCATTGTTCGTTTTAATATCGGTGTTGATAGTTTCTATTTGCCGATTAGTCGCGGCTATTTAATCTAGAGAATTTTTTATATCCGCTAGTTTCATTGTGACCGTCGGTGGAGTTCAAAAAAATCCTTTAACAATTTTATTTCGAAGTGTGTTAAAATCCTTTTCATGCTTCTCATACTTGTTTTCAAATTGGTCAATTTTATAATCAAGCTCAATTAATCTTTCAATGTATTTTTTTATTGATGGTAAATTCGGTGATATTACCGAAAGAAAGCCATAATTGATTTTAATTCGTCATTGACAGTCTTTATATTGTCCATAGAGATTTTTTATTAATGATAAATTCGGTGATGTTGTCGCTGGATCACAAAAAAAACTTAGTATGAATTTTAACTCATCGATGAGAGTTTTTAATTTATCTGTAATCGTCGAAACGAGTACGCCGGGTTTGAGTATATCCTGTTCGGAAAAAAACGCAACGGTGTTCTCGGTTACGCCGCTTTGTCTAACTTAAATATCATCCAGAGAAACATTACTGGTTTTCAATTTACCCTGACGACCTTGAAATACAACTATTTCATTGGGATCAACACTTGCTAAGTTCAATGTCTCAGCTATTTCATCTTGGATTTTTTTTTATATCACCGGTTGCAACGCCATCAGGTTAGGGTTTCTTCAGCGCTGATAAAGATCTCCCCCAAATATCAATCATGCTATTCTATATAATTTCTCTCTCTAAAATATCTTCGTTGACGACTTCGTCGTTACCAGCGACTGCTAGTATACTTATTTACGACCCGATGATGTGGTTTTCCAGATGTTGAAATAGCGTCAGGGACATTCAATACTTCATTGCCGCATATTGGTGGGTCATTCATTTGTTGTGTTGGTAGCGTAGAATACCAACGAGGAATTTTTAAGCGGTTTATAAAACGCATAAACTTCTTCGGCGGTGCTAATCCATATCAATCGAAATAACCAATTGTACGTGGATCAATCGCATATGCAACCCAGTGAGTTCCAGGTCCGCTGCTGTTATCGAGATTAATAATACCGGTTTCGGCGCTGTTTGGTTGTGCCTGCAACTGATCTTTCATAAAGATACCTCTGAAGTTTTTTATGGATAATTTTTTTAGCAGCATCGAGTAAATCAAAATTGGACAATGGAACCAAAGGTTATCGAGTTAAGATTCCACAATCAAAGATTTTCGAGTTAGTAAACCGTTCCTAGGATTCTCAGACCCTATCCGCTGTACCATGAATACGGGGTTCCTGGTAGTATTAGACCCTTTCCCCTCTTTTTTATATCCTTTTCCAGTTGCTCGTCAGTACCTTTTCGCACGAGTGCTACTGTGTGCTTTGCGCCATAAATAACTTTTCGAACATTTCTGCATAATCCAAATATATGATGTAGTGGAATCCCGCATGAGAATGATCTACGCGCTCCTTCCAGCATTGATATACGTGTTGCAGCTCCTAAGTTGAAATCAGGCTCATGGTTTATAATCATATCCTCGACTTCATCATTATTAGCAGGATTATCTGCACGATTCTTTGGTTGTCTGAAAATAAATGGATTTTTTTCTAGCTTTATCCCTATCATCCTTTGCAAACATCAAAGAAGGGCCTGTCGATCTTGTATAATCATCGGAGTATCAAACATCACGATCTATTGACTCAATCTCTTTTCCATCGATGAAATATCTTGCACTCTCAAATAACGCCATGATCCCATTATTAACAAAACCGACTTGGGTATCAAGTGGATATGGTGGATCATTATTAATAGCATCATTTCTTAAAATTTCTCCTACTTCGATAAACGCTTCATAAGGCAAAAAGTATTTACTGGCATCATGAACTTGAAGTTCAATTCTTGTTCGACTATTTGGTTGTATTGCGTGATAGGCATAGTATTGATAATCACGTACAGAATCATTCTTGCGCACTGGGAAGTCCATATCAAACGCTGGATCAGGTGACATTTTGAACATTTTTTTATATATTCGTTGATCTAAATCATCGTCGTTATCGTTGACGACCACGTCGTGGTTTTTTTAAGCCACTTCCCGCTATCATATTTGCGATGTTGCTTTGGTCGTTGGTCACCAGCGACGCTAGTTTCAGATCTACTGCGTTATTTATTATTTTACTAACACTTGCAGGCATCGCTGCTGTTGTTGGTAATGGTCCTGGTTTCCTTCGCCGCCGAACTAGCGCTGTTAGTTTATTTTTCGCGGCTGAAAATGCTTTTCCAGCAAGATCTCCAACAGCGCTAATACCTTTATCACGAAAAACATAAATGGCCTTCATTGATAACTGTTTTGCTAGCGGCGCCACTTTTGGAGTCATTCTTGCAAATAACCCTGCAATTGTATTACCGAAACCATCACCATAGTACGCTATATAAACTGGAAACCGTGAGTTTACTACATAGACGCTGGTTGGTTTGTCATGGTTGTAGTGTATGATCATCTTATTTAAATGATATTTATCTAATGCGATGACTTCGTCATCAGATTAATCACTATGATAACCATGATGGTGAAAATCCGTAGGATTTTCCACTAACTCGTCAATGAAATCTCAATATATACCAATATCCATGACACCACCTTGAAATAACCGCCTACAGATATCAGCCGCTTCATTAATTATTTCCGTTGAGTTATTTCCAGCTCGTTTTCCTCCGATGAGAACTTTTAATCGTGCTATATCGCTGAGAATATTACCAGGACATTGAATAAGACCACTACCTGAAATCTCTCTTGGGCTATTGGAATATCTATGTCCTGATTGTTCTTTTTCGCCAGTGATATCAGTTGCACCTTGTTTTATATTAAGAAGTTTTGATTGTTGTGGTAAATGAAGAAATTCAGGATCTTTTATTGTTTTTGTTTCAACTTTTTCTATTGCTTTGATATAAGTCTGATATATATTATCTTTATCTTTTATCTGTATTATTTTTGCAAACACACGGAATAATCCATTTTTCCATGTTTTCTTGTCTACGGTTTTATAATAGTTGCCAATATACTGTTCTCTGTAATTAAAACTATTAACGACGAATTTAGTCATTTCTTCCATACTGGAAATTTTTTTATTTTTTAATTCATTGAGTTTATCCGGAATAAATTTATCTTTGAATGAAAATCTTTCTTTTTTACACTTTTCTTTTTGTTGAAATTCAGGTGGTGGTGGAATAATAGGAATATCACCTGGTAGTTCAATTTCTTCTTTTTCTGCAAGTGGTGATTTGGTTTCATGCGGCGGGGATCTAATATCAATACCACCTAATCGTTCTATTTCTTCTCGAAGTTGTTCTTGTTGTTTTCGTTGTTCGGCTGCTATAGCACCAGGAAGTGTTCTTTAAGATTTTTTTGTTTGTTTGGCTCTTCCTGCTAGTTTTTTCAGTTTCCGTTGCTATTTTTTCAAGTTCACCAATAAGAAGATTTTCTTTTATTTTTTCCCCCCGTCTCGGGGTCTTCCGCGGCCCCCACCCCCTCCCCCCCCCCCCCCCATTTAGCTCGCTCTACCCCTTTCGTTGCTTTGGTAATTGGTCTAAACAAATCTTCAGTTCCGGCTGAAAAATCAGTCTGAAGACTGTCTAGTTTGTAATTTACTTCTGACAGAGTCGCGTATTGGTAAGAATTTCCTAATTGAAGACAATCTCTCTCTCTCTCGCTAGTCTTGTAGTTAATGCTTTCTTGACCATTATTGAAACAGTAAAGCAATTTCAAATTAATGTACGATGTAGTGATTTTGTCATCATCAAATAATTTCTACGTATTAACCCGACTCAGATAGACAAGCAACAAAAAATAAACACTCACAAAAATATTTTTCAGTTAATTTACTTCCTTGTTTATTGATCAAAGCCGGTATTGATTATACAGTTGAGCGCACATACATTTCCATTGTATTTACAACATCTCTTCATGCAGTGAAGTATTTATAACGAGAATTTTACTAACGCGCTACACATATCAAATCGTTATTTAGACAACCAGAGGTATCCAGCGTTTTTTTTTTCATTTTGTTGAATTAACGCCCGTATATTTCTAATCTTCGAATTAACCTCATTTTTCAATTCATAATCCCGGCCTAATTTGTTTCGTATTCCTTCCACGATAGTAAATAACGAGACAAACACACTTACGTCACTACAAAATGCAAGAGAATCGCGAATAGAGTTCTGGATTTTTTTACCAGCGCATACTTCTTTGGCAGCATATATATGCTAGTTATAATACCGTATTCTATATCTTGAAAGTCAGACATAATTTAGTCAGAGTTTAAATTATTAGATAATTTAATCTCTTGTTTTTTTCAATTTTGAAATCTCGGATATAATCCTATTCATATTTTCAGATATCATATATGATAATACATATTTCCAATTAAAAAAATGAGGTCAATTATGACCCGTTTTTAGACAGCACAATGCCATTAATACGGTTTTAGGGTAGTTTCTAGGCATACATAAAGGATGGATATATACAATGAATGATGTCAATGAATGATTATTCAATTCCATTCGAGTGTTTTTGCAATTGTATAGGGACAGCACAAACATGTTAAGGACAGCACAATGCTGTTACTACGGTTTTAGGGTAGTTTCTAGTCATACATGTTAAGGACAGCACAATACCGTTACTACGGTTTTAGAGTAGTTTCTAGGCATACATATATACAATGAATGATGTCAATGAATGATTATACAATTCCATTCGAGTGTTTTGGCAATTGTATAGGGACAGCACATTTATCACGAAGCATATGCCCCTAAGAGTGAATCTAACTCGTCAAATAACGGGTTAGAATCACAAGAGGATATGTTTAGCGAATGGACAGCACAAACAATAGATTATATAACATTAATGAATGATGTCAATGAATGATTATACAATTCCATTCCATTCCCCCCAATTAAAACCATTTGTCGGCACCGTTGGCAATAATGCCTGTTTCGGGTTTCGAACCATAACCGCCAGTATGGCACCGCGACACGTTACGATTGAGCTAACGGTTCTTATATACGGTTTATGTTTTTGAATATAATATATAGATAAGCTAATACAATCAAAATAGCGAACAGGTGTGATGTACAATGAATGACATCAATGGATCGATCACAAGCCACAACTGACTGAATGAACGAATCTATATATCTATTGTAGCAGCAGAGAGTGTGAACAGACTTTCTCTAATTGGGGTATATTTTAAGCAAAAATATTCTAAGTCTCCATTTGCCAAACTGAGACTTAACAATTTTAGAGCTCTGTTTGTCAAACGGAGCCTTCCTCAAGGGTAAAAAAAAGACGCCATTGTCGTTGGCGTTCACCCTCTCTGCTGCTATTCGTTAACCGAATATTTGATCAAGTCCGACACGATATCTTGTCCGAGGGTCTGATAAATTTATCGTCACAAATCCGTGTGGGATTGTCTGAGCGCGGCTAAAGAAATTTTTAAATTGATTATGATCCATATCACCACCGCACCAAGCTTGCCAAATATTTCTTAGCGTATGAGTATCAACACCGTTAAATACGCATAACAAATTGCAGTTATCTCTGATCACTTTAGAAATTTGTGTGTAACGTTGAGTTACATATATCACGTTGGTGTTTTTGTGACGTTCTCGTGAAAATATTCTAGCAGGATTCTTTTGATTGTCTAACATGATATCATCATATACGACTAAATTGTTAATACTTCCGTCGATGGAGTCAATGCTAGGTGCCTCTTCGATATCGGTTATAAACTCAATGATATCATCGCCGTTAATTTCTAGCGCGGCTTCGTTAAAATCCTTTAACACTTCATAACCTCGCTGATCATCTACGCTCGGAGCAATCAAATACAACTTATCCCACTTCATCCATCTCGTTATGAAATTAAGTAGCAATTGTGTTTTACCACTTCCAGATGGTCCGATGATAATCGCGCGAATAGAATTTGGTAACATTGCATGGTGTTTAATAGGTTCCCGTCGTCTTGTAGCTGAATAATCAATTACATTCATGCTGTTATATATAAATTATGGATCTATATTGTGTGAAATGTAGGACGCGTACTGGCACAGATGACTTGACGACGATTACAACAAAAAATAATCGATGAGCGCTTTCTGGTAAATGCGTACAATGTAGTACGAAGAAATTTAGATTTACTTCCACGAAACCTTTAAAAAAAAACGAGGAGGTGATATTGCAGCCAAGTTAGCAAAACTCCCAGGAACACCGTGGGCAAAATACTCAGGAGAAAAGCACCTTCCAGGGTATAGTTATTGTGGACCGGGAACACGATTAGATATCAGACTCGATGACCAAAATCAACCCAAACCCGGTGAATATCCAATAAACGCTATTGATAAGGCGTGTCATGTTCATGATGTTGCATATAAAAGCAGCAATCTTCAACATAGACATCTCGCGGATGTCAAATTGATACACGCGTTGAATGCTATCACTGACAAATCCTTAAAGGAAAAATTGGCTTCGTGGTTTATAAAATCCGCTATGAAGAGTAAATTGATGTTAGGTGCTGGTAATTAATAATATGGAATCTGTTTATTATTCTCCAAAAGGATACTGGAGAGGCAAGGCAGCAATCAATAAACTCGCTAGCGCTGCAAAAGTAAAAAAGGCTACTGCGGCGGATTGGTTATCCAAACAGGCGATATGGCAAATTTATCTACCACGCCCTAAACAAATCAATTTCTCGCATTTTGATGTTACAACACCTAATGAAGTTCATGAAGCTGATATCCTATTTTTACCACATGACAACGGTTACAAATACGCGTTAACCGTAGTTGATATTGCTAGTCGGTACAAACAAGCAGAACCACTGAAGACAAAATCATCTACTGAAGTAGCTTCTGCATTTGAAAGGATGTATCGACGAGGTCCACTACGCTGGCCAAATCTGTTACAAGTTGATCCTGGCAAGGAATTTCAAGGCGCTGTTTTATCAGCGATGAAACATCATAATGTCACCATCAGACGAGGGCATACTGCGCTACATCGCGATCAGGCAATTGTTGAACGGTTTAATCGGACACTTGCTGAGCGGTTATTTGGATATCAATACGCGAAAGAATTCATCCAAGAAAAGCGATCCCGTGAATGGGTTAAGAGATTACCAGGTGTAGTTACCGCAATCAATAATGAGATTACTAGAACAATTAACATGAAACCTGTCAACGCGATTAAGAAAGCGTCTATACCAAAAATAGAAATCCAAGGAATTTCACAAAAAGATTTCAAAAAACCAATTCTTGGTAGTAATGTCACTGTTAGGTATTTATACGAACCAGGAGAGCTTGAAGGTGGCACAAAAAGGGCTACCGATCTTATTTGGAGTGTTACTGCACACAATATATCTACTATAACACGATCAACTGGTAGACCTCCAATCTATAAACTAGATTCAACTGCTCCTCAGCGAGGATTTACACGCGAACAATTACAAGTAATTCCTGACGATACTCAATTACCACCGCTGGGTCTTAACTAGCACCTCTGCGTCTGTTGCACTCAAGACAAGTCAGCATCACATTGTCGTTGGTATGACCAATGCTGCTATTCTTTCTGTCTACGGTAAATTGGCGAGGATCTTTATCCGACCAACTCCAACGCATTATACAATTACAACTCGCGCAGTGATTATTCTGTTGTTGCTTTAGTGAAATTATCAATTCAGCATCAATGTCAAATTTTCTATTATTTTTTTTTATCCTGTTGTTTATAACCAGAGAGTTCTTTTCTGATTATATCCTCGATATCATCGGCGCTGATTGTAGTGTCATTATCGTCAATGACAATTCTTCGAAGCTGATTTATTCTTCGTACTCTGGATACTGCGAGATAAACTAAATTCGACCACTCGATGCGATTATCTACCATCCAAACAATTGTATCTGTGATAGTTAATCCTTGTGAAGAGTGTATTGTTGCTGCATAACCTAACGTCCACGGGGATTTATCAGCAGAACTCTTTGAGTTCAGCAATGCATCTTCGACGACGCTGATATCAACCAGCACAATATCATTTAACACGAGAATCTGCTTTTCACTCTTCCCTGGAATATCAAGTTCTATATTCTGTTTTCGTGTATCCGAAGGCCTATAACAAAGAGGCACTGGAAGTGTTGCAAATTTACACTTATGCAATTCAAATAACTTTATCTGAAGTGCGTCTCTGACTATTTTTCTACTCGCGATTATCAAATCATCTGGCTTCCATGTTTCCCAAAAATCATTCATGGGAGTTTCTGAAATTATTTCACGCGCTATTTCACACTGGATTCTATCCGGTTGTAATCTAATTAGCGCTTTGAACTCTCGTAATTGTTCATCAAGTGATCTATAATCAGTGGTAATTTCTTCGTAATAATCTAAAAAACCCTTTAGCCATTCATGTGGAGATCCACCGACAAATGGCGGCGGCTGACCGTGATCCCCGCACATGACGATTTTTGTGGTTTTGTTTAACAACCATTCGAGAAATGTCTGTAATACACTCAACGATACAGTGCATATTTCATCCCAGATTATGATTTCAGGAATGAATTTATCGCCCATTCGATCAGGAGTCCATGTATCGCCTTTCCATCGAAAGAAGCTGTGATAAGTACAGGCTTTTACTCCCCGCGCTATCATCTCTCTGGCGAGTCTGTGAGTCGGCGTTAGCAAAATCATGGTTTGACTTGGAAACGCTAGCGTTTCTACGGAATAATTCGATTGCACGAGTTGTCTTTTCTGACCCACCACAACCGTTTAAATAAACTGTCTTGTATCTACATACGGGATCAGATACGGGTGGTGCATTAGAAAATTCTGATTCAATTTCAATCGGGTTACAACAAAGATATTTATCGTCGTTGGCAACCTCTGCGGATTCACAATACTCGTGTAGTTTTTCCTTTTTAAATCGCCAACGTCCCCACGCTTCCTCAGGATCTGTGAATGCCGCTACAGCTGATCTATATTTCTCGTGTATATACATCGAATCAGTAGCTACTCTAACCGCGGTATCTGGAAATCTATTTATCATCGAAAATAGATTATTAATAGAATAACCGAGCATAGAACTTCTCAAATGTGCATACTGGGGGTTATATCCATCACAGTAGGTAACAACCGTACCTGAGTTCTCACTATTTGATAGAAAAGCATCCCTACGGGATACAAGTTTTCCATGTTTCGTTAAATCCGCCACAATAAAATCGTATTCTGCGTTATCTATGATCAACCGCGAAGAGTATTTTGCATTGTCATATCTTCCACCTTGAGTGAATTTACCAATTATTTTTCGTCCTAAATCCCTGGCTTCTTTGTTTTTAATTTCAAATAACTCCTTCGACCAATTCATGATTTGTTCTTCATTTAAAATCTTTGATTTTGCATCTGGAAACTTTTTCGTATTTTATCAATTATTCTATCTAAATCGGGTTGTGGTAACCAAACATCCTTCTGCGCGTGATAGCATATAATAGCTTCACCGACAATCAACGATTGTAACATCTCACAATCAATCATATACCGCAATAACACAATTAGCATCCACGCCTTTTCAGATAGGTGCCTACCAAGCCAAACATAACTACACGGATGTAACCCTGCAGCGAATTTGAATGATATCACACGAGCGAATCCGGTTAAATCAAAATCAGGCAATGGACCATTAATCGCAACACGAGTCATTTCATGCGTGGGGTGTCCAAATCGTTTAAAATACTCAGAGCATTCTCCATACCCGAGAAAACTTCCAGGATAACACGCGGATATATCAATTGAAATCATACCATCACGTGAGTATTTTGTATTCCACAGTCCTCCATGACCAAATTCGACGCAACTCAATTGAACGTCCTCGAGAAAATCACTTCGTGTTGGACGCCATGAGTTTTTCTCTTGCAAAGTGAGCTACCACTGATGGAATAGTAAAACTATCCGTGAGTAGTTTTTCATGGAAACTCTCCGGTGAAAATTCATTAGCGATTTTTCTCATTCTGTTATCTAAATCCTCAGCACGATATAATTCTCCATTTGGTCTTACAAATTGATCAAATCCTGATTCGGAACCATCACTGCTAAGTAACCACACTGACACGGGATCATCTTTACACAACGCGTGAATAACATCGAATAATTTCTCTTCATAGAAAACATCCTTACAAAATTCCCTGGGGATATATCTCACGATTCGTTCTCGTGGAAATACATTTACTGCAGGTGTCCACGCGTGTTCGTTATGATCAATAATTTCAATTGGAGCTCCTCGCGATTGATATTTCGGTTCGTATAATACTTCTCCGGTTATCGTTGCTACAGATATTGGAAATTTTAATGATGCTTCTAATTTAGCTATATCGGAAATCATTGCCCCGCGCTGTTTCACTGTTAGTTCCCATTCAGTTATTTTTCCTACGTCGCAGATCAGTTAGTTTATTTCCTCGGGATGCATTTGTGAAGTGTTCCATTATCCGTGTTGCTACACAATTGAGCCTTGACGACGTTTTCATAGGTGCTAGTTTTGCAATATCAGGTTTATCATTTAGCTGATATACTCCGTAAACAACTGCTGTTACAGGGTAAGATTTCTCGTAGTATGGTTTGTCAATTCCAGTTAGAATTCCTGGTTTGGAATCTCTACTCACAATGACAAATTTTTTATCCTTGAGGATTGGTTCAAATTTATCCCTGATAACCCATTCACCTTCCACTTCGATAATGAATTTTATTCTTAAAAAATACCGTTTTCGAAGGTGTGAAATTATCTCAGCTGCTCTTGTATCATTCATGGTGGCGTTTATTACGGGTACATTGACATCGTCATGTATAATTCGAAATGTCGACCACGTATGAGATGCTCCATCGCGCTTAAATTCATTAAAACACTCTCTGATTTTACTCAACAGGGTTTTGTCATCTATTAGACTTTTTGGTATATCAGAGATTCTATCGAGATTGAATTTAGCATTTTTCCAAGGCTTAATTTTCGATAATCTCTTGAATTCTTTCATATTATAATTAAAACAAGTATTTAAATAAAACGTTTTTTATATAATGAATCATTGCAAACGGCTTATGATTGGATCAACAACCCCGTGTAACAAATCATGCAAAAATGAATTATGTGGGTATCATATGCAAAGCGTAAGAAACGGCTCAAAAGGTCCTCTCCCATGCATCCATTGTGGGGTAGGTGTTAGAGGCAATTCACAATTATGCATCAATTGTGGAGGTAGGCGTTATAGAGAGTTGAAGCGTTATTATGACAAGCGAAGAATAAAAAATCCTGACTCTGTCAATGACGTTGCAAACGGCAAAATCATAAAAACTGCCCAAGACTATATAGAAAGATTTCTCAATGTTATATCTCAGCCAATTAATGAATTAGATAAATAGGAGTATATTAGTATATAAATGAACCAAGAATTTCAAAGACATCCTGTTATTGAAAATTACGAAGCCTCTCGTGATGGTGTTGTTAGACACAGTAGACTCAAGAAGCCGGTTGGTCCTCTGAGTAATCAAGGATATTTGAGGTTTGGGGGGAAGAAGAAATATCTCAATCATCGTTTCGTCTTTGAGGTATATAACGGATTGATCAAGGATGGGTTTGTTATTGATCACATTGATCGAATTAAGACTAATAATTCTTTATCGAATTTACAAGCTATTTCACAACGTGAAAACACCAAACGAGGCGGGACTGGAAAATACTCGAAAAATGCTAGACCAGTAAAAGCGATCACTGACAACGAAATAAAAATATTTCCGTCTATAAACAGCGCCGGTAGGTTTTTTAATATTTGTTCGACTTCAGTACGATTTGTTGCAGAACGAGTACAAAATTCGGCGATTTCCAGATCAAATGGACAAAAAATTCGATTTACTTATGTAACTATATAATCTTGCATTGGAAATTGCTTTGTTGAGAATTGCTTTTGCAATTCAGGGGGAATAACTCTGTTAGGTAACGCGCGCGTGTGACAAATCACCAATGACAGAGTTATCGTTGAAACACTGTTGTTGTTTTGGTGGTTTTTGATTGGTTGCTTTTGCTATTATGAATCTCAACGGAATATAATCAATTTCGTCTTTTTTCAAGTATTAACAGAACTGTTTTATACACACGTCGTATTTAATTCTTTTTTTTAGTGTCTGCGACAAGTATCATGTGTACTTCAACGTTGACAGTGGTCGCTATTAAACATAACAAACAATAAAATCACTACACCACCGCTGTGCTGTTAGTCTCTAATAGCGGCTTATATACCATAAAATCGTTTTATACTAGTGGGGTTTTAGCGTTCGAAAATCATACATGTGATCATTACAGCCTATACACTTCCTGGTGTATGGATATCTTTTGTTATTCATTACAACCTAGGTTTTATATAGGTTGTATTGATCACGTATGAATGTAGAGCTTACCCCGTCATCCATTGTCATTGAATCAATTCATTGTATTATAATCTATTGTTGTGCCGTCGTCATTCATAACCATTGTCATTGAATCTCATTGTATTATACCATTGTCATTGAATCAATTCATTGTATTATACCATATCACCTATAATCTATTGTTGTGCTGTCGTCATTCATTGCATTGAATAACATAATCGCCTATAATCTATTGTTATGTATGTCCGCGTAACCGTTGAGCGCCGCTTGATGTATAAACACCAAGGGGGTTCAAAACGGTGATGTGTAATTGTGCCGTCGTCATCCATTGTATATAACCATAATCATTTATAATCGCGCTAAGCTTATGGATATGCTAAGATGATCAACACCTTAGCGTGTCCAGAATTCATTTTGTTGATTTTTCAAACAATTTAACAAATATACTTTTCATATATATGAATCTTGAAAATCTCAAATGTGTTATTGTTGAAATCAACAAGCTTAAAGATCAAAAGATTAAACTATGTTCAGGGTTAAATTGTGATCAAATTATGACCGATTTCGATGATATACAATTTGCAGAGCAGAATGGAAAATACGTACTAGCTAAGAAATATTTTTTAATCAAGCGCTTACAAAAACTTATCCGTGAAAGTTTAATTTATCATGAGGACATTAATATATTCGTCCCATTATGTAACATCGTTGAACATATTCGGAGGCAATTAAGTTCAGAATATGAAAATAGAAAACTTATCAATTGTAAGGTGAGACAGTTAAAAACGTTAATGGAGCAGGCTGAGCCCCACGCGTAGAGAGCCTCCTTTGTTGTATATAACTTCCGTGTACGGGTGAAAAATCTAAAGATTTTCTAAGCCCATTCATGTGAGTTTAGTCAACAATGACACAGTTCACACGGTATTGTAAATGGAATTCATAGTAATTGCATGTAGTATTTTTTTTTACTCAGTGAATTGTCGGAAACTCAAGGAGTTTCTAATTCAACATCACTGATACTATTTCAATAATGATAGGAAAATCACTGACTACACGTAACACCAAACAGCGTCTGAGTGATATTAATAAATTATTACCGATTCGTGATCGATTACGCGAAAAACTTCAGCAGCGGCAGTTAACTCAAATTGATTTTACAGAGGGTTCTGAACAACTCTTTAAACCGATTGTCGCTGCAACTACAGATGTGAAAACAGCTACTGAACGAGCTATATACGGAGATATCCCTGAAGAGGGGAAACGAGTAGAGAGACCTCTTCTTGATGAACTTGAAAAAATAGCAATTGAAACTGAACAAACAAAACGGGCTATACAAAAACTTTCAGGTGATATGGAAACTCAGATGGAAATACAACGACAAGGTGGTATTGATGTTATTAATGAATCTCAAAAAGACCCACTTGAATCAAAAAGAACAGTAGAGGGTTTACGGGAGAGATTTAACGAGGAGGGGATAGCAGCAATTAATAAGACTGATCCAGCAGAAATTCCTGTGTTTGTTGTTACGAATTATGAAAATAGAAAAAAAATGTTGAAACCAGAGCAACATGGATATATTAAAAATATGCAACATTGGGCTGATGTGATTTATAAAAAAAAACTGGAAAAAGTCAGATTAAACCAAAGGAAGATACATCATACATGAAATACATGGAAATAGTGGATGATGTATACAATAAATATGAAGATCTAAAACAACAACAAAAACCACAAAAATTGCAGCGGCGGAAACAATCTTCGAAGAAAATATCCTACTCACCTAAAAAATCAAAACCCAATCCAAGCATAGATACACAAGGTGCAATTGGTGACGATGCAGAGTATGAAGATGATGAGGAATCCCCCCCCCCCCGTTGAGACGTTTGGGAGTGGGATATCAGCGAAATTGCCTATGATTTCATGTCCTGGTAATATTCTTGGTGATATAGCACGATTAGAAATACTTGTAGGGGGGAAACGAGCTGGAAATAACTCACCGGAAATAATCAATGAAGCTGCTGATATCTGTAGGCGATTATTTCAAGGTGGTATCATGGATATTGCAACATATCGAGATTTTATTGAAGAGTTAGTAGAAAATCCTTTGGATTTTCACGGTTACCACAGTGACTAATGTCACCACGATTAGATAAATAGCAACTACAACCATGATAAACCAACTAACGTCTACGTGGTAAACTCACGATTACCAAAATACCGAGCATATTATGGAGATGGTCTCGGTAATACTATAATGGGATTATTTTCAAGAATGGCTCCAAAAGTAGCGCCGCTAGCAAAACAACTATCAATGAAAGCTATTGATGTTATCAGGGATAAGGGTATTAACGCTGTTGGTGATCTTGCCACGAAGGCGTTTTCAGCCACAAAGGATAAACTAACAGCGCTAGTTCGACGGGGAAATTCTAGATTTTCAAAGAAACCAGGACCGTTACCATCTACTGCGGTTATGCCTGCAAGTGTTAGTAAAATAATAAATAACGCAGTAGATGAAAAGCTACAGTCGTTGATGACCGCCCAGGATAATATAACAGCAAATATGATAGCGGGAAGTGGTCTTGGAAATTCAAGGAATTTCTACAAAAGTCAAAGACGTCGATGAAAATTGCCTGCATTTATAAAAAAATAATTATTATAATAAATGAAAAATCTGCGATTTTAAATTCTGTATTTTTCACTGGTTTTCACTGAATTTTGGGTGTTTTTTGATGATTTTTGATGATTTTTTTATCAATTTTTGATGATTTCCGTGAGAATTAGGAAGAAATTCGTAGGGTCAAGTGGTCGAATTTGCATTGGATTTTCCATAAGAAAAAGCTGTTAGGAATTATTTTTATTGTTTTTGAAGCAAAAATGATCAAAAATCATCAAAAAATCAGCAATAAAATCACATTTTTTGTGATTTCACGATGAAAAATCTGAAATTATTCCGTAGGGTCAAGTGGTCGAATTTGCATGGGATTTCCCATAGGAAAAAGCTGTTAGGAATTATTTTAAAATAAATGTTGAAAATCGAGGATTTTCCAAATAATTTACATTTTCACCTTCAATTTAGAGCAGCGGATATATAATAAAAAATGTTCAAACGGAACCCTGATAGTGCATTTGACATGGACGCCCCAGTACTCAAGGATGATTCTGTACGCGATTATCAATTTTTTGCCTATCACGCAGTACAACCTGATCTTCGGGGGAGAATCGAACTTCAAGTTCATGATACCAGTAAATACTTTTCGCCTTGTGAAGCCTTTATTGAAGTCGAAGGTGAACTTCTACAAGCGGATGATACACCATATGCAAATGACCCAACTATCCGAGTTGGTTTTGTTAACAATGGCATCATGGCGTTATTTGAAAGTGCAAGATATCTCATTGATGGAAGAGAAATTGAATCTATTGAACGTGAGGTTGATATTGCTACGGGGATAATCGGGTTAGCGAGATATTCTGATGACTATACTAGATCAGCAGGTCCGTCTATGATGTTCTCGAAGGATATTACTGATAACGCTGAGCACGTCCAGTATTCTAGAGTAAAAGCTTTACAAGCTACAGCAACTAATCCAGCACCATCCGGATATGTAAGACCAGCTGCTGATTTTGATGTCATAAATACTATTCACAGTTACAACCTAGGATTTGCAACACGAGTATCAATGTTGCAAGGGGAGCGTCGACGGTTTTCATGTGCGATTCCGTTGCATCACATATTTGGATTTTGTAGAAACGTCAGAAAAGTTATCTATGGAGCAAAGCATACGGTAGCACTAGTACAAAGAGGTACTGATGATAATGCAATCTGGCGCACTGGCGCTGCCGCTGGTAAGGTCGTTTTATCAAAACTAACACTGTGGATGCCAGTGTTGACTCCGTCGTTGTCAACAGAACCGCGATTGTTATCATTTATGGATCAAGGAGGAAAAACATTACTGAGTTGGTTGACAACATCCACAGATACCATGGATTATAATATTGATGGTACACTTACATGGCATCTAGCATCAAAACAGGGTATTTCAGCTACACGTCACATATTTGTTGCGCTATAGAATACTGCGCGATTAGATAATCAAGAACGTTTCCATATGATATTTGATCAAATTGGGTGTAATGAAGTCTCGCTGAAAATAAACGGTCAGCAAGAACCATCAGAGGATATACAACTAAATTACACAGAAAATCATATTGCACGAGTTTATCATAACATGTTATCGTATATGGGACGCGATCAAAATGTTGATACTGGTCTACAAATATCACAGTTTGATTTTAAGAATCTATATCCGATTTATTACTTTTCGTTGGAACATCTTGACTTGATGAGACAGTCCGTCGTTGATATACACTTCCGAGCTCGTGTAACGCTTCCTGGTGGTATTGCTAATTATAGAGCGGTTGCTGTCATTCTCAGTGATAAATCAATGATACTCGAGGGTGTTGGTGGACGAATGAGAGTGGTAGATGCACCAGTGGAAAATCTGTAATTGATTACATATTTCCATCTCTCTCTCTCTCTCTGCGATTTAGAATCAATCTGTTTTGTATAATGTCGTATAATAATATCAATGTCACGTTGACACCTGGTCAGTTAAAAAAATTACAATCCAAATCAGCTAAGCAATGTGGAACCACAATAACGCTGAAACCTAATCAAATGAATGGCGGGGGAAATAAACTATCACTGACGAAAACTCAAGTTAATCATTTTTATAAGGCGCTTAAAGAAAAAAAGGGAGTTCAGGTTACTCTTTCTGCGAGCGCGATTAAAAACATGGAAAAGACTGGTGGTATATTCCCGCTGTTAGGATTGATTCCAGGGTTGATTGCCGCAGCGGCCCCAGCGGTAGCTAAAGCGGCAGCGTTAGGGGCTATTGGTACCGCGGCAGGAATGGCACTAAAGAAAGCAACGGGAAAGGGGTATAAAAAAGGGGAAAGGTCTAAGACTACCAGGAACTCCATACACGTGGTACAAAGGATCGGGTCTGAGACTAGGAACGGTTTACTAGTGAAAAATCTTCCAATGTCCAATTTTGATTTAGTTGATGCCGCTAAAAAAACTCGCGATTAAAAACTTCAGAGGTGTTTTTAAGAAAGATCAGTTACCGGCACAACCAAATAATGTTGAAACGGGTATTATTAATCTAGATAACAGCGATGGACCTGGAACCCACTGTGTTGCATACGCGATTGATCCACGTGGGATTATTTATTTTGACTCATATGGACTAGCGCCTCCGAAGGAATTTAACAGCTATATCCTTGATTTATCAACACGCTTAAAAATACCCCGTTGGTATTCCACGTTACCAACGCAAACGATGATTGACCCACCCATATGTGGTAATGAAGTATTAAACGTACTTGATGCTATTTCAAAGGAATCAAAGATTCCTCAATCAAAACCACCTCATGTAGTAGTGAATGAGTACACTAGCAGTCGTTGGATTGAAAATCTTTGATTTTAAACAGAGAAAAGATTTCTATGATAACAATGATTGATATTTGGGGACGACCTTTATCAGCGCTGAAGAAACCGGAACCTGATGGAGTTGAAATCCTTGATAAAATCAAGGATGTTAAAAAAATAATCGAAGATGAAATAGCCGAAACGTTGAACCTAGCAAATGTTGATCCTAATGAAATAGTTGTATTTCAAGATCGTCAGGGTAAATTGAAAACTAGTAATATCTCCCTCGATGATATTTTAGTTAAACGACGAGACGCAGCAGAGGATACTATCGCGTTATTTTCCGATCAGGGTAAACTCAAACCAGGTGTACTAGTTTCAACGATCACGGATAAATTAACTACACTCGATAACACGGCGAGTTCATTGAAATCGCTCAATGATAAGTATGACAATCATATAGTTGTATTTAATCAGTTTACTGCAATACAAGGAAATATAATTGACAAAATTGATAAACCCATGCTAGAATTTTTTGGAAATCCATCAGTGACTGCACCAAAACTCACCTCGATAAAAGATTCTATATTGGAACTAGCAACTCTTCAATCCGAATATGAAAAACACGTGAAACAGTTTTCAATGTTTCGTAAAAACATCATTGAAAAGTTTATTGGAACCCCATTTGATACAATTGAAATAACCCTTCCTGATATTAAAAAATCCATCGATGATCTAAAAACATTCAACAACGCAATGAAGGATGATACAACGAGGATGATAAGTGTTATTGAAAAAATAAAAATTCCTCATAAGAGCACCAACAATATCGTATACACCATTCAACACGGTTCATTTGCGTGAACTCCCACAACTAACATTTTAAACATAACCGCAGCAGTCAAGGGTATTTATCGATTAACAATAGTATCACCGAATCAATTCAATATATCATCAAGTAGTTCATCTGGAGTCAATAATACGGTATCAACGATCATCGACAAAGATGTATCTGAACAGTTCACGATAACGACCGCAGATAGAAATCTAGTCAGGGTTTCAGTAACGTGGTACGTAGAATTCGTAGTGGATTTAAGTAAACAACAAAACTAATTTTCAGTTTCAACTGAAAACACTAATGCTGCTAAAATAAGATATATCAGCGATTTGAAAATGGAAAATCTTTTTTAATAATGTCAGTCCTCGAAGAGTTACCAACGCCCTCGAGGTATCGTTATGATACCGTTTTTAAATATCAACAACAATTACAAAACCATATAGACATGTACACGACAAAAAAGAAAAAATATACACGCCGAATATCCATATTGGACATTACTGTATATTCAGTATCCGGGTTTATCGCAGGCGCCGGAATAATACTATCTTCAGTTACAATGACCGCACCGATCGTTGTCCCAATTGTTATCCGCAGTTGCAACACTCACTGGGTTATTCACCGGGATAACAAAAAAAATATCCTCGTGTTCCGTAAGTAAATTACGTGATAATACGTTAAAACTCTCAATAGCAACAACCGCATGTTCGGAGTTAACAGCGTTAATTTCCTCATCAATAACTGATCAAGAAATCACTGAAGAAGAATTTTCACATATTACTGCGCTATATAACACCGCGATGAAGAAATTAAATAATGATAATTTAAATAGTGATGATAACAATACAAGATTCAAAACAGAAATCGGAAATCCAAGATCTTTATCGAATTTCAAAGGAAAATAACTCAATTGTGTTCTCATGGAAATATCCAATCGAATGGGATGTTATCGGAATTCCGCCAGGCGAGTACACAATAGATCAATTGAATGAAAAACTAAATCGGCACATAAATTTAGTTATCGGAGAAACTATTCACACACCAAAGATTATCTTTACCCATGGTAGTATTTTTATAACAGCGGGAAACATCGTAGTTGATATTTATCAAAGTAGTATCAGGACAGTAATTGGTTGGCCTGAGTATCCTAATGAAAATAGTTTAATGTTCCTTACATATGGAACTTATGAACTTAAAAATTAAAAATTCAAAGAATTTGTCAATTGAAAATTGTTAGTAGCTTTTAATAATGTCAAACGAATTGCAACAACTTCAACGAATAGCAGAAAAAAACCACTCCGGCGAAAAACGCGATGATTACAATATCATCAACGAATCCTGAATTTAATGTAAATTTTCCTTCGCCGATACCAATAAAAGAGATCGCGCTAGCAAAACTACGAGTGTATCATAGCTGGCCCAATATCAGATCTGTAGCATTTGATGGTCAACAACCAAATAATTCCCTGGTGTTCGCGTGGAAAAATCGTGAAGACGGGACTCCAGACTGGAACGTTGTCTCGTTACCAACTGGGTCATATCAAATCGAACAAATCAATGATGAATTAGCGCGTAGAATTAAATCTATCACTGGAAAAGAATCAAAAATCGCTATAACGGTTCACGAGCCGACGTTATCATCTGCGATTGAGATAAAATCACCCGGATATGTCGTTGATATTTATCAAAGTTCTATTAGAACCATACTAGGATGGCCTGAATTACCACCTAGACGAGAAATTGTTATACCAGATGAACCCGTAAAGGCCGATTATATCACCGACAGGATAAAACCGATAATCCATTGAAAAGTTATCAAGATTATTCTTCCAAGTTCATAGGATATCACAACAATAATTTCTTTATTCATATTAGTAGCATCGAAGAAAATTTAACAGCGATGAATAATGATTTTTCATTATTGTTAATATCCCTTAAATCCGGCTCTCTCATCCAAGATGAATTTATTAGTGTAGTACAAACAGGTAACAAAATCATCAACGATATGGAAACATTTCATACGCAAATTATTCAAGAAGTATTAATGAACGAAAGTCATAAGGGGGTATTTAGGGAATCATATAATATCCGCATAGAGGATATTCAAACATTTAAAATTCCGGGGTATAAACCCGACGAATTAAAAAAATATCTCAGTTATGCCATCGATATCGGGTTTAAGAAAATCCACGACGATTGGAAGAAATTATCACGACGAAAATCATTTATGATTTCACAAACAAATATTCTGACATTTAATAACGACCAGGATGGTAGTGGGAGACATATCGCTCCTCAAAATGTAAATATCTCAAATGTGATTGCGCTGAATTTAGTATGTGATGTTATCGAAGGAAGCTATCAAATAAATCTCGAGCAATCGAATCAAGCTCAACAGGGTTATATTTTATACTCATTTGCACCAACGGTTCCTACAGGATTTCTAATTATTGAAGACCCAACTAATCCAGTCTTTATGCGATGTCATAATAATTCACTAACGAGAATTAATTTCAAACTCACTGACCAATCTAATAATCTAATTGATCTGCGAGGTGAAGTTTTGCAAATTAGTCTGTTTGTAAAGTCCTAAGGACTTTCGTCGTAAAAGGATTGTTAACGAATAGCAGCAGAGAGGGTGAACGCCAACGACAATGGCGTCTTTTTTTAACCCTTGAGGAAGGCTCCGTTTGACAAACAGAGCTCTAAAATTGTTAAGTCTCAGTTTGGCAAATGGAGACTTAGAATATGTTTGCTTAAAATATACCCCAATTAGAGAAAGTCTGTTCACACTCTCTGCTGCTATTGTGTATGAAAGAAAACCGAATTCTCGAAAGAAAAAAAAAATACAATTATTTGTAAAACACTACATGTTTCATTCGTTTTCTTACAAAATAATTGTATTTACACTGAGCTAACGGTTCTTATATACGGTATATAATATAAAGGTAAGTTAATATAATCAATAGCGAACAGGTGTGGTGTACAATGAATGGATTACAATGAATGACGTCAATGGATCGATCACAAGCCAAAACTGACTGAATGAACGAATCAATATACCTTTCGTGTATGAAACAAAACCGAATACTTGAAAGAAAAAAAAAACAAAAAATAAAATAAAAATACAATTATTTGTAAAATACTACATATTTGATTCGTTTTCTTACAAAATATATTATATTTCCACTGAGAAATAATCGGAAAAACCCATTAAGATCCATAACTCTTTCATAAGCCGTAAACATACCCACACGAGTATCTCCCTTGGTGTTATATAGAATAATGCAAAAACATGATTAGACATACGAAAATTTAATCTTTTGTCCAGTCCTTTTTTAAACAGCTGATCGGGTTATTCCCTCTGCAACATATCGTATCGAGGCTCTATAAATATCAAAATACCTACTATCCTCACCCATTGATTTGAATACAATTTGTTTGTTAGTTGTTGTATTAAAAGATTTTACGGGTCTTTTCCCAATTGATTTATAAGTACCAGTTTTCCCAAACACATTATTTTCACTCGGCGTAACAGCTCGTAGATTTGATAAAGAATTATCAGTCTTAATACCATTTATGTGATCGATAACAAAACCATCTTCGATCAATCCATAAAAACACTCGTATGTGATTCTGTGATTAATACGTATTTTCCCTTCAGCAGTAAACATCAAATACTCTATTTTATTCACAAAACCGATTGGCTTCTTCAGATTACGGTTTCTGATAATACCATCACTAGATGCATCATAGTTTGCAATCACTGGGTTTGGTCGGAATTCTTGGTTCATTTATATACTATACTATTGTTTGTCTAATTCATTGTTTGGTTGAATTATTACTTTGGAATCATTCAATGTAGTCTTGGGGTGTTCTTATGATTTTGTCGTTGACGCTGTCAGGGTTAGAGTCATTGACGGAATTCTTAGTTCGTTTATCATAATAACGCTTCAGCTCTCTATATCGCTTACCACCACAACCGAGACACAACTGTGATTTTCCTCGAACTCCTACCCCACATCTTATACAAGGAATCGGACCAAGGCTTCCACGCCGAAAGCTTGGTATGCGATACCCACAGAACTCCTTTCTACATGATTTGTTACACGGGGTTTCTGATCCAATCATAAGCCATTTGCAATGATTCATTATATAATATATTCTCTATTTAAATACTTGTTTTAATTATAATATGAAGGAGTTCGAGAGATTATCAAAAATTACACCTTCTAAAAACGCTTAATTCAATCTCAATAGAGTCTCCGTAGCACCAAAAAATCTAATAGGTGATAGAACCATGATAGGTGAAATCCGTGATTGTTTTAATAAATTCAAGCGTGATGGAGCATCTCACTGTTGGTCAACATTTCGAATTGATTGTAACGTTGATGCTACCATGAACGACGAAAGAGCAGCCAAGATAATCTCACATATTGGGCGAAAAATGTATTTTTTTAGAATAAAATTCATTATCCGTTCAGACACTGGAAATTGGATTATCAGAGATAAATTTGAATCCATCTTGAATGTTAAAAGAAATCTCACTGTGAGTCAAGATTCAAAACCAGGAATTCTGACTGGAATTGACAAACCATACTACGAGAGATCTTATCCTATAACAGCAGTTGTTTATGGGATATATCCGTTAAATGATAAACCGAGTATTAAAAACTAAAACCCATGAAACTATCATCGCTGAATTGTGCAGCAAAACGAATAATTGAACACTTCACAAACGCGCTGCTTGGAATCAAATTGACTGATCTAAGACGTAAAAAAATAAACGAGTGGGGACTAACAGTGAAGGAGCGTGTGGTGCAACAATTCAAAATGTGGCAGCGTTAGAACGAATACTAAAATTCCCAATATCGGTATTGACGATAACAGGCGAGATATTATACGAACCGAAATATAAATCGAGAGGAGCTCCAATCAAAAGTATTGATCATAATGAACACGCATCGACATCTGCAGTAACAATATTTCCGCGGGATAGAACCATAAAATATATATCGGCAGAGTTCTCCGGAGAATAGAAACTATTTGATTTTATTTACCAGCTGAGTAAAAACGATCATGTAAGACCCAGTGGAGAATAATACCGCACTGAAGCCCTCCAACACGCAGTGAAAAAACTAGCTAGTAGTTTCTCGAAGAGTTTTGACGACGAACAATTACTAACAAACTGTCTTACAATTCCGTCGGTTGCAGCTCATTTTGCGAGAAAGAGAAACACATGGAAACCAACGCGAGCTGAAATTCTCACACACATCAAATCAAGTTGTATAGAATTTAACCACGGTGGATTATGGAATACAAAATACAACCCTGAAACTAGTATTTCAATTGATATAGTCGCGTGCTATCCGGCGAGTTTACTCGGGTACGGAGAATGAGCTGAATACTTCAAGCGATTTGGACATCTCACACATGAGATGACCCATGTTGCGATTAATGGGCCACTGCCCGATTTTAATTTAACCGGATTCGCTCGTGTGGTATCATTTGAATTGGCTACAGGACTTCATCCGTGTTGTTATGTTTGGATTGGTAGACATATCTCTGAAAAACACTGGATACCAATAGTGCTGTTAAGGTATATGATTGATTTTAGAATGCTGATATCGCTGATTGTCAGTGAAGAGATTATATCCTATCCAGCTCAGACTGAAGTCTGGTTACTACAACCCAATCTAGATAGTATAATCAGCGAACAACAAAAACAGTTTCCCGATCTTGACGAAGAAAATATCGTGAAATGGTCCAAACAGCTATTTGAAGTTAGAAATAAAGACGCAAAGGACCTCGGTAGAAGAATAATTGGTAAATTTACTCAGGGTGGAAAATACGACAATAAACGATATTCTTCACGGTTGATTATAGATAGTGTTGAATACAACTTTATAATCGCGGTTGTAACATCTAATGGTATATATGTCGATCATAAAGACGCTTTTTTTGTCCGATGGAACCAAATTGGGTACAATTGTTATTTACGCAGACGGAGAAAATCTTCAGTATACACATTTGAGGGCGTATATGCTAGCTTATGCTTCTATCTATTTATTTTCGATGATAAATAGATTTCCTTACACCGCAGTTAGAGTAGCCACTGATTCATTTTATATAGACGCGAAACACAAGGAAGAAGTGACTAAATTCACTAATTCTGACGAGAGCTGGGGATCATGGAGAATTAAGCGGGAAATACTGCGTGATTATTCCAAATCATCAGATGTTACGATTGAAGATAAATACCTGAAAAATTATCAGAAATCATAACTATCTAATGCACCGCAGAAGTCTGATCCAATATGTAGATATAAAACAGTTTATTTAAACGGCTGTGGCGGGTCAGGAAAGACGACTGGTGCGATTGAATTATTTCGTGGGAAATCAAACATGATTGTACTAACACCAACACACAGACTTGCCAGAGAGATGAAACAACGAGGGGTAAATGCTTGTACTTCTCACAGTTTCTTTCGATGGAAAGGCGATGAACTGACTCCTGAACGAATGGGCGGGAAATTTATTCCTGAAGTCATTATTTGGGATGAAATATGCACAGTGTCGTTAGATGTATTACAAAAATTTATCGATTGGTTATTGTTAGCGAATACAAAAGTAATAATGTGCGGCGATCATTGTCAACCACCACCATTTGTCGGTTTATCGCCACATGATTGGCTAAAGAATTTTGTAGACTATTATGAAGAAATTAACACCGATCATAGAACACTTGATGAACAATTACGCGAGTTCAAAAAACTAATCAGATTACAACCTGATAGAATTCAATGTGAGATAGCGCGTGAAATAATATTAGAAACACCATTAAAATTTCTGGGAAGCGTGGAGACCAAACGATATGATAATTGCGAGTAGAAACATAGTCAGAGACACACTTCAGATGAAGTTATTTGAATTGCATAAAGAAAAATTTACAACACTTCCAGTGCCTTTGTTTCATTGGCCTTCGGATACACGAAAACAGAATATTGAAGTTGATATTCCAGGACAGCGTGAAAAGCAGAATTTAGTGTTAAATCATATTGTGCTAGCTGACATCAGCGTCGTCGAAGATGCATTGCGCGCTGATAAATCCCCATGGACGCTAGGGTACGCAGCGACGATACATTCTTCACAGGGATTGACTATAGCAGATACAATTGTTTGGATGGTGGATAATCACATCAAGTGGTCATATTAAGTTTATCTCGCAGTATCCAGAGTACGAAGAATAAATCAATTATGAAGAGTTGTTTTAGATGATAATGACACTACAATAAGTGATATACGTGATGATATAATCAGAAAAAAACTTTCATGTTATAAACAACAGGATAAATAAAATAATAGAGAAATTATTATGGATGCTGAATTAATAATTACGCTGTAGAAACAACAACATAATCACTGCGCGAGTTGCAACTGTATAATGCGTTGGTGTAGGTCGGATAAAGAGCCTCGCCAATTTACCGTAGACAGAAAACATAGCAGCGTAGGTCATACAAAAGATAATGTGATGCTGACTTGTCTTGAGTGCAACAGACAAAGAAGTGCTAGTTAAGACCACGCGGCGGTAATTGAGTATCCTTGGGTATCACTTGCAGTTATTGTCGAGTAAATCCTCGCTGAGGAGCGGTCAAATCCAGTCTATAGATTGCAGGTCCACCCGTAGATCGTGTTATATTAGATATTTTATGCGCGGTGACACTCCAAATATGATCAGTAGCTCTTCTTTACCACCTTCGAGCTCTCCTGGTTCATATAAATACCTAACAGTGACATTGCCAAGTATTGATTGTTTTGAAAACTCTTTTTGCGGTTTCACGGGTATAGACTTCTTTTTAATCACATTGTTAGGTTTCATATTAACCGTTCGAGTAACCTCATTATTCAGCGCGGTAATTACGCCTGGTAATCTCTTGACCAATTCACGAGATCGTTTATTATGAATAAATTTTTTCGCGTATTGATATCCAAATAACTGCTCAGCAAGCGTCCGTTTAAATCGTTCAACAATTGCCTGATCGCGATGTAGTGCAGCATGCCCTCGTCATAACGCGGTATTATGATTCTCCATCGCTGATAGAACAGCATCGTGAAATTCCTTGCCAGGATTAACTTGTAAAAGATTTGGCCAACGCAGAGGACCTCGTCGATAAATCCTTTCAAATGCAGAAGCGACTGCAGTTGATGATTTTGTTTTTGACGGTTCTGCCTGTTTGTATCGACTAGCAATATCAACTACGGTTAGCGCGTATTTGTAACCACTATCATGTGGCAGAAATAATATATCAGCTTGGTGAACTTCATTAGCAACGGTCACATCAAAATGCGAGTAGTTAATTTGTTTAGGCGGCGGTAGATAAATTTGCCATATTGACTGTTTGGATAACCAATTAGCCGGTGTAGTATTTTTCACCGCTGCTGCGATAGCGAGTTTACCAATTGCTGCCTTACACCTCCAGTATCCTCTTGGAGAATAATAAATAAATTCCATGTTGTTATTAATTACCGGCACCTAACATCAATTTTCCTTTCATTGCCGATTTTACTAACCATGAAGCCAACTTTTCTTTGAAGGATTTATCAGTGATAGAGTCCAACGCATGAATTAATTTTACATCTGCGAGATGTCTGTGTTGCAGATTATTGCTTTTATAAGCAACATCATGAGCATGACACGCCTTATCAATGGCGTGTATTGGATTTTCACCCGGTCGAGGTTGGTTTTCGATCATCGAGTCTGATATCGAGTCTAGTCCCGGGTCCACAATAACTATACCCTGGAAGATGTTTTTCTCCTGGTGTTCCTGGGAGTTTAGTTAGCTTGGCTGCGATATCACCTCCTCGTTTTTTTTTAAATTCTTGATTTTATCAAGGGAAACAAATCTAAATTTTTTTGTACTACATTGTACGCATTTACCAGAAAGTGCTGATCTGTTATTGCTAGTTGTAATCGTCGTCAAGTCGTCTGTGCCAGTACGCTTCTTACATTTCACACAATATAGATCCATAATATGTTTATAATAACATGAATGATTATTTAGCTACCCGACGACGAGAACCTATTAAACACCATGCGATGTTGCCGAATTCAATTAGAATGATTATAATCGAACCATCTGGATGAGACAAGACACAATTGTTACTTAATTTAATAACGAGATGGATGAAATGGGACAAATTGTATTTAGTCGCCCCAAGTTTAGACGATCAGCGATGTTACAATGTATTAAAAGATTTTAACGACAAAGCGGTAGAAGAATCCGGCGAGGGTATTATTGAGTTTATAACCGATATCAAAGAAGCACCGAGAATTGATGATATTGATGGAGATAATAACAATTTAGTCTTATATGATGATATCATGTTAGACAATCAAAAGAATTTTGCTAGGATATTTTTCAGAGGTAGGTATAAAAAAAAACTGACGTGATATATGACACTCAACGATACACACAAATACCAAAAGTAATCAGAGATAACTGCAATATTCTTGCCGTATTCAACAGAGTTGATACACATAATCTTAGAAATATTTACCAGACTTGGTGCAGTGGAGATATGGATCATAATCTCTTTAGAAATTTCTTTAGTCGCTCTCAGTCAATCACACATGGATTTGTGATGATAAATTTATCAGATCCTCGGACGCGATATCGTGTCGGACTTGATAAAATATTCGGTTAAAATCGTTTACTGAATCTCGTAAAGAATTGTTAACCCATAGCAGCAGAGGTGGCGGGGAGTTGCAACAATTGTGGCGTCTTTTTCATGCCAAATGGATCCTTACGAGGAAGCCTTAGTTTGACGAATCGACCCTTCTATTAAATATTTACTAGAAAGCCTCAATTTGCCAAATAGACCTTTCTATTAAGTATTTACGAGAAAGAAGCCTCGATGACGCCTATAAGGTTGATCTGTTCGTCCCCTCTACTGCTTACGTAAACATCGAACTTTTTATTGTAATAAACTGAAGTACTAAACACAAAATTACAATTCGCACTCTCACATGTTCGGTTGAATACTGTCTATTGTCAAAATATAAAACCATATTCAAATTAATACAACAGGTCATGTTCCCTACAATTACTTATGTGGAAATTGTGTTAACGTAGCATATATAAAACGTGATAAATAAGTAGATGAAATCTTTAAACAAAAAAGTGTTTTGCTGCATAATGTCAGTTTTAACATATTAAACATGAATTTATCTTCAATCTTGTCTCCCCATTTGCAATAATGTTTGATGAGGAAATTGTGATACGCAATGCAAAGACTGGTATCGTAGGTGACAACGTAAGTGATATGATTTACTTGTTACATATTTGTGTCTATCACATCTAAAAGCAATTTTTTGTACAAAGGTTGGCAGACAATCTCGAGAAGAGTACTATAAGTCAAGCGTGAAAAAAGGAAATAGAACAAAGATTCTGCCTATAATGAAAATGAGAGTACGGTAAACGCTTTCAAATGTATAATGTTCCATTTGCAGAGCGGTCAAAAAAAATGGTCATCAATCCCAACGGAATAAAGTACGCCAGCAGGTACAAGAAATCGAGATCGCAAACGAATTCAAGACAAGCAGAACACTCAGAACCTACCGTGATAGAAAGAAATTGAACAATGGTTGTGCCTACATTAAAAATGAGAGACGATGAGTTCCAAGGTATACTTTTCTAATCGCATACAAGCAGAACGATCAGAATCAGTTTATAAAGATAGTACTAGTAGTGATGCATTGATTATCAAATTTTCTGGACCAAACAGTCCCTCTTTGAGATGTACAACCACTATATGTGTAATCTAGGTAGAGTTTACATATATAATTATGATGTTTAAAGAACCGGAAACGTTTGACATAATCAATCTCAATAATTTTCCGAAGAATAATATTAATGATAATTCAGTTTTGTTGAAAAATTACTGACTCATCGTGTTGGAAGGAGTTACTTTGTTCTGAGGTTTCTGACAAATGTTAAAGCCTTTATCTGAAAAACATATTGTGCCACTGAAATTTAACACAATAACAAAGAGTCCTGTAATCTAATTATAATAACCATGAACACATCTTTACTTTTTGAGCATATTTAAACTGTGTTCAAGAAACAGTATGAAAAGAAAATATTAGTTATGATTTTATGGTTTTTTTCATTTCAGGATCCACGTCAAAAGTTGTTACATTTTTCTTTTGCCCATCTTCACTTCGGATGATCATAACAGCAAATTAGAAAAGCCCAAATAAAGACATTTTGTCTGTATATCTATAAAATGACTATTCACACACAAAACAGAAAATATATGGTCTCACACAATTTCCAATACGCTCATCGCTACAAACTATACTATCAAGTCATTAGTTTTCGGGAAAGATGCAGAAGATTTGACTTCCTTTTCAACAATATGAAAACCACCAGAGTCGCGTGTAACGACCCCATACAGAGAGGCCAAGGCGTCTAGACACGCGTCCAAGGGAAAACTTAGCACTGTCCACAGGATGAACAGAACCTTACGGAGAAGTCCGTACTTCCCTATGCTGATCGACTTAATGCTGCCAAAAATAAAGAGAAAGATCATCAGTCCACCCATACTTCCAGCAATGACGTTAAGAGCGATAGGCATTGGAATGGGGAAGACAAAAGAAGCGGGAAAGTTAAGAATATTCCCAAATAACAATAGCAATCCAACATCGGAGGGAATGAACCATATTTTACACCTGAGTGGAATTTCAGTGCTCAAAAGCGTGTACATGTGACCAACAAACCATCGCTTCCGCTGTTTGATGTAATCCACGACAGAAAACGGACTCCTTTCCCACATTTCTCCTTCAACAAAGTTAAATTTGTATCCCAGTTTCCACGCTGTCAGAGCAAACACTACATCCTCAGCAAAGCTTCCACGGGGTCCGAAATCGAAACCAATTTTCTTCACCACGGACACCCTGACTATAATATAAGATCCTTTAAATCCAAAAGCTGGACAATTTAGTCTTTTAAAGCAAAATCTCATCATACCAAAGTCAACAGATACTCGTACACTATCCAGTAGAGTTGTCCACCAGTTAACGACCTCTTCATTTGCGTACGTGATGACCCCCTGCCCTATCGAACCAAGCTCCTGGCCAGCAAAATTTGCCAACCCAATCACAGAGCCTTCGGTCAGAATCGTCTCTTCGTCCAGGTGGACAAGCCAATCATCATCAGACAAGATGTTTATTTCACTCTGTAGACAATACTGGAGTGCTCGTGCTTTGAACAGTGAATTGTTGCGCGTGACATATGTCTCAGGAACCACCAGCTCGCGTATCAAGGCAGACTTAGGAAGATTTAGAGGGTTATCTGTGACAACTTCAAACTTGAAATTATCTAACCCAGCTTTGTAGCAAATCTCAATGTTCTTCTTTACGTTGGACTTTACAAGGTCGGGAAAAAGACCACGAGTCACAACCCGAAAACATAAAAATGGTATTTTAGTCCTAGGTACTTGCAGTTTTGGTGCTGTCGGCCAGAGATTCATTGTGACGAATCCAAGGATATTCGTTACAGCGAAAGGTACAGAGATGTAGGGTATCGAGCGCAGGAGATACAGAAAGACACAGGCACTGTAACCATACCACTCCACTGGAGTCAAATCACTCTGATCTCGATTCGTACTGAGCAGCCAATTGAAGAAGACTATGCAGATGATCAGTAAAATGATACTGAGGATGTGCTGAAAGATGGACAGCACTTGCTCTATGAAGAGATGTTCCGCTCTAGCACTAAATCTCTGTCGTGCGTAGGCTCCCACAGCTCGCAAGATGTACATTCTGGTGTACAATCCCTCTGAAATTAAATTTTAAAATGGTGATATACAATCATACTAATTCATTATCCTAGAGAAACAAAATTTTCGCAAATTTCTCATTGTCTATATCTTAATTTTTGGTATTGTCCTCACATATTTGTCATAATTCAATTTGTTAAAATGCAATGCTTTATATAATTACATTTGTAATTAACTAAACAATTAGTAAACACGGTTTATTGAGAAGAGATAACTGAAAACTTATGGATATATCATCAGACAAACTCAGTGACCCAGACCTTCGAACTTTGTACCGTTATGTTCAGATCCATGGAGTGAGGAGATTTACATTCTAACACATTCAGTAATTTAATAGTAAGACTTATTCATGCTTTGATATTGAATCTGTGACCATTTGATCCATAATGTGCAAGAAAGCGTGAGTACCAGAAACGATGTAATAGTTCATCCTTTGATTCTTTGACTGGCATTATTCAAGGATGTGTAGTGTACACGAAAATGTACATGATTGCATCTTACCTATTAGAAGACGAGATGAGGGCTCATCGAGAAATTTGAGACAGCAAACGCAACTTTTATCCATTTGACCTCCGAATCCCAATTTAATACGGAAAATATCTATACAGCGTCTAATGAAGATTCATTCGTCGGAACAAAATTGTATTATACGTCTAAAAACTAGAACATTTGATCATCATTCTATTTAGAACAATTATCACATGTGATCTTAAATTTTCACTTGTAGTACGCTTAAGGGATTACACATGTGCTGCTTCTAATTGAGAAACCTCCGTTTGATAAATAGAACCAAATTTATGCATGACATCCAAGAAAACCTAACAACTTTCTTACATCCTACAGCGGAACAACTTGATAACTGCCTGCATTCATTGCTTGAAAAACATGCCCCAGCCACCAAATGAAGTTTATTAATAAAAACGTATTCTCCATGGTATAGCAGTGTTAGGGACCAGCTTCGCACTGCTTAAAGACATCGCCGAAAAGCAGAGAGGCTTTGGCTTTCCACCAGATTCACTATTCATACACAAATCTACGAAGCCGCTAAGAAGAACGTCACAGAGTCCATTTATCCAAATCATTCCACTACAGTACTAAGATCACGGAGAGTTCCAGCTGCAAAGAGCTCTTCGAGATAACTAACAAACTAATGTCAAGGATCAAATGTACACCACTTCCAACAACCTTCTCTCCACTAGACCTACCAGACCAATTTGAAAATTTCTTCGATGACAAAGTACAAACCATTAGAGATTCGCTTGACAGCATAATTTCAACTGATTCGTCACCATACAGTTATGATGCAGAATTTCAGCGGCGACAACCGTTAGGAGCATTTGAACCTTGATCCAATTCCAACATCACTGCTGCTTGAGTGCTTAGACCCAATATTGCCTTCACTAACTGAGGTTAATAATATATCTCTCTCATCAGGGGAATTCCCATCATTTTTCAAAACTGCCATCGTAAAGCCACTGCTGAAGAAACCAACACTGGACCATAACGATTTAAAGAACTACCGCCCAGTTTCTAATCTCTCATTCATATCAAAAATCATAGAAAAGGTTGTTCTAACAAAATGTATCTCGTTTGAATTCAAACAGTCTTTTTAGCAATGTACAGTCTGCATATCCCCCTTGCCACAGTACGGAAACTACTCTTTTGAAAGTATTTAGTGACATTCTCTCTGCTTTGGATAATGGAAATATTACAGTCCTCACTCTCCTGGATTTATCTGCAGCATTTGACACAATAGACCATGATATATTACTACACCGTCTCCAGCATGTATTTGGCATTCCGAATATAGCCTTACAGTGGTTCATGTCCTACTCAGTCAACAGGACACAAATTATATCTGCAAATGGAATACACTCCAGCCCAGTTGACATATGTTGTGGTGTTCCACAGGGATCTGTTCTTGGGCCTGTTCTCTTCATTCTGTATACTCAGCCGCTCTCAAAGTGTCATAGATCATCACCCAGTGTCGTACCAATTGTATGCTAATGACACCCAAATTTACAAGTCTAGCAACACAACTGAAGTTGATGCTACCATCCATGGAGTAGAGAAGTGCATTTCTGATGGGAAATCATGGATGACATGTAACAAGCTGCAGATGAATGATGATAAAACTGAGGCTATTCTGATCACAACACAAAGACTTTCTCATTCACATCCTTTACCTCAGACAATAGATATCTGCAACACCAACATTAAATCTCACTGACAGTACTTAACCTAGGCGTTACTCTAGACAGTACTCTCATATTGCACCAACATGTCATGAACATCTGCAGGGCTGCATATCTTGAATTGAGACGCATCAGTTCCATTCGTAAATATCTTTCAGTTGATGCCACTAAAACACTTGTATGTTCATTAGTACTTTCAAGACTGGACCATTGTAATTCAATTATATCTGGTTCGTCACAATATCTACTCCAGAAACTTCAAAACGTTCACAACACAGCTGCACGGATCATCTTTAGAGTACTTCGGTCAGCGCACACCTCACCACTGTTCTGTACCCTAAACTGGCTATCAATTTGATGCAGAATCAAACACAAAATTTATTCTCTGTGCTATGTGCCAATGACAAAATCCAGTCCAACATACCTATCCGGTCTCACCCATGTGTATACACCAGCAAGGTACTTACGCTCTTCTTCTGACAATTGTATACTCATCGTTCCCACTGTGAAAACAAAGTCATATGGACAACGTTCTTTTCCATACAAAGGCCCCGCTACGTGGACGAAATTGCCCATTGAAAATAGACACAAAGACACAGTGGTCCCTTTTAAGAGTGCTCTTAAAACTCACTTTTTTTGACTGCAGGGACAAACTTACTGACCTAATAATTTTTTGTATCTTATATGTTTTAGCATGTTTTTATGTTTTCCAATTTCATTTTTTTTGTCATTTATTTTTCTGTAGTGTCGTCATATAATTATTGATGGTGTAAAGCGCTTGGAGCTTCTTATGATTAGGCGATATACAAAGTCCTCATTATTATTATTATTATTATTATTATTATTATTATTATTATTATTATTACTTGTGATTGTTATGCTCGGTCACTAAGATAATCAGCAAATGGGATAGCAACAACATATGTAAGAGTGTTTCGTTGGTCGCAAAAACTGTGTTTGTCATCCTCAATATTACGATGTTATGTTCAAACGCGTCTACCGAATTCAATATCAATATAAATGTTGTCAGACGTACGTAATCAATAATAATAATGTCACGTATCTTGTAATTAGGCATAGTGGGTGATATAGTCAGAGACTTTTTTCGTACATCATGTTATGTAAATTCAGTATCTTCTTTTCTTCAAAAGCCTTTCTTAGATAGCAGCAAAGACGGTGGACAGACCGAAACTATTTCAAACAAGGATGTAAAACCGAAACCGATTCAGGCAGACAAAAAATTGGAGAAATGGTTTCGGTTTTGTCGCTGCGGAGACGAATTGTTATGGTAAAACTATTTACGATTTCACAAACAAACTAATTTGAAGCACCTCACCTCGTTCATCAATCAGATTATTGCATTGGTCAGTGAGTTTGAAATTAATTCTCGTTAACGAATCATTATGACATTGCATATAAACTGCATTAGTTGGATCCTCAATGATTAGAAACCCTGGAGGAGCTGTTGGTGCAAATGAATATAAAATATATCCTTGTTGAGCTTGCTTTGATCTTTCGAGATTTATTTGATAACTTCCTTCGATAATATCACATACTAAATTCAATGCAATCACCTAGGATATATTGACGTTTTGAGGGGCAATATTCCTACCACCACCGTCTGGGTCATTATTATGTTTGAGGATAGTTGTTTGTTGTGGCATTTTCTTCCGTGAGGCGAGAATTCGTGCAAAATATTCATCGCGGAGATCGTTTTTTTAATTTTTTTAATTGATCTACATCATACCCTTGGAGTTTAAATGCTGAAATATTCTCTACGCGTATATTATATGTTTTTGCAAATTCTGTTCTTGATTTAGGATTTACAGCATTTAAGACCGTTTGAATCATCCATAAATTAAATACTTCCATGTCAGCGATAATTTGCTTACATATTTCTATGTATCTGATGATCTCATCTCGCGGAGAATCTTTGGAAAGTTTTTCTCGCAAGATATTTCTATATATTTCAAATTCATTTTTTGTTTTTATAAAGTGTTCATTAATTTTACTTTGAATTGGTTGAAACTATCCACCGCTTGGTTCTTCTATCCGCCCACTAAAGAAATATAAAACTCCAAAATTTGTATTGTATGATATCATTGCATCATGATATGATTTCTTATCAGAATTATAGTCGGATTTTTGTGGTTCTGGTGATATTTAATAAGATGTCCGAGGTGGGGTTTCAGGTCATATTAGCACGGTTCTTATCAAACTCTGATAGATATCTACAACATACCCGGGTGAGTTTATTTCAATCGCGGATGATAGTGATGGTTCATGAAGTGTTATAGCGATTTTTGATTCTTTTCCAGTAATGGATTTTATTCTGCGTTGTAATTCATTATTAATTTGTTCAATTTGGTAAGACCCAGATGGTAGCGAAAGAACGGTCCAGTCTGGAGTTAAGTCTTGTTTATTCTTACTCGCAAACACCAGAGAATTATTCGGTTGTTGACCACCGAAAGGTGCTGAACTAATATTTGGACAACTGTGATACACTCCTAATTTTGCAGCTGCTATCTCCTTCACTGGAATCGCAGAAGGGAAATTCACACTGAATTCAGGATTGGTTGATGTCATTGAGACCACGCTAGTTTTCACTGTTGTGGGATTTTCAGCTATTCGTTGAAGTAGTTCTTGCGATGTCGCCATTGTCATTATATATTCGTGTTGTTGCTCTAATTATGACATCGCGGAATCATAAACACGTACCATTGATGAAAACTCACTATCGGATATTAATGTATCATCGAGTGACGACGATATCATCGAGGATAATTGTGAGTACGCGGCTGACACAACATGGAACCTAACTTGTCTTGCAGTTTACGCTGGCTACATGATGATTATTTTTTGTTATAATCGAAATAATTCACGCGATTGTTGTCGCCGCTGATATACAAATTGGAACAGCTATCGGAGCAACCGTTGTTGCTGAGGAGAGTATAATACCAGCTCCGGTGATTACACCTGATACTGAGTACACGGTAACATCAACTGCGGTGATTCTTCGTCGATATTGTTTTATTTTTACTTGATACTCCTCAGTGAGTGTTTTGAGTTTAGTTTGAAATTCTTAGACCTGATCATAGCGATATTGCATTTTTGATTACATCGCTGATCTTTTTGATCTCTTCGATTGAATTTTTTACATCTGTGAGTTTCATGTCGAGTTTATCTAACGAGGTTCAAAAGAAAAATTTCTCAATATGATCTTTATACCTAGATTGGAGTGTTGCTAATTCTAACATAGCTCTTTTTATCTCTGTGAGTTTCGGTGTGGTCACCGGTGGATTTCCAAAGAAATCCAATATAGGTTTGTCAATATTTTTTGTCAATTATACTTCTTTGTAATTCAGAAAACAAATTAAATATAGATATAGTATAGTATGGTCTCTTGTATTAAACCAACCATACTACGTAAACATCGAACTTTTATTGTAATAAACTGAAGTACTAAACACAAAATTACAATTCGCACTTTCACATGTTCTGTTGAATACTATCTATTGTCAACATTTAAAACCATATTCAAATTAATACAACATGTCATGATCCCAACAATTACTTATGTGGAAATTGTGTTAACGTAGCATATATAAAACGTGATAATAATTTGATGATATCTTAACCAAAAAAAAGTATTTTGCTGCATAATGTCAGTTTTAACATATTAAATATGAATTTACCTTCAATCTTGTCTCCACATTTGTAATAATGTTTGATGAGGAAATTGTGATACGCAATGCAAAGAATGGTATCGTAGCTGACAACGTAAGTGACATGATTTACTTGTAACACATTTGTGTCTATCACAACTACAAAGAATTTGTTGTACAAAGGTTGGCAGACAATCTCGAGCCGAGTACTATAATCCTAGCGTGAGAAAGGAAAATAGAACAAGATTTTTGCCACATTGAAAATGAGAGTAAACGAATTCAAAGGTATAATGTTCCAATTGCAGAGCGGCCAAAAAAATGGTCATCAATCCCAACGGAATAAAGTACGCCGGCAGGTACAAGAACATCGAGATCGCAAACGAATTCAAGACAAGCAGAACACTCAGAACCTACCGTGATAGAAAGAAATTGAACAATGGTTGTGCCTACATTAAAAATGAGAGACGATGAGTTCCAAGGTATACTGTTCTAATCGCAGACAAGCAGAACAATCAGAACCAGTTTTAAAGATAGTATTAGTAGTGATGCATTGATTATCAAATTGTCTGGACCAAACAGTCTCTCTTTCAGATGTACAACCACTATATATGTAATCTAGGTAGAGTTTACATATATAATTATGATGTTTAAAGAACCGAAAAAGTTTGACATAACCAATCTCAATAATTTTCCGAAGAATAATATTAATGATAATTCAGTCTTGTTGAAAAATTACTGACTGATTGTGTTGGAAGGAGTTACTTTGTTCTGAGGTTTTTGAGATCAAAATTTGAAAATGTTAACGCCTTTCTCTGAAAAACATATTGTGCCACTGAAATTTACCACAATAACAAAGAGTCCTGTAATCTAATTATAATAACCATGAACACATCTTTACTTTTTGAGCATATTTAAACTGTGTTCAAGAAACAGTATGAAAAGAAAATGTTAGTTATGATTTTATGTTTTTTGTTTATTTCAGGATTCACGTCAAAAGTTATTACATTTTTCTTTCACCCATCTTCTCTTCGGATGATCATAACAGCACATTAAAAAAGCCGGAGTAAAGACATTCTGTCTGTATATTTATAAAATGACTATTCACACACAAAACAGAAAAGATATGGTCTCACACAGTTTCCAATACGCTCATCGCTACAAACTATACTATCAAGTCATTAGTTTTCGGGAAAGATGCAGAAGATATGACTTCCTTTTCAACAATAGGAAAACCACCAGAGTCGCGTGTAACGACCCCATACAGAGAGGCCAAGGCGTCTAGACACGCGGCCAAGGGAAAACTTAGCACTGTCCACAGGATGAACAGAACCTTACGGAGAAGTCCGTACTTCCGTATGCTGATCGACTTAATACTGCCAAAAATGAAGAGAAAGATCATCAGTCCACCCATACTTCCAGCAATGACGTTAAGAGCAATAGGCATTGGGATGGGGAAGACAAAAGAAGCGGGAAAGTTAAGAATATTCCCAAATAACAATAGCCATCCTAGATCGGTGGGAATCAACCATATTTTACACCTGAGTGGAATTTCAGTGCTCAAAAGCGTGTACATGTGACCAACAAACCATCGCTTCCGCTGTTTGATGTAATCCACGACAGAAAACGGACTCCTTTCCCACATTTCTCCTTCAACAAAGTTAAATTTGTATCCCAGTTTCCACGCTGTCAGAGCAAACACTACATCCTCAGCAAAGCTTCCACGTGGTCCGAAATCGAAACCAATTTTCTTCTCCACGAACACCTTGACTTCAATATACGATCCTTTAAATCCAAAAGCTGGACAATTTAGTCTTTTAAAGCAAAATCTCATCATACCAAAGTCAACAGATACTCGTACACTATCCAGTAGAGTTGTCCACCAGTTAACGACCTCTTCATTTGCGTACGTGATGACCCCCTGCCCTATCGAACCAAGCTCCTGGCCAGCAAAATTTGCCAACCCAATCACAGAGCCTTCGGTCAGAATCGTCTCTTCGTCCAGGTGGACAAGCCAATCATCATCAGACAAGATGTTTATTTCACTCTGTAGACAATACTGGAGTGCTCGTGCTTTGAACAGTGAATTGTTGCGCGTGACATATGTCTCAGGAACCACCAGCTCGTGTATCAAGGCAGACTTAGGAAGATTTAGAGGGTTATCTGTGACAACTTCAAACTTGAAATTATCTAACCCAGCTTTTTAGCAAATCTCAATGTTCTTCTTTACGTTGGACTTTACAAGGTCGGGAAAAAGACCACGAGTCACAACCCGAAAACATAAAAATGATATTTTAGTCCTAGGTACTTGCAGTTTTGGTGCTGTCGGCCAGAGATTCATTGTGACGAATCCAAGAATATTCGTAACGGCGAAAGGTACAGAGAGGTAGGGTATCGAGCGCAAGAGATACAGAAAGACACAGGCACTGTAACCATACCACTCCACTGGAGTCAAATGACTCTGATCTCGATTCGTACTGAGCAGCCAATTGAAGAAGACTATGCAGATGATCAGTAAAATGATACTGAGGATGTGCTGAAAGATGGACAGCACGTGCTCTATGACGAGATGTTCCGCTCTAGCTCTAAACCTCTGTCGTGCGTAGGATCCGGCAGCTCGCAAGATGTACATTCTGGTGTACAATCCCTCTGAAATTAAATTTTAAAATGGTGATATACAATCATGCAATTTCATTATCCTAGAGAAACAAAACCTTAATTAATCTTAATTTTTGGTATTGTTCTCACATATTTGCTACGTAGATTTGTTAAAATGCAATGCTTCATATTTATATCGATAATTACATTTGTAATTAACCAAACAATTAGTAAACACGGTTTATTGAGAGGAGGTGACTAAAACCTTATGGATATATCATCAGACAAACTCAGTGACCCAGACCTTCGAACTTTATACCGTTATGTTCAGATCCATTGAGTGAGGAGATTTACATTCTAACACATTCAGTCTTATTCATGCTTTGATCTTGAATCTGTGACTATTTGATCCATAATTTGCAAGAAAACTTGAGTACCAGAAACGATGTAATAGTTCATCCTTTGATTCTTTGAATGGCAATCTTCAAGGATGTGTAGTGTACAAGGAAATGTACGTGATTGCAGCTTACATATTAGAACACGTAATGAGGGCTCATCGAGAAATTTGAGACAGCAAACGCAACTTTTATCCATTTGACCTCCGAATCCCAATTTCATACGGAAAATATCTATACAGCGTCTAATGAAGATTCATTCGTCGGAACAAAATTGTATTATACGTCTAAAAACTAGAACATTTGATCATCATTCTATTTAGAACAATTATCGCCTATGATCTTAAATTTTCACTTGTAGTACGCTTAAGCGATTGTACATGTGCTGCTTCTAATTGAGAAACCTCCGTTTGATAAATAGAATCAAATTCATGCATGACATCAAAGAAAACGTTCATTGCTTGAAAAACATGCCCCAGCCACTAAATGCAGAGTATCAATAAAAACGTGTTTCTATGGTATAGCAGTGTTAGGGACCAGTTTTGCACTGCTAAAAGACATCTCCGAAAAACAGAGAGGCTTTGGATTTCCACCAGACTCACTATTCATACACAAATCAAGGAAGCCGCTAAGAAGAACGTCACAGAGTCCATTTAGCCAAATCATCCCACTACAGTACTAAGATCACGGAGAGTTCCAGCTGCAAAAGAGCTATTCGAGATAACAAACAAACTAATGTCAAAGATCAAATGTACACCACTTCCAACAACCTTCTCTCCACTAGACCTACCAGACCAATTTGAAAATGTCTTCGATGACAAAGTACAAGCCATTAGAGATTCGCTTGACAGCATAATTTCAACTGATTCGTCACCATACAGTTATGATGCAGAATTTCAGCGGCAACAGTTAGGAGCATTTGAACCTGTTTCTATTGATTTAGTACGGACAATCGTGATGAAAAGTGCACCAAAGTCTTGTGAACTTGATCCAATTCCAACATCACTGCTGCTTGAGAGCTTAGACCCAATATGGCCTTCACTAACTGATGTTATTAATATCTCTCTCTCATCAGGTGAATTCCCATCATTTTTCAAAACTGCCATCGTAAAACCACTGCTGAAGAAACCAAAACTGAACCATAACGATTTAAAGACCTACCGCCCAGTTTCTAATCTTTCATTCATATCAAAAATCTTAGAAAAGGTTGTTCTAACTCAACTTGTATCTCGTTTGAATTCAAACAGTCTTTTTAGCAATGAACTGTCTGCATATCGACCTTGCCACAGTACGGAAACTACTCTTCTGAAAGTATTTAGTGACATTCTCTCTGCTTTGGATAATGAAAATATTACAGTCCTCACTCTCCTGGATTTATCTGCAGCATTTGACACAATAGACCATGATATATTACTACACCGTCTCCAGCATGCATTTGGCATTCCGAATATAGCCTTACAGTGGTTCAAGTTTTACTTAGTCAACAGTACACATTATATCTGCAAATGGAATACACTCCAGCCCAGTTGACGTATGTTGTGGTGTTTCACAGGGATCTGTTCTTGGGCCTGTTCTCTTCATTCTGTATACTCAGTAGCACTCAAAGTGTCATAGATCATCACCCAGTGTCGCACCAGTTGTATGCTGATGACACCCAAATATACAAGTCTAGCCACCCAACTGAAGTTGATGCTACCATCCATGAAGTAGAGAAGTGCATACCGTAGCTAGAACATTACGCTCTTCTTCTGATAATCGTATACTTATTGTTCCCAAGGTGAAAACAAAGTCATATGGACAACGTTCGTTTGCACCCCAGGGCCCGGCGACGTGGAACGAATTGCCCAGTGAAATTAGACACAAAGACAAAGTGGTCTCTTTTCAGAGTGCTCTTAAGACTCACTTGTTTCGACTGCAGGGACAAACTTAGCGACCTAATCATGTTTTGTATCTTATATGTTTTCAGTATGTGTTTATGTTTTTCAATTTCATTGTTTTTTTCATTTGTTGTTCTGTAGTGTAGTCATATCATTATTGATGGTGTAGAGCGCTTAGAGCTTCGAAAGATTAGGCGCTATACAAAGTCCTCATTATTATTATTATTATTATTATTATTATTATTATTATTATTATTATTATTATTATTTATATTATTAGTATTGTACAACTGTGGGCCAAGTGAAAGCATAGATGTCTTTGTAACTGCAAGATAACATAATGAATTTTCCTTTTTTTCCGGAGGCTGAACACTTTCTATAAAACGACACATTTTGTCTGTCTTATAAGGCTGGAATTGTGCCTCGTTTTGAAATATGAGATGTTTCAATATAACTGACGCGAATTATTTGAAGTTAGAAAAGGAATGACACAGTGTCCTTTATATAAAAAAGTCCGAGCAAGAAACCCGTTTAAAAACACGTGCCTTTGCCTCCCCCACCCCCCTTCCATCAAATGGCTTCTCACTAATAAAAACTTTACTTCAGCGGATGTTCTGCACGATCAAAGCAGTGTCTAAAGTAAACACTGTTCTAAAATATTAACATCAAAAGATAATGTTAGTTTCAACTTTTAAAATGTGTGCTCCCATCAAAGGAAGCCAGCTGACTCGGCCCGTTGTATTTAACTCAGGTGCTCGACGCGAGCTTGATGTGAATGAAAAAGAAAACAATAATCAAAAGAAACGAAATCCTCCATAGCGACAAAAATACCAAATATATTCCTAAGGTATTTTTGTAAGGTATTTGTGTCACTCTGTATGATTTGTTTCTTTAGATTTGTTTCCCCCTTCACATCAAGAGCTTATCGAACACCTGTGGTATTTAACAGCTCCAATTACGGTCTCATCATTAATAATATATGTTTGGTAATTGTTCCTAATTAATCGAACCTCAGTGTATTTTTTAAATTAATAATATGCGTGAATATTTTTAATCTTAGATGCCCATGTTAGATTTTAATTCCCATCAAATGCTTGGATATCTCCACGTATATTCAATTATTTGTTCAATCGTTTTTGGGGAAAATATAAAAGCTATTCATATTATCATAGAAAACGCAGTGGCTTGGAAAATGACGTGTCAGTAATGTTATCATAATAAATTGATCTAATTCTTCTAATTATTTCGATGTAAACGTAAAATGTGAGTTACCCGTTTGTGACTCGGAGCAAGCAAAAAACAAAATACCTTCAAGAAACAAACATGTAAACTAATTTCTTTGAATAGTTGATGCTATGTTCTTTTGTGTGGTGTAACGTTTCGTAATTTGTTACTGTGGTCGCGTGATAAAGCGTGATACCATTTAATTCGCTATCAGATTAATACGGATCCATTTCCAAACTTCCGTTGTTAATGACGGGACCTAAATTGGCGCTGTTAAGTGAAACCCACATAATCAGATGGCTTCTTGTAATAGAAACACATTTCCGAGGCAGAAATCGACTTCATCTTCACATGCTGATATTTTATGACTGTGTTTACAACGGTCACTGCGTTGATTCTAAAGAACATCGGCCTAAGTCACGTCTTTATTAGGGTACTGAGTAAACAAACACTGACTGTTGATAAACAAAATTTACTAGCCCGCCGGACTATTAACATTATGAAAGTTACTCGCCCGACGGGAAATCTACTAGCCTCGGGCTAGCGAACTACCGCTAATTTCGAGCCCTGCACTGACCCTGACAGCAGAATTGCAATGATGAATCCAGGCACTTGAAACGAGATGCTACATATTCATCCTTGGCCTCTCTTACAAGAACAACATCACAATTGAAGAAATGTGAAATACCATCAGTCGCAAAGTAGGCCAACATGAAGACCTTCTCACCATCTTCAAAAATAAAAAGCTGAAATGTTATAGCCATATCACTTGAGCCAACAGTCGATCCACAACAGTACTGAAGGGCAGTGTCCAGCGTGGCAGAAGGAGAGGTAGACAGAGAAAAAGGTGGACTGACAACATCACAGAATGGACCATCAAAAGTTTTGAAGAGACACAGACACATGATCTGGATAAGTGCAGGAACTGGACAGATGTTCAGCAGCACAGTGCTTCGACAAACACACTAGGTCACGAGACTGATGATGATGATGATGATGATGATTACACTGACATTTCAATTTTTTACGAATATTTTAACCGAATTTTGTAACTCTTCCTGTACCGACAAAATACTATTTGTGACTGAAAGGATTCAATTATTCGCTATTTCCAACCGTCCATATAAGTACATTAATTCATTAATCAATTCACATAATTCACACATTTGCTCCAAAGAAATAAGCTGTGTCATTGTAGTACAAAATTTTTTATTTTGGCTGATTGTTTTATCAGATCGGCATGTTCATCCATATGCTAACACCATGCCACGTGGCATTGTTATTTCCAAACAATCTAAATGTGGTCAATAAACCAATTTGTTTGGAATATTTTTGTGACCTTTATCTGACTCGTATGAAGACATTATGTTGATACCCTTGAGGATTTTTTTAATAGAAATGTTGTGAGAATGGAGATTGGCTTATGTAATAAAAGGCTTCCTGTCTGAGTATTAATTGCGCATGCGCCTATTCAATGAGCGTAAGAATAATTGTTCTTGACAAACTATACTTAAAAGCAAGTGTAATAAAAGTAAATAAATTACGATACATGCTTACACATGCATTTATGTAAAAGAGGAAATGCACATTGAAATGTATTTCAAGCATGATAGATGCATACGTGACTGAACAAATAATTTTTTGATATTATTAGTATTATTATCACGTTGGTTGTAAAGAAATTAATACTGACATAGATTAAGTAATATGTATAGACACGATGTTTCTCTCAGTAATAAATAGAGTTGTGGGAATTACATGAAAAGTAACAGTTATCAATCACAGTCTATTTGCTAAGTGATAACATTGGTAATATAGGTCTTGGATACACTATTTGGGGGGAGGTGGTTTGGGGGGGGTGAAAGTCAAATTGTATGACATGGGCATACACTCAAATTTCTATAGAAGTACGTGGAATATGTAACTAAATTAGCAAACATTGTAACGTTATATGTGCAAGCCCTATATTTTATTTCTTTGCTAAATGTATGTATATTCTGTTTTGATTAATGTAGCCATGGTCTAGTTCATGGCAAATTTAAACGTTGAACTGCAGGATGAAAATAATGAGGAGCAATAAGTTTGAAGTAACCATAGACTTTAAAGGTGACTTGAACCTTTACCAATGTCTAAACATTGATTATGGTTTTACAACAATCTAGAAGTTATAAGGCATGAAACTAAAGAAAAATACAAAAACCCATATCTTTGATTGTTTAAGTTGGCCCATGCTTGTTTATTGATGTACTACAAGTGTTATAATTGATCAGTTTTACAAGAACTTTTACCTTATCTGCATAGTCAGATGTTAACGAATTGTGCTCGTATTTTATAAATATTCTATTCGATTTTGTCTTTGTGCGTAAATTACAAGTAAGACAGATGTTTATCTTTGTGTCAAGGACCAATAAAATTTTAGTACAGACAACTATAATTTATTTCATTCTTAGTCTACTTGTATTTTGAATTTTAATTCAATGAGTTTCCGTACAAATAATATATACATTGGTACAAATTTATTTCACCATCCAGTTGCGTGAATTGACAAGTGTTATAAAGTTAACATGGTACCCTGCTTAATGATATTAGGGTAAACAAAGGTACAGCAATGAAAGTTTCATATCACTAGTTAACTTGACTTCTACATGAGTAACCAGATATAAGATGATTTGACTTCGTTCAAGACTTTTCTTTTCAACCTGTAGGAACCTGAGCAGAACATGACAAAGACAGACTTTACTGAATATGATACCAATTATGATTTTTTACTCTTAATACAATCCAGAAATTCAAAACCAAAAATTAAAATTAAATATATGTTGGATTGTTTGCTTTCTTCAAACCAACTTCCCTCTTCTTGAATTAAACAGCCTTACAATTTAATATTTACAAATTCTTATTCTGTTTATATTATCAGTTAAATAAAATTTATGTACAGTGCTGAGTGCATTTATCTGTGCTACGTTGAACTAATTTGCAGAAGTTATCAAGCATCACTGCCTTTAAATGTGTACACAATCGGCGAGATTTGTGCCCTGTCATCTTAAATGAACTATATCTATTATGGTCAAATGACTGGTGATGTTTAGTTTGTCCGAAATGAAATAATGCGGGCCTGACATCAAATATGGGGCCAATACCAGCTGAAAGTCCTGATAATAATAATAATAATAATAATAATAATAATGATAATAAAAAATTCTAATGGCTTGTAGCCTCTAGTGAAAGTCTCTCTCTCTTATCCCCATGAATGTTTCTCTCTATATACAAATATAACGTACAAGGAAGATCATACGTGCATGCGTACAAGATAAATGATTAATATGTTTGCACCCATGTGTGTATGTTGCATGTAATATTGTACTTTATAAGCCGCGGATTATTCAGGAGGAAATCACTGATAGCGGTCATAAAACCAGAATTATTATTGACTTCTTTACTATTTAGCGGCAAAACGAACAAACATGCATCTGAAATAAATAATATATAAAACAATTTATATCCTCTTAGGCAATGGTAGAGAATTGAACTCACAATGCATAGGTCGCTGTGTCGATTCTCGCCACAGCCCAGTGCTGGTCCGCTGATGTGTTTTTAACAACATATATATGCTAACTCAGATTGAAAAACAGTCAGTCACCTTTATCAGAAATAATGCAATATGTCATACAAAGTTTTCGTGTATAATCTTCCTATTTCTGAATTTAACGTCATTATTTTTAACAACATTTTATGTTTTGGAAAGTGAGCCAAGTGTCATTTCCAAAACGAATTGAGCAGTTGACATGGGCAATTATCAAAATGAGGAATGAGGACCAATGGAGAAAGAGTTTCGCAAACATTAGGTTACTGATGTTTTTAAATCCCTGCAGACAAAACAGAAACTCAGTATGAATAGATTTGGTGTTCCTAATTAAATGTATACCATGAGGCCAGAAAAATCGTACTTCTATATTCGTCTATTAAATGTTATTCGGTAACTACATGATGTACCAAATGATTATTGTATAATGACTAGTTCAAAATATTTAGAATAACTTAATTTATGAAATTCTTGTAAATTATAAGAATCAAACAAGTCTAAAAATTAACAAATAAACATTTTAAGTTTTTGTCTAGGTATCTGAATTTAAGCTAAACTGCTGGGTTCTTGATGCGGTAACACGATATCTATTGTATATAAGTTGTTTGACTTGCTTAAGGTACATGATTATGGTACCTTTTGATACGTTAGATAACCAAAGGGCATATACATTATAAAATCCATCCATCCACCTACGTACGAAATGACGAAAACACGTTCCTGGCTACGCACATGTCTCTACGTACTTCATTCTGGTGTTTACCTGTATGGTTCTGTTTGTCTTAACCATAGTTTTATCTCATTACCGACATGTGCATACTTTCGATTTTTGTACCTAATAATTGTACTTCAAACGTTAATATCAAAATATATTCAAAATATTTAGCCAACAAGTAATCATCCTTTCTTAAATTCGTTCAATTGAACAAGCATGAAAGTAACTTTTTTGACACAAGAGATAGGAAGACCCGCTGTTACCATGAAAACTCTATGTTATGAAAATATATAAGACGATGTGCACATTTTCCATCTGATGTATTTTCACTAATTATATCTATCCATGAACTATTCGCAATATGTAAAATGTCATTATTTAGTTTGATCAATTTTATGGTATAAAGTTGCATAAAATAAGGTTTCACGTATTCAAAAGTGACCAGAAATCAACGCGAGTAACGAATGACGAACATACCTAATTTACACGTTAAGATGCAACAGTTTTAAGTTTCAGTGTGAAAAGAAGACAGTCACTTTGATTAGGATTGCTGCTTATATGGTTGATTACGAGGTCTAGATGCTTATGCAATCACTTATTCACCGAAAATATTGGTGTTATTTTGTAAGAGATTTCATTAATTTGTTGGCAACAAAAACCCATTCGCACACTAACACATGATCTAATTCTTTTAACAATTCCAAACCTGTAAGTCACGTGTGCTTGTTTTATATTCCGTGTCCAAAATGCATTAAAACCGGTCTATTTTTCATGTTTGCATCGTGAAAATACCAATTTATTGATTTCATAAATGGCGCTTGCCTGCCCACGAGATCTCGTAATGTAATCTCGTACTGATGTAATCTCGTACTGTTGATATTGTTGCACCGCATGTCATTTCTACCCTTATAAAGGTGATCGCACAACATGATAAGACGAGAAAGAATAGCGTCTGCATGTTTAATTTGGAACACATAGGCTGCGAATAATTTATATTAAAAATTGCATCTCAAAAATGCTTCTAATATTCCAGATATTAATTTATACAACTATAAACAAAAATAATGTACTCTATGTTGCTCTATCTTCAATTATTTTAAGATCTAGCATTGAAATGAATTCTTTGTTTTGTAAAGGTGCTCGCACAACATGATACGGCGAGAAAAAAATAGTCTGCATGTTTAATTTGGAACATATAGGATGGGAATGATTTATTTTAAAAATTGCATCACAAAAAACTTTATTTAGTGGAATAGTCCAATATTCCAGATATTAATTGATACAACTGTAAACAAAATAATGTACTCTGTATTGCTCCATCTTGAATTATTTTAAGGTCAAGCATTGAAATGAATTCTTTGTTTTGTAGTTTTCTCTAAAACAGACAAATTGGTGTGATCGCAAAAACGCATCAAATGTATCTAAATGATTTGTATTATAATATTAATATTATGATGGGTCTGAACAACAATATGTAACTCAGTTGTGTAGTCAATTGAACTCGAAATTCTACAAATAATGATCGGAAATTACCTTGCTAAATTCCTACTCTTATATGTTTCAAACGTGTTCGAATTAGAAACCTTTGATGTATAATAACTTGGATTAGCATGAAGGTAGATACAGTCCCGGATTACCCATTAGGCAGAGTAGGCAACTGCCTATGGGCCTCGCGACTTTTACGGGCCCCATCAGGGGCCCCCAGGTGCCCCCATGAGACCGTGACCGTGGGTCTGATGCCCCAAAAGTTTGACTGCCTATGGGCCTCCACGGTGCTTAATCCGGCGCTGGGTAGATAGGTAGAACGTTCAGGATTTGCTAAACAACAAATCCTCTATTGATCAGCTAATTTTCAATTACGATAATTCATCCACGTATAATATCTACTTTTTGGTTTTGAGCTTACCTGCTTAATAAATTAGGATAATGGGATGGGTTGTGGGTGAATGGGTCGTCTTCTTTCAATATTTACAGTCTGAATCTTATCAGAAAAAAAAACAAGCAATGTTGAATTAGTTTCACACTGGTTTGCTGCAAGATCTCTAAATAATGACGCAGTTTTACTCAAGCAAGGTGTACATATTTGCCATCTTACAATGTAAGGACACAGCGATAAATACTTCAGACCCCAAACACTGCTTGGTAATTAAATACGTGACACAGTAGGCAATTTTAGTACTGTTGGTTTGCAGGAAGAAGGTGCATTTGGGGGTCTGATCATGAATAAATGTATCTAAACTTTCTTTCGAATTTGCTGAGTGTTTACTATTGCAGATATCCGATGCACCGTTCATTCCATGGTGTCGATCCGACGCTATTAAAATGCATTCATTATTGTATAAATGAAGCTTTAAAACGTATAATTTTGTGAAGTTAAAACAGTTTCAAAAAGAGGTGTTATATAATTTAATCACATTTGTTTATTACTGCAGAGAGAGAGAGAGAGAGAGAGAGAGAGAGAGAGAGAGAGAGAGAGAGAGAGAGAGAGAATCATTCATTCAGTGGAAACTGTGCTTCTATGTTAAAATGGGCATGAACTTTATTTATTGTTATCTACTGGTATCATAAATCTGAAATACCGATATTTATTAAAGACATAAAGTTTACAATTTCTAAGCTATATTTATATATTAACTAACCTGCATTCAAATATGATGAAACATAATGCTGGTTCCATTTACTGTTTGTCGTATATATATATATATATATATATATATATTAGGGTGTCCCAAAAAAAATTTTTTTTGAAAATGTTGGTGCATACCCTCCTAAAAGTTTCCTTTGGGTTACAAAATAACACCCCAAAAAAATGAGACTTTTAAAATATTGTTATGGGGTCCCCCATGGCCCATGAAATTTTGGCAAATCGGTGTAAATAGCGTTCAACATGTCATAGTTCTAAAAGTTTCTGTGAATCAACCACTGTTCCCATGATATATTGTTTGGTACCATTAGAAAAATCTTGATTAGTAGATTCTAGCAATGTCTACACCTTTATGTTTATGCTAATGTGGTTTCAAATACAAACAATGCAAAACTGTGAAAAACTGGATTTCAACAACTGCATTTTACAAGTATATATATTACTTATTTATAATTTTTTGTCATGTCACTTTTTGTGTTAGTTGTGTATTTTTAACAATGTTTTGTAAACTTAATATAAGAATAAAACTTGACTTGAAAAAAGGATTTTTTTTTTGGTAACTACCCGGGCAACGCCGGGTACTTCAGCTAGTACATAATATTATTAATTCATAAAAAAAGTATCTGTACAGAATAAAAAATATTATTAATTGAATTGAATTGAATAATATTAGTGTTATTATTATTTCTAGAGCAATGGCAAAATCGACTAGTACTCGCAGTAGGGATATCGTTTGGTTGATTGGACATCCCCGTGACATGATTACAGGTGCTCGCCTTCCATCTGGTCGTGATATCATGAGGAATGTTGTCTACTACCACCGACAGCAGAAATTGACTGTTGCAGAGAGTGCACAGTGAGTGTTTGATCAACTGTTGCCCTTCTGGATGAAATCTCGACTTCCGGTGCACAACAAACCAAACATTATTCAGAAGATCAAAGATCTTTATTGTCAGCATGTTGGTTTGGTGAAACATCGCTCGAGGAACAACACCAAGGACCAGCAGAACCAGAAAGAATATGGTGAAAAACTTGATATTCTGTTTGACATCAGTCATGCTAATTCTAATGGACTGATTACAAATGAGGAAGACCATCAGTTTCTGAAACTGCAGCAAGAGTCAAGAGCTGAATGCCTTGGGTCAGTTGACAGGAAAACGTTTTGTCGTGATAAACGATAGGCTGAGCACAAAGAACGACAACTCAAGCGAGCCGCCGCAACAGCAGAACAACTCTGCAGTGTTCAGGCAACTGTCAGAGCTGAAGAATGTGAAGATGATGAAGACAAAACAACAAACTCATCACAGTCAATCAGCAGTTCCTCAAAATCAGATGAATCTTCAGCAGACGAATTCATCGCCAAGTAGCAGTAAACAGTGTAAACGCACTCATCGCACTGTAATCCCTCCGAAAGTGTCAGCTGTATTGGACCGAACAAATACAAGCGTTCGTACAGCAACTATGATCCTAGCTTCTGTGGTCAATGAAGTAGGCTGTTCAACATCCTCAGCAATACTTTCAAAAAGTACAATTCACCGCCAAAGACTGAAGTTTCGCTGTGAAGCTGCCACCCAGATCAAGGATGACTTTAGACCCAGTAAAGCTGTTGTGCACTGGGATGGCAAACTGCTGCCTGATCTCACAGGAGGAGATACTGAGCAAGTGGATAGATTGCCAGTTTTGCTATCTTCTCTTGTTGATGGTAGCAAAAAACTTCTGGGTGTGCCGAAGTTGACATCAGGATCAGGAAAGGCTGCAACAGCGGCAGTTCTGGAGTATTTGAAGTCATGGCAATGCAAATTGCATGTGATTGGCATGTGTTTTGACACAACAGCAACAAACACTGGTAGACTTAATGGAGCCTGCACACTTCTGGAGACAGCCATTGGTCGCAGTTTGCTATGGTTGGCCTGTCGCCATCACATGTTCGAGGTACTTTTGTCCGATGCATTTGGAGTGGGCTTCTTTGGTCCATCAACTGGGCCTGAAATTCTGCTTTTTAAGCGATTCAAAGAAAAATGGTCCAACTTTGTCCACCGTCAACCAAAGCCAACTGTGACACCATTAATCTCTGCTTGTGACAAACTTAAAGCATTCATTGCAGAACAACCTCAACTCAGCCACCTTCGAGATGGTTATCAAGAATTTCTTCAACTTGCGCATCACTGGTTGTACTGGACAGTTCAGCGACGCTTCGAAAACCTGGTGCCCTTCATCGAGCTCACTGGATGGCGAAGGCAATCTACTCCATGAAGATTGAATTGGTCTTTGATGAGAATGAATCTGTTATCAAGCTAACAACCCGTGAATTACAGGGAATCCAACGATTCAACAGATTTGTGGTTAACGTCTACCTTCAGTCTTGGTTCACATCTCGAGTAGTGGTTGATGCGCCATACAATGACATTCTAATCATCCAAAGACTAGATGACTACAATGATGTTGCACTGAAGAACGTTGGCCTAAAAATGATGTTGCGTCACTCGTGGTACTTAACCGAAGAACTAGCTACCCTATCTCTGTTTTCTCAGCATCTGTCGTGCGAGGAGAGAAAACAGTTAGTGTTAGAAATCAAAGATGACCGAGGATTGCATTTGGTTAAGTCACTGCAGACACTACCGCACACACTGCATAAATTATCGATCTCACGAAGTTTCTTCAAAACCACCGCCATCGATGATAGTTTCCTCAACATTCCGGTTGAAGAATGGCCTGAAAGTGAATCGTACAAGATTGCATTCAAGTTGATCAGTAATTTGGCCTGTGTCAATGACGTTGCCGAATGGGGTGTTGCCCTTATCCAGAATTTTAATGCTACAATAACTAAGGATGAAGAACAAAAACAATACCTTATGCAAGTTATCGAGAAGCACAGGCATGACTTTGCAAAGTGCAATCGTGACAATCTTTTGGATATGGAGAACTGAGCGTTTTATGTTGTATTTGTATGATTTTCAGTTTTTTCACCTTAATTGTTGTACAACTGCAGCTAAAATCTAGGTATATACCACTGTAATACATTTCTAGATTATACTAATCAAGAGCTTTCTAATGGTGTCAAATAGGCTGTCATTTTGTCATGGTACGAACGGTTAATGTATAACACCGTATCGAACTGTTTTCACAATGTCGAATGCCATCATGACTATTGCCTAAAATTTCATCACCCTTGGGGGACCCCTAAATATTATTTGAAGGACCTATAATTTTGTAGATGATATTATGGAACCAAAAGGAAACTTTTAGGAGGGTATGCTACACAATATTTAAAAAAAAGATTTTTTTGCATAATATGGGACACCCTAATATATATACATATATATATATATACATATATATATATATATATATATATATATATATATATATATATATATATATATATATATATATATATATATATATATATATATATATATATATATATATATATATATATCACCTTATTTCTCTTATTAGATATATGGGCTTGATGTAATGCTGCTTTTATTTACTGTTTGTGCTATATATATATATATATATATATATATATATATATATATATATATATATATATATATATATATATATATATGTGTGTGTGTGTGTGTGTGTGTGTGTGTGTGTGTGTGTGTGTGTGTGTGTATCCCTTATTAGATACAGGGACCTCAAGTAATGTAAAGGATTAGAGTTGCTGGGTTGCTTTTGTTGTTGTTTGTTTCACGACAAATTTATCAAATTATTGGCTATACCATGGTGGAAAAATAGGAGCTAAATATCTTTCTCAAAGGCCACACAGAGGCTGGTTTGATCTGGAATCGGGGGTTCAATATGGCCAATAATACATTTAAATTGGCTAAATAAAATCCCGAAAAAACCGAAACCCCAAACCCCTTATGTATTAGTATTACCCAGCAATTTTCAGATTCCGAACATTAGTAGAATGAACACAAACAAATGACCTTCCGAAATTCAAACCCGGTTCTGCCGTGTGACTGCCAGACACTTTTTAAACTGACCATTGTAACATTTCACGATTATTATAAATTTTATTTCATAGTTTTTGGTGTTAGTGGAGCACTCTATGCTCATTTGCTATGAGGCAAGCACAGTATATAATTTATGTACATTTGAAAACAATCATATTACTCTATTGCATTTTGTGTAACGTTAATACTGATCAAACTTAAACAAAGATTGACTAAATTGTCTTCTATACATCTCAGCTATGACAGTCTTCTATGGAAAATAGCAAACTGCATTTCAGATGTTTATGTTTGTGAAGACTTTCACTGCATCAAAATCAACCGTGCTATTTAATCCCCCTCCCCAATGATGGGTTGTCTAATAACATACCTGAATATATAACGTTAAATAATTTTGTTACGTTTCATTTTGCAAGCATCCTTATTCATATTTTGTTAATACATTTAGTATGTGATAGCCTGTCAATGCCATTTAATTTATATATTCAAATGTTATGTATTAAAGACGTTGAACAATTTTTGTGCATCTTTTCCCGAATCTCTAATGGTGTCTCTCCAAAACTTTGAGCCTTGTGTGCAAGGGAAGCTAAAGTTTTTAAACGATACAAATCTAAGTAAAAATTAACAAGATTATTTAAAATATACACGTGTTGTATTTTCTCAATAATTTGATTTCAGTAATGGTAGCAATGTAATAAAACGCACTTTTAACTGCAGTACAATTTATTGTCACATTATGGAGACGGAAGTAACGACAGTGAGACAGCAACAACGTTTTAATTCTGTGTCAACCGTAAACCTCGTGAGTGTTAGTGTTCGGTATCAGCGCATAGAAGCTATACGCACATATTGCAACAACTAGTTTGGTCATAGAGCATGTACAGTCGGCTGAAAATTCTTTCTTGGAGCAATACTACTCTCATATATAAATTACCAAGGTTACTTTAAGGTTGCAATTTTTCAACAATAACCCATTTTCGAGGGTCCGTTTTCAGTATAAAATAGACCTCAGTAACCGGTTAGATTAAAATCAAAGTGGAGAAAGAACATATGTATGTTACTTGGGACAGGGCATGGGGGCACTAGTTGAAACAAGGCTCCTTTTAAATACAAATACATGCACGATCCGTGGCTTACAAGAGAGGTAACAGTGAGACGGCGTATGATCAGAGTACCACGAAAATGTCCACTGTTTAAAAATGCCACTTTCACCCAAACCCACACAATGAGTCAATGTGATAACAGAAGGCAACAAAGACTCAAAATTATTGCTGAGATATGCAAAGAAGAGAAACATAAAAAACAAAATATTTTGTATCTAGATGGCTACTTCGATGAGAAAATATTATATCAAATTACTGAATGCATAGTAGATACAATGAAGGCATGTGGCCATATTATACTGACTGGGACACACTGAGTGTTCACAGAAATCAGATATTCGTTAATGTGTCATCTATAGTCACGTTATAATGTTCCAGAAGTAACATTTCTCAATTATTTTTAATGTTTTGAACTCATATTCTTTATCGATATATGTACTATATATTTTGAAATAATATTTAAAATAATTGTTAGACAGTTTTTCCTGCTGTAATGAGAAAATGATAAAATAAATCAGTGTACGCACACTCATGCCCGGCTGAGGCCGCAAACAATGGTCACTATTATTTGCATAAAGAAGCTGGAATATATTTACACCAGTGTAAATTGTAAATTTCTCCTTGCCGAACAACAGTATCGCAGGAGCTAAATTCTGAATATTTACCATTAACGCTTGATTTACCGTTTTGATAAAGCCTATAAAAAAAAACATTCAAAATATATACCAGTTAATGCACAAAAACTATTCTTTAATTTAGAAAATCTATCGGTAAAATCGAATATCATAAAACTGCACCTTTCATAACAATTTATTTTGTTCCAAACACTCATATTACTTTATTTATATAAGGATGTAAAACAGTTCCCAAACCTAGCTTACCACAATTAAATAAGTTTAGTCTTGGATATAAGTAGTAGTCATGAAAATTTTCAAATAGTTCCGGTGAGTCATTGTTAGTTATTTCCAACAGACTGATAGTATTCAATACTGCATAGTTTATTGGACAGTAATTCTGATAATTCTCTTGTATACTGCCATTCTTGTATATGTCCATTAGCGTTTCTAAATTCTCATCTGTGATAATTATATATTACTAACAGTGATCAATCCTTATATAATTTCCATTTAAAAATATAGTTTTAACATTAATATCCATGCTTAGCAAAAAATCACTTTAGAAGTGGCTTATTTGGATTGAAGTACTAGGGACAGAACAACTCTGCAGGATGTCAATATTAAGCATTACACGGCATCTGACAATTAACAGGGAAAAGCCTATATACGCTGTATTAGAGAAGAACATAGGCTTATAAAATGACTTGTATATTTTAAAATGCATGCACTTGACCGAGGCAAGTCATTCTTACTAGCATACATACTGTATATTATCATGTGGAATAACAAGTGAAACATTAACAAGCAGGGTTAAAGTCACGTAAATGAATATTACAACGATTGCGGTGTGTGGAATAATTCGGAAATACTGGAAGTTATCTTCTAGAGAATATGTGACAAACTTTTTGATAAACAACACACATTGTAATACATGATAACACTTTTTATAATGTGAAAAGAGAGAACGGAATAAAGAAGCTGGTGTTGATTGACCTACAGCCTTCCTGGATCAAGATTAAAACAATGGATATATTTTCATGCACTTATATTACGTGGCACGCCAACTACGAAATGATAAGATGGTTTTAACTTCTACCAGCAAACGATATACATTGATGAGTCATCTTCGTTTCCATGAGACCTTAAACAGTGCCATAATGCGATCAGTTGCTGGACCTGCATTCTAATGGGGTCACTTATTGAGATGGATAAGCATCTTGATACTTCAGGATTTTTTCCAATTTAAAAGGAATACCAAGTCTAAATCTGAATACATTGAACATTTGATAGGAACAGATGACGAAAAGGCACTGACTAAATATCCTGATCATTTCTAGGAATCTAAAGCAGACAATAAACCAAAAACATAACTGAAAGTAGATCAGAGCAACATTCAGGAAAGTTACATACAAGCCAGAATTACATGATTACAATTTTATATAAAATGTTTGGCATCAAACGTGTTGCAAGTACAAATGACTAGATTTGATGAAAGAACAGGAGAACTGTTTCGAACATATGCACTTAAAATAAGCAGCAGAGAAAAGTGAAAGACAACAAGCTTTGCAAACTTTAATAAATAATCTGTTTTCTAGAATACAAACTGAAAATGAGAAGAAAAAAAAGACAGAACGGTATTGAAAATTAAATGCAAATAGTGACCGACATGAGCATTAATTACTTAAAGTCATGAATAAAATTTAGTGCAAGTCCTGAAACAATTCAAAACTGAAGGTGAGGACGCGTCTATTATTGCTTATTGAGTGCTAATGTGTCAACAGTATTAGAATCACAGTAATATAATTCCAGGTTAAATCCAGTATAAATTCCAGTAAATGTCTCAATGCAAGAATTTTATCAGTGCACTTTTGTATTTCAGAGAAAATAATTACTTCAATAATTTCAAGAAAATAAAATTCAATCCAAACTGGTCAGAACAGAAAACAAGGTGACAGTGCTATATTTTAAAGCAAGAATGACTAAGTACTCACAATTACAAGTATATATTGTTCTCAACTTCACCTCACAATTGACATTTTTAAAACAAAATCTTTACCTAATGGAAAATAATCTTATAGAATGATCCTGATGTTTACAAAATTTAAGTCCATAATCTGTAAAATTTAATTAGAAACTTTCAAACCCTTGACCAAAAAAACTCCAACATATTACTTATTATATTAATAACGATGCTGATGTTAAGGGCATATACACATTGATACCATTCAGCTATGTAATTATGAAATATAAAAAGTCATTCAGGTGAGGCAGAAATGATTTCAAGTTTGGACTAGGTCAAGTCCAGCATTCAATGTCACATTAAAATAGCACGTAATGAAATATTTGTAAAACTAGAAGACTAACAATTACGTTAAATATAGATAACATAATTAAAATTCAGACTTTAAGACCAGCCACCAGTTTATTAACTATTATGACAACTATTTGAAGGACAAAGTTTCTATAGACTGCATTGACCGCGAAGACAAACTGTGGACAAATAACAGCACATTGTCTCAAAACCATATATTTAAAGTTGCATGTAATTGGAAACCACTGACAATTGTTGAAATTGTCAACATAATGCACGAACGTGTGAATTTACAACTAGTGCAAATTACATGAATTATTTATGGAAACGGGAATTTTATATACAGCAATAGATACATTAATTGTAAATTATCTCATTTTGTTGGTCCGCAAAATTGGCAGAAGAAGGCGGGTTAAAAAACCACAACAATAGTAATAAGTGTGATGTCTTCACAGTAATAAGATTTAATCCTTAGCAAGAAGGTCCACAATGGCATCAGATCAACTAGCAAATTGATGTCAGTTTGGATGGTGCAACGCACATTTGTGAACTGGTTCGTATTTACATAGCATTGATACAGCGAAAAGAAAATGTTTAAAACATTTACATTTTAATCTATTTAAAAAGATTTCATTTCATTTCATTTCTATGTATAAATTTTAAAAGAAACAACAATTAAAATCATGACAAAAAATCAACACTTAAAACAAACCCACCAAAGAGATTATAATTAAAAAAAATGTCAATGTCATTTGTGTACCAATAAACATATCTGTTAATTTCAGCTCTACACAAAACATGTACAGGGAATTTTAAAAAATGAATTTAATATTGAGCTTTACATGTCTATTTGTACATATACATCTACATTTTTGGGTACATGTACTATACCAATGGTTCACCTTTAATATTAGTTTAACGATTTGCATTTCTAATTTCACCATTGTGCATCGATTTATCAAATAATCTACTCATTATACTTAGACATCTTAAATTGCGTACAATTTTATTAATATTTTAAAAATTTGTTTGGGAAATAAACTAAAATTAGCAATACTAATTAAATATTTGACACAAGTTAAACCGATAGGCAGTTAATCAAATTCCTTATATACGATACGATTTAGTCCAATACATTGACATGTTAACGTTTGAATTCAAACAAAACAATAATTCCAATCACAATGCTTTAGAAAATATTGGCTTGATCAATGCAGAAGTATCCAATTAGTATACAGAAAAAGAAAACCCACAACATTTACGGAATTTAAAAGCTGGGTTCATGTCCGAAGTCTTGGGTATACAAATGTGTGGTGATTCATACAGATTGAAAACTGGGTAGCAAAGGCCAAAGAAAATAGCTCAGTATAATGCTATTCAGGAACGTTTCTGAATTCTACTTAACGAATGTTTTGCGTTATTTACACTTAATAAGATCACATATATTACAAATAATAATAATAATAATAATAATAATAATAATAATAATAATAATAATAATAATAAATGGATTACGTTTTTGACAAAACAATAATTCAGTAAAACTTTCAATTCAATAGACAATGCCCCCAGAATTAACCAACAATATATGGACAATAAAAGCATTTCAATTTTATATAATTGGAAACAACATTCATCATTGTAAGTTTGCATCGTCTTTGCGCGTCTTTACCAGTCTTTAGCACGCAGTGGCCCTGTCTTGGCATTCATTCATTCATTTATTCATTCATTCATTCAAAAGAGCACAACCGTTGAAAGTCAATAATATAAAACGACGTATATCGCATTACTTTTTTTAAACTTTGTTCCTAATCTAAATTCTGGCTTAGTTTCAGTATTATGTCTATGTCACAGTCTTTATATCAAAAACAGTTGTCTGGCTACGTTTCATGTTAGTTTGCTTAGCAAAATGTTCTGAAGCATTTACAATTTCAGATGGGATTTTATTTTTCACTTTTTGTAGTCTAAAAGTATATGTTTATTGTTTTATTAAACATTAATTATTTTAACAAGACTGGCATGGCAACGCAGCTTACAATGCGATTTCCAACACAATTTGCTAAAGTAGGAATATTAAAGTCAAAGGTAAGATACTTTCGTTAGTTAGACATACTAACATTTGCATTATTTGTATAGTATAACAGTTTTGTTTTATAAATATTGCAGTAAATACAAGGTACCTTTGTCCCAGATACGAATGTTGACCGTGTTAGTCCACTTCAGATTCTTCTTGTGCACATTTGCTTTGGTTGATGTTTGCGCATGACTAGGTCGTAATTTCCGTTTATTGTGCAATATGCCTGATTCAATGAGAAAAGTAGCTATGGGAAAACAAATATCAAGGTTACAATCATCGACTCAAAAAAATTTATTGCCTTCTCTGACAATACTATTCAAATATGTATTTGTTAAGTTTGCATAAAAACAATACAGAATAATTTATTTCTCTTTCACGTAGAAAGTCAAAAGATATTACCGTATGATACAAGTTTAATAAACCAAGAGATAGCATGCATCAAGACCAGAACAAACTTGAAAGCATACCATACATTGCAACCATGAAAGCACTGGAAGAAAAATACAAAGATATCAATATTATAAATGTATAGGTTAAACGTATATTTCTTGCTGATTAGGTACACATAGTTATGTCTACTCTATCACCAGTATAAATTATCAGTCAGTTACATTTTCTGAGATAATCTGTATGGTAACGGCCACCCAAACCATATACAGTAATGGCAAATGAATTGGTGATGCATGGTCCCAAAAACAAGCATTAATTGAGGTTAAGCTGGTTCAAATAATCCACAATCACAAGCAGGGGTTCAGCTTGAGCCTTGGATCGTTGGTCCCCAACTAAAGGCAGGGTTGCGATTGTAATGATGCTCGATGGTCCTGGAGAAATTCCTTAGACCTATGGCGCAAACAAGACAACAAAACGAGAAGCAGACTTTTATTGCAACATCAGATGGCACTTCGACGTGTATAACGCAAACAACCATAGCGATTCGAAATTGGTATGACAAATTTATGTATGACACTGGCGAAGGTTGACGATTAACATTATGAATTCCCGCGGAATGTAAAACAAATTACAAGACAACCGGTCTCAAGATCGAACGTTCCTATGCATGATAGTAGAAAGTTCAGAGCATGTTCAATCATAATTGTTTCCTTCCAAAAATACTTTAATTTTTGGAAGTCTCGGTAATTCAACTAGCACTCCTACACAATTAAGAATTATTGACTCAGCTTATTAAAATGCCACGTTGTCGATATAACATTGTTCGTGCGACTCGATACATATTGATCACCAAAAGTCAAATTGAAAATCATGTAGCTTTCTGCCAAAAATAATAGCAAAACGAACTGAAATTATTCGACGATTTAATCAGTGTTTAAAATTTAAAAATACATTATAAAGTTTCTTTACTTTTGTTTGGCAATCTCCCATATATGAAAATCCATTATTCATTGTTACCATAAACATCTAGAGCCTTCTTTATGAAATCGTGTGCTTAAAAGTACGAGCATCACAAACATTATCAGCGTATTACCTGCCTCTGATTTGTATATGGATGTGACGTACAACGAGAAAAAGATCTCATTTATGAACTGGAATCTTGCAGCTAACGGTTATAAAATAAATCGTGATCCTTTCAAAATTCAAGAAATTTTAACGATTACTTATGTACCTTCGGTTGAAGTGGCCATTGAAAGATCCAAGGAGAAAAGAATAACATACGGTATACATTAGAAGAATAGATTACGGCAATACCAATTATTCAAGTACAGGAATCCGATCTCGTCGTATTAGTTACGGTTTACGTTCTTGAAGCTAAGATGAGAAGATGAAGAAACAAACGATTCAGATCTCATATCAAAATAATCGAAACAAGATCTTCGAAATAAATTGTAACTCTTGAAAATGACACATAGGGACATCCTAACCTTATGAGACATATGGACACGACCATCTAACATACATTTTTAAATATGGCACACAATCGCCTAGAGAACATAATTTGGTCATGGTCTACTGGAAATGCTCTGACGTTTTCATTATACAGCTATAAAGCAATGCTAGATTCAAGTATTTGTTTAGAGTTCATTGTTATCTATACATTGAAGAGTAATGACTTTTCAGCTTTTAATTCCTTCCTCCCCACCTCTTTCCCCATGTAGCCCACCTCATTTGACTCCAGTTTTGTCTCTATGTCTCTATTTCTGTCTCTCTGTCTCACTCTCTCTATTTGGGTGGTGGCCAACCTGAACTGCTAGTTCTATTTCAGATGTGTAGTAGGGGTCACTCCAATTGTATTATGATTGTTTAGTGTGGCAGCTTGATAGTATATAACTGGAAAGTTATCACTAAAACCGGCGTGTATGAATAAATAACACTGTGTGTTGGATAGTAGATGATTGAGTGTTGGATAGCAGATGACCTAATGTTTGAATAACATACACCTGAATGCTGAACACTCCACGCGGCGTGATGGTTATTGGTGAGTTTTACCATTATGGTCATCGTAAGATGACATGAATACTTGACAAATGAAACCAAACACATTATTAACATTACATCGCACGTTAGATGCATAAAAACCATAATGTTAAAATATGGACATTCCAAACAATGCATTTCACGTTATGTTCATTGGTATTGTAATAAATTTGGAGTAAGTGTTAGTGAATTTGAACCATGCTTGGGTCGTTAGTAGTGATTTTGGGTACAAGCCGAATGACTGTCCCTGTTGTGACATAGTCCATATTAAAATTCAGTGGTGTAAACAAGTAGTGTGATTGAAAAGGCAGCATTTATGGTTGGAAATCAGTAAATTATAGAATGGAATCAATAAGTTGGAACTTGGTAGGTACCGTTCATGTGGCCATAGTGGAAAATTGGCGTATGTATATGAGTGTGATACGCCGGAAATTCTGTGGATGGACTGGCCTAGGGTCGCGCAGTTAAATATTTCCCAGTTAGTAAGGGAATACTGGTGTAATTTCTATGGCATGACAAGCTATCGGTACGGAAAACGGATGATAATGAAGAAAAACCATGTAAAGGTGCAGTTAATGGACGTTTGGGCAAGTTGTCTCCTCTGGGTCGCCCATTGATTACAGCAAAGATTAATAATTATAGCAGACACGTCTTTCTTTCCATTTTACAACTCAAGTTGTATGGAAGTCTTTGGAAATTTGGGGAAAACATATGACTTCCAGCGTGACTCGCGCCAGGGTTTTGACACCGCTCGGTCAAGTGAATACCCCTGTGCTTGTAACAGTATGTTTTATCCCTACTCTTTCCTGATTAAGATATGAAATGTAAATCGTTTACTGTTGGTAGACATGCTAGACACGATAACGTTACTAAGTCAGGTTTAGTGATTCTATCAACTAAAATTCGTATCAATATCAACAGTTTCCAGTTTCTAAGAAAAGTAACGATGTCAATTTTGTAACCATGTCATCAAGTTGTATCATTAGTGTCACATTCCTTTATATGATACAACAACAAAAACAATAATTTAATATTGATCAGAAAAAGGAGAACCAATTTCCGGTAATGAACTTAAGTAAGGAAACACAAGTAGAAAATGAACCCTACATATGTGATGAAACTCAGAATGGTTGAACAGTAGGAGAAAATGATACAGACTTTCAAAAGGCATTTTTGATGTCTAATTGTGAATCACATTCTTGCAATTATACCAAGAATTAGACGTGTTGTTATATCTTCATGCACGATTCATAACTTCAAGGTTTGTTACGTTAACTTTGCAGATTTTTAATTTGAGAAGATAACCTTAGAAGCACACAAGAAACAGATTTCGGTTAATTTCTTACTTCGACAGTGAAGCAAATTTAACTACGTAAACAAGCACCAGGTTCTGCAGCATAAGACATTAAATACTTGTGAACCGAGGGCTGATAAGTATACTAAATCGTGAATTTTATTGACAAATTTGATAACAGTATCTTGTTGTCAAAGAACTATGTTGACTAAATGCAGTTTACGCACTCAGTGTTATACAAAGTTAATATTGATTCTTTCTGACATAGTGTTATACAAAGTTAATATTGATTCTTTCTGACATAGTGTTATACAAAGTTAATATTGATTCTTTCTGACATCGTGTTTTACAAAGTAAACTCCTTTACATTCATAATGTGTATAGTTACATGTTTCGCTGAATGAAGATCATCGAACATGATGGAATGGTGTTGGAAATATAAATAGCAAAATAAATGCTGCAGTCGGAAACTGTATAATCCTAATTATCTATGAGCACAGCCTTGCTACAAGAAAGAAATTTTATCAGGATGCATTTTCTACGACCAATTTGTTTTCAATGCCTTCGGAGCGAGAATTCGTAGAAACAAACATTCACGAGTTTTTCGGTCAACACAGCATTTCACTTTTCTTGCTGTCAAATTGTTGATACCTCCATCTCCACTATGCGACTATAATATGTGCTGCAGTTTCCATAGCATATTATTCAATTTCTACCAGTATTGGACTCAAAATATTCAGAAGAGCACAGCATTTTATTGTATAACGTACGTTTTCATAGACAGTATATCATATAATGGCTGTAGTAACTAATAGGAATGTAGACTGTTGCTGCATTAGATTAAGCGTTGCCAAAGGATCTAATTTAGTCGATCTTTATTCAAGGCTTAGCTGAATTTTCGCTACAAAGAATGGGCATGCATTGTACGGTACTTGAGTAGACTTAAAGTATTTTTTTCAAATTTACTATAATTTCAGGAAATGTGTATTCCCTACTATATTTTGCCCCAAACAGTCAAATAAAATGGTTAATTTAGGGGAATTATTACTATGGCTTGATTTAGAGAAAAAGATTGTTGTACAAAAACCACATGCCAGTTTTAAGTTAGGCAATGTAAGCCAATATATCAGTTCAAGCCAGACTTTGTTAAAAATGTAGGCCGCTACTCGTTAGAACCATATTCGAATTTCTGACTGGAACTTTATCATGTTTATTGTACTAACGTTCTGAATTCGACAAATACTGGATAATATTGATGCATATAGTGGGGAAGTTTCTTTTGTCTTTGTAACATTTTTGCGCATTATTGGCTATATCGACAAACGGTACATTATACGGCATTATCGATCATAATAATTACGTTCAGTTGGAAGAATTAAATTAATGTAACACTATTTTAATAAAATATGTATCTTAAATTATTATCCGTACTGTAGCTTTCCATCAGCCTAGGAAAAGTTATGATACTTGTTACAGTAAATAATTATAACTGAATTTCATCCCCATCTACATATATAAATACAGTTTCTATGTTCATTCAATGACTCTGCCTCTGTATCTCAGTAGTTCAAAGTTCAAAGGTAGAATCATGCTCTAGAAAATAACGACATATTTTTCGTGCAAACGTTCTAAAACTATGTCAATACATGTAAAAATACTTTGTTAGCGTCGACTCGACACCATGTAATAGGTATATGGCTGGATATCGGTACCGTCATTCACACAACGCGTTAGAAAGGAGGTTTGGATACATTTTATTAGTCTGTAATAATATAACTGGGTTGGATTTCGGATTTATTAAAGAATACTTTTAATGATGATACAAATACAATATTTATTGATGAATAACTAAAATGAAATACAAATTATGATTAATACGTGCGTGTTTAAGATCCCAGTAATGTAGAAATTAACACAATCTAACCTAATAATGTAAAACAAATGTGAATATGTCACAGAAATAGAAGAAAAAAACTTTTGTTATGCCTGAGAAATTTTTGACTATTTTTCCTACAGTCATTCATGTTTACAAAGACAATGTAGCCCCACGTCGTCTATGCGCTTAATGACTATCGTTTTTCCCATCGAAAACACTTCGCACGTGCAGCATAGGATGCACTTAACTCATTGTTTCGAAACATTTTAAATATACATAAGTCACTCTCGGGTATGGTTGTACACAACAACAAAAGAAACGAAATCGGGGTACATGTATTAAATAGATAACAAAGTGTTTTATACAATTCCGAAACATGAACTTCAAGTGCATATTTTTCCAGTACATTAACAGTACTCCCGCGTAAAAGATTACCAATGTATACTGAATTTCAGTTATTTATCTTTTCAATTAATATGTATTACATATTTTGTTCTGAAGTAAAACATGGATAAATTTTATCACTATGGGATTCCTTTGTTGTATTGCAAGTATGCCAAACTAGGCTTGATAAACAATATCTTACAGTAGTTATTATGTTCCACTTGAACCTAAATGAAAAGAACTTTTGTTGATCATAATTAAAGACTAAAGTTAAGCAAACAAGATTTGTACCATGTTTTTTTTAATAACTTGTTAAGCACAATATCTAGTATAACATGAAAACAGTGATCTCAAATTATACGTGGATTCAACCATCGTAATTGAAATTTATAACACCGATAGCGGAATCAAAGTTTAGAAGATTTTAAAAGTTCAACTAACTAATCAAGTTTCATGTACGTCAAAGTTCTAATACAACTAAAATTTATAAATTTCAGCTTAAAACATTTAAAATATACGTAACCATGAATTTAGGTATGCAATACCTGAAATCATGTTCTAGAAACTTTCTAATATTTAAGGTTCAAAAGCTACAAAATTGAACCACAGACTGTGCATCAGTCTAATCCTATTATTCCAAAACAAATACTGTAACTACTTTTGACATGTTTATCAAAGCGTACCAAATTGGCAGGTTTAAGTCAAACTTCAAACAAAAGAATTTATTTCAAAACTAAATGTGAAACTAAAAAACACTATTAAGCCATATCTTCTTGTGCGGACACATTGATAGGGGTAAAGATGATTTACGTTGCACCAAGTGATTTAGTACACGATAGCATTGCGCGTTGAAACGCCACTTATCAAATCAATAAACAGGTAATTTAACGATAAAACTTGACAGGTGCAGCTGACGTCTTGGACGAGGATAAGAAAATAAATACACACGACTAAACATGGTTTGAAGCGTTGAAAGGATTATTTGTTTTTTTTTAATTATGATTTTTAATGTAGCTTTAACAATTTTCAGTCATATCACTACGATGTATACAGTGAGGCAGTCTAGCACTGTGGCATCGTGCCGCAGGCATGTTGCATGATGTACACTCCAGTCACATCATCCTGACACCAGGCCGACCAGTCGTAACACTAACCTCTTAATGCTGAACGCTAAGCAAGGCAGCTGTTAGTACATTTCTGTAAGTCTTTGGTATGACTCGGCCGGTGATCGAACCCACTACCTCTTGCATCCACGGCGGGCGCTCTAACCACAAGGCCACCGAAGCGGTGTAAATCCAGACAAAAGGTTTAACTTTGTGTTAATGTGTGTGTGTGTGTGTGTGTGTGTGTGTGTGTGTGTGTGTGTGTGTGTGTGTGATGCTACGAAACTAAGGACAATAATTGCAAAAGAATCTCTTTCATCTCCAGGATGAAGAGGGCAAACACGAATATTTGTGGGGGTAGAGAGAGAAACTGGTCCTTATTGAATGCAACCAGTTTGGTACAAATTGTCTGATTTCGCCAGTCACTAGATATAGGATATATTGGGGAAACAACAACATCAACAACACCACAAACAACAATAACAGTGTGGCTAATAGGCATAATAGATATCGGTTTTATGAAACTAAATTTAGCATTGTAAAGGACAATACAATAATAATAATAATAATAATAATAATAATAATAATAATAATAATTATAAAAATAATCATATTATTAAGGACGCTTAATCTTTAGAAGCGCTTTACAACATATATAATTATATGACTACAGAAAAACAATGAACAAAAACCATGAAATTGAAAAACATAAAACATACTGGAAATATTTAAAGTACGAAACATTATTAGGTCCTTAAGTTTGTTCTTGCAGTCGAAAAAGGTGAGTTTTCAGAACACTCTTAAACGGGATCACGGTGTCTATGTGTCTAATTTCAATGGGAAATTCTTTCCACATTGCTGAGATCTTATTGCAAAAGAACGTTGTCCATATGACTTCGTCTTCATAGTGGGAAAAATAACTATACGATTCCCAGAAGAGTAGCGTAAGTATCTTGCTGGTGTATACACATGGGTGAGGCCGGATAGGTATGTTGGAATGGAGTAAATCAGTGAAAGGTAGCACAGAGAATAAAGTGTGTGTTTGATTCTGGATCGAATGGATAGCCAGTGTAGGGTACAGAGCAGTGGTGAGGCACGCTCGGATCGAGGTACTCTAGAGATGATCCGATCAGTTGTGTTTTTAACCTTTTGAAGTTTCTGGAGTAGATATTGTGACGAACCAGACATAATTGAATTACAATAGTCCAGACTTGAAAGTAATAATGAACACACAAGTGTTTTAGTGGCATCAACTGAAAGATATTTGCGAATGTAACTGATGCGTCTCAATTCAAGATATGCAGCCTTGCATATGTTCATGACATATTGGTGCAATATGAGAGTACTGTCTAGAGTACCACCTAGGTTTCGTACCAACTGTGTGAATTTAATGTTGGTGTTGCTGATATTTATTGTTTGAGGTAAAGGATGTAAATGAGAAAGTCTTTGTGTTGTGATCAGAAAGACCTGATATTTATCATCATTCATCTGCAGCTTGTTACATGTCATCCTTGATTTCACATCCGAAATGCACCTCTCTACTTCATGGATGGTAGCATCAGCTTCAGTTGAGTGGTTAGACTTGTATATTCGGGTGTCATCAGAGTACAATTGGTGAGATATTGGGTGATGATCTATGACACTTGAGAGCGACTGAGTGTATTGAATGAAGACAACAGGTCCATTAACATACTTATGTGGAACACCACAACATATATCAGCTGGGCTGAAGTTTACTCCATTTGCATATACAATATGTGTGCTGTTGAGTAAGTAGGAATTTAACAACTGTAAGGCTGTATTCTGAATGCCTAATACATGCGTGAGTGAAACGGTGAGGTAGTATATCCTGGTCTATTGTGTCAAATGGAGCAGACAAATCAAAGCAGAGAGAATGACATTAATACTTTCAGAAGAGTAGTGTCAGTACTGAGGTATGGGCGATGTGCAGACTGTACATTGCTAAAAAGACTGTTTGAATTCAAATGACATACACGTTAGGTTAGAACAACGTTTTCTAAGATTTTTTATATGAACGGGAGATTAGAAACTGGGCAGTACTTCTTTACATTGTCATGGTTAAGTGTTGGTTTCTTCAACAGAGGCTTTACGATGGCAGTTTCGCAAAATGATTGGAATTCCCTTGATGAGAGTTAGATATTATTAACAAAAAATATTATATTATATTATTATAAAAACATCAGTTATTGAAGGCAATATTAGGTTTAAGCACTCAAGCCTGCTGCTGGATTTTGGGCTTGGAACATGTTCACAATAGATAAAACTCATTCTGGGAACAAACTATTGTTTGGCATGAAAATCGGTCACTCATTTTAAAGATATAAAACAAAATCAACATAACATTCCAGACAGACCGCGATCCGCTAAACTACAACCATTCTTTTGTTTCAAAGCTTTCTTGAAACACGTCCAATCCAACCAATCGCAATCCAACTGCCCTAACGTTTGTTAACTTTTTAAATGCCGCTAAAGATAAATATTGTCAAAAATAATATTGAATGTTTAGGCCATCATCGGCAACTATAGCAAAAGTAAATAACATCTTGACCAAAACATATATGAAGAATCAAATGCATAGTGGGTGATATAGTCAGAGCCTGATTTTTTACATCATGTTATGTAAATTCATTATCTTCTTTTCTTCCAAAGCCTTTTGTATGTTATATTTTTTTCCATTTCTAACGTCACTTCCAAGTTAATCAATTTGTCAGTGTATTTTGATGTCTCTGAAAATGCATATAACAGTATGTGCTTCTAAGATAAATCAGTGAGATAAAACAAGAGAAGTTTCTCTTTTACAGGCTTTATATTCCAGTCGTTTGGTACTTTTCTACCATTTCTAGATACCACCATAAAATCTCTCAAGATATTAGCGTCAATCTGACTTTTTGCTATTATATACCAGCGTCATTATTTAAAACAAAAGAAAATTATCCGTTCAAGCTGTGCTTTTAAATAAGTTCTTTGAAATTTTTGGCATTCGACTAATTTGTAAGCTTTTAAGGTTTTGCAGTCAAATAACTCATTTTCAGATAAGAGTTAAAGAGTATGCGTGCCAAGTATCCATTGCTGATATTAACCTTTCGATTATCGGTCCCCGAGATTCAGAGTAGTCCATTGTGCTCTCCGTTACTGATCACTACCATTTTACCTCAGTTTCCGTGGGTTAGGGTCTCAGATTCAGCCAATGTGGGTGTGAGAAAGCTTGCCAGTAGCTTCTCCTGCGTCGGTGGTTCTTTCTGTGGCTTTTCCAGAGTTCTTCGTCCACCTTTGACATTGGCCGTCATGTATAGCCTATAGTGTGCTAAGAAACAACATTGCATTTATCAGGTTTGACTTTCAATTACACCAGCTAGATTCAGTAATCTCCTTACCTATAAAGAAACATTTAGTCCGAAACTTAGATCGAACCAGCTATATTGTGTCTGACAGTGGAACTCATTAGTTAGCAGGGCTATGGCTTGTGTTGAGGGTACGTATAAATACATTTTATTAAGGTTTTTATATAGCGTTTATTAATTGTTTGGTTAAGACGTGATCGGCTCTTTTTTATGATCTCATTTCAAAATACGACATTACTATTTAACGATCGTGTAATTGAAAGCATAGACCGTGACTTGGATTAACCAAAATAAAAATAGCTCATCTCTCTTTGAATTTAGGTGTACGCAACGTCGACGGTTTCGATAAAATCTGCTTCATTATATAGCCTGCGAAAGTATCGGTCATCCAGCACTGGTGCCTAGTAACCTGACGATGTGTGCAGATAACATGCATAGTCTAAAATATGTGCTAATCATTTCTTGGGTTGCACATGGTATCAGTAGTGTTAATAAGGCCGGGTTTTGCATGTTTGCTATTTTGGACTATTGCGCATGTATTAAGCTCCTATCCGCTTTGACTGGTCACTTTCGTGGATTATTAATGGTAATCAGCTATAGGTTGCGCACAGCATTCAACACGCTTGCCAACTAATGGGAATAGAGGATGTGACATGTATCCTTGGCCCCAAAAAGGAAAAAGTGTGCAAAACCGGCATAAGGTATTTTTTTACTATTCCGATTTTCAGAATAGTTTCAGCTTCGGAAAATGTGTTGCAAAAAACGTTTACCTAAAGTATTGCATTTCTTAAGATTTTTGAAGGCAGCTAATCACAATAGATACTTCCTAATGGCAACATTTTAACATTGAAAAGATTGCTTAAAAATAATATTGTGTTGCCATTTTATCATCAAAATGCTGAATAAATTTGTGTTGTTTTTCCAAACACAATTATAAATGTGAAACTACTGTTTCAGCATTAGGTCTATGACAAACATTTTCGTCTGCCGTTAGAATGATCTGGATGATTAATGCTAGTATATTTTTTTCATGAAATTTGTCGCAAACGCGTGTGCAAGTAACGGTATCAGTGCATTAAGATGGTATTACAATATTCTCAAAAGAATTCACCCACATTGATTATATATAACATTACGGTATTGAACAACAAAGTCTGAGAAAGTACTAGTATTATTGTATTTTTTATATATCAAGAGTTCATGACATAACAGGTTCCATCTTGTAAAGGTTTCAACCTGCGTGATTGCCATTTTTGAAATAATTGCTGTCATTATATTTAATTCGACGATTGATGTTAAATAGGAGGGTATCTTGTATTAAAACAACCATACTACCTAAACATCGAACTTCTTATTGTAATAAACCGAAGTCATAAACATAAAATTCCAACTGGCACGCTGACATGTTCTGTTGAATAGTGTATATTATCAAGATTTAAAAACATATTCAACTTGATACAACATATGATGTTCCCCACCATTACTTATGTGGAAATTGTGGTAAAATAGCACATATACAACGTGATACATAATTTGATGATATCTTAACAAAACGTGAGTTTTGTTGCATACTGTGAGTTTTAACCTATGAAACAGGAATTTACCTTCAATCGTGTCTCCACATTTGCAATATAGTTCGATGTGATACGCAATGCAAAGAATGGTATCTTTAGCTGACAAATAAGTGACATAATTTACTTGTTACACATTTGTGTCTCTCACAACTACAAGCCATATGTTGTACAAAGGTTGGCAGACAAATCTTGAGCCGAGTACTAAAAGCCAAGCGTGAGAAAAGGGAAAAGATCAATGGTTGTGCCTACATTGACAATGAGAGTAAACGAGTTTAAAGGTAAAATGTTCCAATTGCAGAGCGGCCAAACAGATGGAATAAAGTATGCCAGCAGGTACAAGAAAATACTAGTACTGATGCATTGATTGTCAAATTGCCTGAACCAAACAGACCCTCTGTTAAATGTACAACTACTATATAAAATCTAGGTAGAGTTTACAGATATATTTCTGATCTTTAAAGAACCGAAAAAGTTTGGCATAATCAATCAATAAATGTATAAAGAATAATATTAATGATAATTCAGTTGAAAAGTTACAGACTCATCGTATTGCAAGCAGTTACTTAGTTATAAGGTCTCCGACATCAAAATTTGAAAATGTTAACTTCTTTCACTGAATAATATATTGTGCCACAGAAATTTACCACAGTTAAAAATAGTCGTGTTTATGTTTATTATGATTTTTTTTTTCGTTTCACGATCCAGGTCAAGTTAATTATATTTTTCTTTCACCCATCTTTTCTTAGGATGATCATAACCACAATTTAAAAAGGCCCGAGTCAAGATATTTTGTCTGCATATTCAAAAAATGACTATTCATATACAAAACAGAAAATATATGGTATCACACAATTTTCAATTCACCCAACGCTACAAACTATATTATGGAGTCATTAGTTTTCGAGTAAGATGCAGGTGGTTTGACCTCCTTTTCAACAATATGAAAACCACCAGAGTCGCGTGTAAAGACACCATACAGAGAGGCAGAGGCGTCTAGACATGCGGCCAAGGGAATAGTTATCAATGTCCACAGGATGAACAGAACCTTACGTAGAAGTCCGTACTTCCGTATGCTGATCGACTTAATGCTGCCAAAAATGAAGAGAAAGATCATCAGTCCACCAATACTTCCAGCAATGACGTTAAGAGGAAGCGGCATACAGATGGGGAAGACAAAAGAAGCGGGAAAGTTCAGAATATTTCCAAACATCAATAGCCATCCAAGATCGGTGGGAATCAACCATATTTTACATTTGAGTGGAATTTCAGAGCTCAAAAGCGTGTACATGTGACCTACAAACCATCGCTTCCTCTGTTTGACGTAATCCACTAGAGAAAAAGGACTCCTTTCCCACATTTCCCCTTCAACAAAGTTAAATTTGTATCCCAGTTTCCACGCTGTTAGAGCAAACACCACATCCTCAGCAATGCTTCCACGGGGTCCGAAATCAAAACCAAGTTTCTTCTCCACGGACACCTTGACAATAATATACGATCCTTTAAATCCAAAAGCTGGACAATTTAGTCTTTTGAGGCAAAATCTCATCACACCAAAATCAACAGATACTCGGACACTATCCACTAGAGTTGTCCACCAGTTAACAACCTCTTCATTTGCGTACGTGATGACACCCTGCCCTATCGAACCAAGCTCCTGGCCAGCAAAGTTTGCCAATCCAATCACAGAGCCTTCGGTCAGAATCGTCTCTTCGTCCAGGTGGACAAGCCAATCATCGTCAGACAAGATGTTTATTTCACTCTGTAGACAATACTGGAGTGCTCGTGCCTTGAAGAGCGAATTGTTGCGCGTGACATATGTCTCAGGAACCACCAGCTCGCGTATCAAGGCAGACTTAGGAAGATTTAGAGGGTTATCTGTGATAACTTCAAACTTGAAATTATCTAACCCAGCTTTGTAGCAAATCTCAATGTTCTTCTTTACGTTGGACTTTACAAGGTCGGGAAAAAGACCACGAGTCACAACCCGAAAACATAAAAATGGTATTTTAATGTTAGGTACTTGAAATTTTGGTGCCGTCGGCCAGAGATTCATTGTGACGAATCCGAGAATATTCGTAATAGCGAAAGGTACAGAGAGGTAGGGTATCGAACGCAGTAGATACAAAAAGAAACAGGCACTGGAACCATACCACTCAACTGGAGTCAAATGACTCTGATCTCCATTCGTACTGAGCACGACCCAATTGACGAAGACTATGCAGATGATCAGTAAAATGATACTGAGGACGTGCTGAAAGATGGACAGCATGTGCTTTATGTTGATGTGTTTCGCTACAGCTCTCAATCTCTGCCGTGCGTAGGCTCCCGCAGCTCTCAAGATGGACATTCTGGTATACAATCACTCTGAAATTAAATATTTAAACGGTGAGATACAATCATGCAAATTCATTATCCTATTGAAACAAAAGCCTGGCGAATTTCTGATTCTCTATATTTTAATTTTTGTTATTGTCCTCAGATATTTGCGACGTAGATTTGTAATAATCCAGTTTGAGAAAATGTAATGATTCCTATTTATATTGATAATTACACTGATAATTAACCCAACAATTAGTACAATATTTTTATTGGGAGGAGGTGATGATATTGGAAATTCATTCAATAATTGAAAACAAGACTTATTCATGCCATGACCTTGAATCTTTGACCATTTGATCCATAATCGTCAAGAAAACACGAGTACCGGAATTGATTCTTTGAATCGCAATCTCAAGGAAGTGTCGTGTACACGGGAGTGAACATGATTGCATCTTACCCATTAAAGCACGAGATGAGGACACATCGAAAAATTTGAGACTGCAAACGCGCCTTTTATCCTTTTGACCGTCAAGTCCCATTTTCATAAAGAAAATATCTACACAACGTCTAATGAAGATTCATTCGTCGGAACAGAATTTAAGCGATTATTCATGTGCTGGTTCTAATGCAGTCATTGTTAAAGGCTGATTATGATCGATGATCAAAAGAGTATATGTTATATCAATCAAATGCTCTTTGTAACATGTATTTATGCAATACAGTAGGTAATACTTAGCGTCCAAATATGTAAAGAGTCAAAATCTCATATAAATGCCATGCTTTATAGATAACAGCGCATGTCATATTTGGCCGAATGACTATCAGTTTACATAAAGAAAAGTTTAATATAAATTGGTCAAACGAAAATATATTTTGCGTGTGTTAAATAGCTAATCACTGTTCTTGAAAGAAACTCACATATGGGATACAAATTGCAAGCAACAACCTCTTGATATGATATATAGTAAATACGTAACGGATCAAGCACGCACATTTACTCATATTTAATTAAATAAAAAAATTCTTCTAAAATATAACTCTAATTTTCCTTAACCAAAGTCTATTCCATCCTGTTTATTGCATGCTCTGCAGCTAAACTATAATCCAAGAACGTCCAGACGAAAATATTTGATCTCTCTGGTCTTCTACAATAAGGACTATGTACAAAACGCTTAGTCAAGAAAATATGCGGTCGAGTGATATCGTCACAATACAGGGTATAATGATTTTGTTTGCGTAGCTTTGATTGTGACATCACAGCGTGCAATGTTTGAGCCGGATTGTAGTAGATCACACCTTTTGGTTCATATCGTCCAAAAATGTCTACGTATATTAACATTGATTTTGCAGCATGCATTTCTTTGGGCGTCTAAATAATGACCTTAAAAAAAGAAATATGGATGTATAAGAATCTAGCTGAAGTAAATATTTGCCGCTTAAAGGTATCTATAATCAAATTCTAAAAATTGATATCCATTACTGAAATAATGGTCTTGAATGCCGACATGAACATTGTGAATTTTTCTACAGAAGAATTTATTCCCAGTAAGTTATTTTTTTTATTAAACAAACCGGTTTTTAATGTAAATTCATTGGTGAACTTTAATGTAATATCTGTCATGTAAAATGTAATAATAAAGATAGGATTTCAGTGTATGTCTTGTCATCTAAAACATCGCTGGGGTCGTAGGATATTTATTTGCATGTAAAAATCATTTGTCAAGTCAGATACTATTTCTGTCTAGATAATTATACTGGTCAAGTGTTATTATATTTCTTTCTGAAAAAGGAATGGTCAATTTTAAATGTGATAATTGTTGTAATACAGTCAAACCTGTACATAAAGAGTGCCAAAGGAACCAACTAAAATGCAATCGTTCAATACATGTAATCTAAATATACAGGTGAGATACGTGCATATTAACTTAGAAGAGAAAATGATGAGCAGGCGAACAAAAAGAAAGAAAATATGCAGTGAGAAGATGGATGTATGGTTTTGATATCATCATTTAGGTACTGTAAAGACGAAAACAGATATACAGTAGATATTTCCATGAAATTAAATTGGTGAGATAGGGTTATTTAAAAATGATCGGACACGAAATAAAGAACACATATGTCGCAAATAAGAATTGGCTCTATTCGTAGTACAAAAATAGTGACCACAGGATGCCTTCAACACGTTATCGCTAGCTGCATTGCAAGATAAATTAAAAAGGCGTCTGCCTATAAACGAAGACAATTTCTACTTACACAGGCAAAGTAGGTATATTAGCATAATAAGTTGCCAACTTGCAATGTAATACTATTATCCAAAAGTTCCAAGAGAATATATGTTGAGATGTCATCAAACATCACCTGAACATTTAGATAGTATAATACTGTCTCAAAGTTTAAGACATAACATGGTTCTATCCCGAACGATTTAGGCCTATTATATTATTTTCCAACGTTTTAAACATAACATAATACTGTCTCAAAATTTAAGACATAACATGGTTCTATCCCGAACGATTTAGGCTTATTATATTATTTTCCAACGTTTTAAACATAACATAATACTGTCTCAAAGTTTAAGACATAACATGGTTCTATCCCGAACGATTTAGGCCTATTATATTATTTTCCAACGTTTTAAACATAACATAATACTGTCTCAAAGTTTAAGACATAACATGGTTCTATCCCGAACGATTTAGGCTTATTATATTATTTTCCAACGTTTTAAACATAACATAATACTGTCTCAAAGTTTAAGACATAACATGGTTCTATCCCGAACGATTTAGGCCTATTATATTATTTTCCAACGTTTTAAACATAACATAATACTGTCTCAAAGTTTAAGACATAACATGGTTCTATCCCGAACGATTTAGGCTTATTATATTATTTTCCAACGTTTTAAACATAACATAATACTGTCTCAAAGTTTAAGACAAGGTACAGTACTATTCAAAGGTCTGAGACATGTATAACACTCTCTCACATATTACGACATATATTGCTCTCCCAGTTATATAACCACTCTAGCACTGTCACATATGTAGACATATCAATGTACTGTTCCAAATGTTAGACATAGTATAGTCTTATCATATAGTTTTAGACATAATATAGTGCTGTCCCAATGTTCAAGACATATCGTAGCCTTGTCCCAAAGATTTAGACATAGCATAGTGCTGTCTCAACGTTTCAGACATAACGTAGTATTGTTCCAAAGATTTAGACATAGTATAGTGCTGTCTCAATGTTTTAAACATAGTATAGGGCTGTTTCAAAGTTTTCGACATAGTATTATAATATCACAAAACTTTATACGTCGTACAATACTGTCCGAATGTTTTAGACATAAAATAATCATCCTGTCACAATGTTTTAGATACAGAATAATACTGTCCCACGTTTTGTTGAAAACACCGCTTGACTTTACAGGTCCTCACAAAAATGTAACAGTAATCAAACTGTTGACTTTTTCAGGACCTTAACATACATGTAACTGTTGAAGACACTGCATGCCTTTACAGGGCCATAACATAAATGTAATTGTTGAAAACACCGCGTGTGTTTACAGGACCTTAACATAAAATGCAACTGTTGTATACACCCCATTTTACAGGACCTTAACATTAACCAAACTGTTGTAGACACCTCATTTTACAGGACCTTAACATAAATGTAATTGTTGTACACAAGTTATGATTTTACAGGACCGTAACATAAATGTAATTGTTGTAGACATCGCATGACTTTACAGGACCTTAACATAAATGTAATTATTGTAGATACCTCATTACTTTAAATGACATTAACCGAATGTAATTTTTGTAGGCATCGCATGACTTTTTAAAGGACTTGAACATAAATGTAATTGTTGAAGACACCGAAACTGAAAAATTTATATCTTTGTCTCATCAGTAATAAGCTAGACATAAACTATTTACGTATCCATTCCTGACTTGAGATTATATCAATATCTGGTCTTCAAATGTATTACCAATAAAATTAGTATACGCACTTTAGCATTGTACACATTATTGTTTTAGTCTTTATATATCGTTTGATCCTAATGACCTTTATTCGTGATGGCGTTGAACTAATAGAGATGCATGTAACCATCTATCTTAATAATCATATCAAGAAAAGTCCTTGCACGTGAAACAAAATATTTAAAGTCAATAATAGCGTAATGTATGACTCACAGTGACCTATGAATGTGATGTTGGTGTATAAAATTAACACTATTATTACCGCTCCGGTGGCCCAGTGGTTAGAACGTCCGCCGCAGGAAGCGGGAGGTCGTGGGTTAGATACCAAAGTCTTACAAAAATGGTACTAATAGCTACCTCGCTTGGCGCTCAACATTATGAGGTGAGTATTAGGACTGGTCGTCCAGGTGTCAGAATTATGTGACTGGGTTGGATATCATGCTACATGTCTGTCTATATTATGAACCAGTGCTAGACATCACTATAAACTGCAACAATGCAGACATAGTAGTGATATGACTAAAACATTGTTAGAGCCACGTCAAAAATCCGAATGAAACAAACGAACAAACAATACGATTTTTGACTTCATGCAAAATAATATGCGTACAGGATGCAAAAACCATGTTGTCATATGGAACTATACGCACACACGTTGCGAAAAATGTAAAAATTATATATAATCTAGCTTAATTAGACAATTATACACCCATCCATGGACAAACGTCATTTTTTCTTTTAAGCGCCTAGATAGAAAGAATGATTAAAATACAGTGAGGCTGACGATTGTGAATTAAAGTGTATATAATCCTCAATGTTCTATCGCAGTTCCAGAAGTATAGAGTGTTCCGAATGAATTAAGTAATCTTGAATGTTCTAAGGTATGAATAATCTTGATATAGCAGTAACTTTGATATATCACAATCATATTATCCAGAAAGTTTTTACAACGTTGTGTTAAAATGTGTTTAAGTTTGCACTATCAGCATGAACAATCATGGTTTTGTAGTTTTTATTTATATGTAATAAAGACACAACTGAAGGCTACATTTTTTGGGAATATATTTTATTTGTTATCGTTTATGACCATATATATCTGAAAACTAAAACCAGATTATTGATAGCACTAGTCATCTCAATCTTTTTGCATTCATGTGTGGCATTGACGCTGACAACAGAATTACAATGAAGAATACAGGCACTTGAAATGAGATGCTACATACCCATCCTTAGCATCTCTTACATGGAACACATCGCAAATGAAGAACTGTGTAACACCATCAGTCGCACAGTTGGCCAATATGAAGACCTCCTCACCATCTTCAAAAAGAGAAAGCTGAAATGGTATGCCCATGTCACTTGAGCCAACAGTCTTTCCACAACAATACTGCACGGAAACGTCCAAGGTGGCAAAAGGAGACATAGACAGAGAAAAAAGGTGACTGACAACATCAAAGAATGGACAATCAAACGTTTTGCGGAGACACAGACATTGGCACATGATCGAGCCGAGTGGAGGGAACTCGTCAGATGTTCAGCAGCACAGTGCCTCGACGACTACACTAGATCAAGATACTGATGATGATGATGATGATGATGATGATGATGATGATTACATTACATATCTGATGATGATGATGACATTTCATTGTTTATGAATTTTATAACCGAATTGTGTAACTCTACCTGTACCGGCAGAATCATATTTGTGATTGAGACGATTCAATTATCTACTATTTTCAACCGTCCATGTATGTACATTAATTCACTAATCTATGATTCACATATTTTGTTCCCACAGAAATAAGCTGTGTTATTGTAATACAAAGATTGCATTTTGTCTGATTGTTTCATCAGGTCGACACATTAATGCATATGCTAACACCATGCCACGTGACGGTGTTATTTCCAAAGAAATTTCAATTGTTTACAAATATTTTAACCGAATAGTGTAACACTTCCTGTATCAGCAGAATAATATTTGTTGTTGAGACGATTCAACTATCTGCTATTTTCAACCGTCCATGTATGTACATCAATTCATTAATCTATAATCTATAATTCACATATTTGTTTTCTCCCAAAGAAATAAGCTGTGTTATTGTAGTACAAACATTGTATTTTGGCTGATTGTTTCATCAGGTCGACACATTCGTACATATGCTAACGCCGTGCCACGTGGCGGTGTTATTTCCAAACATCGTAAATGTGGTCAATAGGCCAATTTGTTTGGAATATATATGTGACCTTTATCTGACTCGTATGAAGAAAGTATGTTGATTTACTTGAGCGGGGAGGGGATATTAAGGAAAGGTGTGAGGATGGAGATCGGTTTACTTAATAAAATGCTTCGGGTCTGAGTATTATTTGTGCATACGCCTAGTCTACGAGCGTAAAAATAATTGTTCTTGACATACTATGCTTAAAAATCAAATATAATAAAAGTAAATAAATTAAATTTAAAGAAATGTATGTATACTTAAAATCAAGAATAATAAAAGTAAATAAATTACAACTTAAATTTAAAGAAATATATGTGTTTACACAGTTGTATACATGCTTACATGCATTTATGTAAAAGAGGAAACGCACATTGAAATGTATTTCAATCTTGATAGATGCAGACGTGACTGAACCAAATAATTTTTTGATATTATTATTATAAAGTTGGTTGTAAAGAAGTTAATGCTGGCATACATTAAGTGATATTTATATAGATGAAGTTTTTCGCAGTAATAAACAGAGCACTCATGAATAATATATGTTATCAGCTGCAGTCTATTTGCTAAGTGATAACACGGGTCATATGGGTCTAGGATTAAAAAAAATGGAGGGGATTGGGGGTTGGGGTTGAGGGGCGAGTTAAAATGCATGATTTGGCTGTACACTAACATTTCTATAGAAGTAAGAGTAATTACAAATCTAAGGTACAAACTCAAGATGAGGTACAAAATTTGGTCATAATGCAACAGTCTATTGGTTAATCAAAAATGTAACAATTTTTAAGAGAAGGGACTCGGATCCTCTAGAATGTTTCTCTCTATATACAAATATACCACAGAAAAAGGATCATACGTGCATGGGTACAAGATTAATAATTAATATATATGTAACATCGTACTTTATAATACGGGGATTATTCAGGAGCAAATCACTGATAGCGGTCATACAACCAGAATTATTACTGACTTCTCAACTATTTAGCGGCAAAATGAACAAGCATGCATCTGGTAGAGAATAGAACTTGTAATGTAGAGGTCGCTGTGTCGATTCTCGCCACAACCCAGCGCTGATGTGTTTTTGATAATTTTATATATGCTAACACAGAGTGAAAAACAATGTCAGTCATCTTTATCAGAAATATGCCAATATGTCACACAAAGCTTTCGTGTATAAGATTCTTATTGCTGCATTTAACGTCAGTTTTGTTTAAAACATTTGATTGCAATATGTTTTGGAAAGTGAGCCAAGTGTCTGTTTTAAAATGAATTGAGCAGCTGACCTGGGCATTTATCAAACTGATGACGAATTCATTAAGAGTTTCGCAAACATTGAGTTATTCATGCTTTTAAATCAATGCATAACAAACAGAAACTCAGTATTAATATAATTGGTGTTCTTAATTAAATTAATGCCATGAACCCAGAAACAATCGTACTTCTATATTCGTATATTAAATGTTATATTCGGTACAAATATATGGCAAACAATAATTTTGTCATAGAATATGTATAGTCGGCTGAAATTCTTTCTTGGAGCAAGACTGCGCTCACATATAATTTACCAAGGTAACATTAAATTTACAATTCTGCAACAATAGCCCATTTTCTATGGTCCATTTTCAGAATAAAATAGAACTCAGTAACCAGTCAGATTAAAAGCAAAGTGGAGCAAGAACACATTTATGTTAATTGAGACAGAGCATGGGACACTGGGTGAAACAAGGCTCCCTCCAAATACAAAGCCTTTGTTTCAAATATAAGCATGATGTGTCGTTGACAGGAGAGGTAGCAGTGAGACGGCGTATGGTCAGAGTACTGTAAAAATGTCCACTGTGTAAGAATGCCACTTTCAGAAAAATCCACACAATGACTCAAAGTGACACATGACGGCAACAAAGACTAAACATTATAGCTGATATAAACTAAAAAGGTAAATGTAAAAAACAAAATACTCTCTATCTAGATGGCAACTTCGATAAGGAACTGTTATATCAAATTATTGAATAGTAATAGTAATATTCTACTGAATAGAAGTTACAATGAAGGCATGAGGCCAAATTATACTGACTGGGAGACACAGAGTGTCTAAAGAAAATTTGAACATGATAATAATAAGAAATTGTAAAATCTTGGGCTATAAGGGGAAGGGATAGGGACCCGTAAGAAGGAAAGTACGAGATTGTGACGTCACGGCGCCACGCGAAGTGAATAGGCCCATGAAAGAGTCGGAAATATAGCCTTTTTGAGGAACACTAAGAAACGCATCAAAAATACATCCACACAGAAGAGTACAGAAATTTTGTTTTCTCTCTTATATCACTACGTCTTCAACTGTATTGCTCAGGCACTGTACAGATACTCAACTTTGAGAGAATTAAACTTATTGGGACCATTGGTAAATAAGAAAAATATTTAATCAGAGGCGACCTAACTCGATTCAGGAGAAATATAAATTAAATAAATAAATAGAGTATGGACACCCATTCAATTACAGTCGACCGAAAAATATAATAAATTGGGTTGCGAAGAACTATTCATAATAACAACACAACCATGCAACACTAGGTTTCTGTTTTTAAACATAGATATAAAACACTGTTACATCGCCAAAAATCCAATATATAGAAGTAAAATATGTAAAAGAATAATCTGATCTGAAAGATGGATCATACGACAACTGGAGGGGGAGTAATAAGTGGTCATTTACTTTGCCTTGTTTATTTGAGATAACCGATGGCTATTACTGCAACATTAGGATGGCTATAAATAAAATTCCCAATAATTATTACGTCATAATGCATTGCATAGGGAGAATATATATATGTGAAGATAGTAGGTCATGCAAAGACGCATAAAGACTAGCAAAGACAGGGTAACGACGGCACAAAGACATTTTAAACTGACAAACGATATGAAATACTGAATGTTGATTTCATCTGCATAAAATATAAGTGTTTCTATATTTCATACCTGAGTTTTTATATTATTTGTACATATAGTAAATAATAGAAAAAGAGAAGAGCGTTTTCTACATGCACTGCAGTAATACATATATATATATATATATATATATATATATATATATATATATATATATATATATATATACAAATGTTATATAAATAAATAGATACTAATTATATATGTTTATTGTGGCTATATTTTGATCGTTTTTTCTTTAGGTAAGATAATATTTGCACATGTGGAAATTACTTCTACATCCATTGTCTTACCTACTATGAAATGTCCCGGTGTAACATTCTAAAAATATTCTCTATCCAGCAAATCTAGGTTCGTCACTCTGTCTTGCCATTTGACGCCCATACTCATGTGCAGTGCTGCTTGATGTGCTGTCTGCATGTTGTCAAGGTCTCACATCCATTTGGGAGACTTGTAAGCACAACTGCTTTATATTCTTTTATCATAGTTGACAGTTGGATATTCCCGTGACTCAACACGTGAGAGCGGAGACGAACTAGTTACTGACTGGAGCTGTTGATGCGTGTCATTATCTCTTTGTCTAGTGATCCATCGGGAGATATGATGCTTCCAAGGTACTTGAAGTGATCGACAGCTTTCAGCTAGTTGTCTTCGAGGTTGTTGTTGTACTTCTGTCTTGTTTAGACTGATACTGAGTCCGAAAAGTTCTGAAGCTTACATGAAGTAAGTAACGATGATATGGAGATTTGCATGCGTGTGTGTAATGAGAAATGAGTCATCATCAGCGAAACGTACGTCTAAAATATGGATCTCCATCGTTTCGGACTAGTCAGCAAAGGTCAAAGAGAAAGGCATCCAGATTGTACTGTATGTCTGGAGATCTCGTGTAACTTGGTTCAGGATACATTTGAAGAAGAGGTTGAATAATACTTGGACGTGGAAGCAACTCTGCATCACGCCGTTCGAAAGAATGAATAATTTAGAGGCATAACCGTGGTAGAGAAAGAGTCCAAGGACACATCTATGTTGAACGTATTGAAGGCGTTTGTAAGGTCTATGAAGACACCTTATAAGTTCATGTTTTGTTCCATGCACTTTTCCTGTAATTGACTCGCAGTGAAGATCGTGCTCAGTACTGGTCTGAAGCCACATTGGCCATTCAACAGTATGGCTTTCAAGACATTAAAGATCAGATGGTTGACACAGACGCGCATAATAATCTTACCTGCAATCGACAAGAAGGTTGGAAAAGTGTTTCTTCCACCTGTCGGTGATACACTTTTTGTCCATGAGCATAGTGGGCCCATTAGAAATCATTAAAGGCATTCGACGGTCAATATACATCTTTCAGGGACTTGAAAAGCTCGATTTGCTAATGTCTGCGTAATGCTGGACGTCATCTGCTTTGCGGTCCCACCAGCTACTTTGCAAAATGCGGAATTCTCTCTGCAGGTGTTTGAAATAATCACATGTTGAGACTGAGTCAACGTCGTTTTGTGATTCTATATAGGCATTGTTAAAGGATGATCATTATCATTTCGTTATTTTCGTCAAATCTGTCTTGGTGGAATTTTCTTTGGGTCATAGAATGTCCTTCGCAGACCCGCTCAACATTGTTGTCCTTACACTCAACATGAACTAATAAGGTTGAAATTTTGATAATCGTTTGCTAATACATGTCATCATTAGAATCGGAAATTTTTGATAATGGTGATCAGACATTCGTTAATTTGTCCTCAATAGTGCTATAGAAGTAATCTTTGTTAATTATTTTTTATGTTGTCAACTCATATTCTTTATCGATATATGGACTATATAGATTAATATACTATTGAATATAATTGTTTGACAGTTTTTCTTGCCTGTAATGAGAAAATGATAATATAAATCAGTGTCTGCATACTCATGCCCGGCTGAGTCAGCAAACAATGGCAAGTGGTTTTTTTTTGTATAAAGAAGCAGCAATGCGTTTAAGCAAGTCTAAATTGTACATTTCTCATTGCCGAACAACATTATCGCATGAACTAGATTCTGAATAGTTACCATTAACGCTTGATTTACAGTTTTAATAATGCCTATATAGAACTTCAAAATATATAAAAGTTAATGCACAAAAACTATTCTTTAATTTAGAAAATCTATCGGTATATTGAATATCAGAAAACTGCAATTTTCATAGCAACTTTTTTTGTTCCAAATACTCATATTTTGTTATTTATATAAGGAAGTAAAACAGTTCCCAAATTAGCTTACTACAATTAAATAATTTTAATATTTGATATGTGTTGTTGTATTAAAAATTTTCAAACAGTTCCGATGAGTCAGTGTTTGTTATTTCCAACAGAAGGATTGAATTCTAATACTTCATGGTTTATTGAACAGTAATCCTGATGTTTCTCTTGTATACTGACATTATTTTATTGACATGAATGAATCTGTAAATAGTGATTCTAAATTCTCATCTGTGAGAATTATATCTTACAAACAGTGATTATTCCTTACAAAATTTCCCATTTTAAAGTATGTTTTAATATTAATGGCCAAGCTTAGAAAAATCACATTAGGCGTGGCGTATTGGAATTGAAGTACTAAGCACAAACAATTCTGCAGGAGTCAATATTAAGCATTACACGGCATATCCCAATTAAGGTAAAAGCCAAGGTACGCTGGATTAGAGAAGAACATACGCTTATAAAATGACTTTGTACATTTTAAAATGCATGCACTTGACCGTCTCAATTCATGCTTGCAAGCAGACAAACTGCATATTATCATGTGGAATAAAACGAAAAATATTAACAAGCATGGTTCAAGTTATATACATGAATTTTAAAACGACTGCGGTGTGTGCGATAATTAGAAAATACAGAAAGTTATTTTCTAGAGAATATAAGACAGACTTACTGATAAACAACAGATGTTTTTTTTTAAATAAAGGATAGCACGTTTTATAATGGGAAAAGAGAGAATGGAAGAAAGAAGCTGGTGTTGATTAACCTACAACCACCCTTGATCATGATGGACAAAATGGATATGTATTCGTGCACTTTATAGAACGTGGGACGTCAACTACAGAAATGATACGGTGGTTCTAACTACTACCAGCAAATGATAAACCTTGATGAGTCATCTTCGTTTCCATGAGACCTTAAACAGTGCCATAATGCGATCAGCTGCTAGACCTGCATTATAATTGGGTCACTTAATGAGAAGAATAGCGTCTTGACACTTTAGGTTATTTTGCCATTTAAAAGGAATCAAACTCTGAATCTGAATACATTGAATTTATTATAGAAACAGATGATGAAAAGGCGCTAAAAAAATATAAAGACGCATGGTATCCAGGAATCTATAGCGACAAATAAACCAAACACATAAATCAAAATAGATCTAGGCAACTTACAGATAAGTTACCTACAAGACAGAATTACATTATTACAATTTTACATAACATTTTTGGTATCAAATGTGTTGCAAGTACAAATGACTAGATTTGATAAATGAAAAGGTGAACTGTTCCACTAAGAAACCGAAAAAAGTGAAAAAACAAGCTTTGCAAAATGTAATAAATAATTTGTTTTCTGTAATACAAAGTGAAAATGAGAAAACAGAACTTATAGTATTGCAAATTAAATTCCAAGAGTTACAGAGGCAAGCCTTAATGAATTTAAGTCCTGAATAAAACTCATTGCAAGTCCTGAAACAATCCGAAACTGAAGGTGAGGACGCGTTTATTATAGCTTATTGAGTGCTAATGTGTCAAAATCTTTTGTAGAATCAAAGTAATATATTTCCAGGTTTAATTCATTAGTAATTCCAGTAAATGTCTCTATGCAATAATTTTATCAGTGCAATTTTGTATATCTAGAAAAAATAATTACTTGAATTCAATAATGTCAAGAAAATAAAATTCAATCAAACTTGTCAGAAGATAATACAAGGAGAAAGTGCTAGATGTTAAAGAGGAATTACCAAGTACTCACAATTACAAGAATATATATTTCTCAACTTGACATCAGGTCACAATTGGCATTTCTAAAACAAACTCTTCACCTAATGGAAAATAATCTTAAAGAATGATCCTGATATTTACAAAATTAAAATTCATCAGGTCAGGCATAAATGAATTCATGTTTGGACAGCGCAGCATTCAATGTTCCATTAAAATAGCATGTAATGAAATATTTTTTTATAACTAAAGTAATTAATAATTACGTTAAATATAGATAACAGAATTAAAATTCAGACTTTAAGACCAGCCAACATCTTTTAAAACTATTATGACAACTATGTGAAGGACAAAATTTATATAGACTCCATTAACCGTGAAGACAAACTGTGGACAAATAACAGCACCTTGTCAAAAAACCACATACTTAAAGTTGCAAGAGATTCGAAACCGCTGAAAATTTTTAAATATGTCAACATTGTGGTCGAACGTGTGAATTTACAAATAGTGCAAATTACATTAATTATTTATGGCACTGGGAATTTTAACTTCAATTATAGATATATCAAGTTGAAATTATCTCATTTTGTTGGTTCGCAAAATCGTTAGAAGAATGCCGATAAAAAAACACGCCAATATTACCAAGTGTAATGTCTTAAGATAGGTCCTTCAAAGTAACAAGGCTTCAATCCTTAGCGAGACTGTCCGCAAGGGCACGAGGTCAACAAGTAAAATGATGTCAGTTTGGATGGTGTTTAACAAAATTAGATCTTAATCTCTTTAATTTGTTTCATTTTATTTCTATGCATAAAAAAATGTTAAAATAAATAACAGTTAAATCATGACAAAAAAGCAACACTTCAAGAAAAAACACCAAAGAGATACATATAATATGAAAACAAATTTGATATTGTTTGTGTAAAAATAGACAGGTCTTTTAATTTCATCTCTTCAATAAACATGTGCAGGGAATTTAATGTTTTTTAACTATTGAGCATTACATGTCTATTTGTACATATACATCTACATTGTTGGGTACATGTACTATACCAATTGTTCACCTTTACTATTCGTTTATAGATTTGCATTTATACTTCCAACCTTGTGCATCAATTTATTAATTAATCATCTCTTTAAAACTAGACATCTTAAATTGTCTATTTTATTGATCTTAAAAAGATTGTTTGGTAAATAAACTAAAATTAGCAATACTAATTAAAAATTTTATACAAGTTAAACCGATAGGCAATTATCGAGTTCCTTACATACGATTTTTTTAATTTAGTCCAATACACTGACATTTTAGCCTTCGAATTCAAACAAAACAATAATTCAAAAGACAATGCTTTGGACAATATTGGCTTTATAAATTAAAAGTATGCAGTTAGCATTGACAAAACGACAAATTACGGGACTTAAAAAGGTGGGTGCATGTCCCAAGTCCCGGGTACACAAATGTGTGGTGATTCATACAGATTCAAAACCGGATAGCAAAGACTAAAGAATATACCCCGATACGATGCTGTCCAGGAACGTTTCGGACTTCTATTTGCGTACCTTTGCCCATATCTGTCTTAAATTTGTCATTGTATTGTCCAAAATTAAATCCAGTATTAAAAACGCATTTCTTATCTGCAAAGATATCATAAGATTCTCTCCAATGCGATACTGACACTTAATGAGATCATGTATATAACAAGTAATAGTAGCACATGGCTTTGATAATGTTGACAAAACAATAATTCAGTAAAACTATCAATTCAATGGACAAGCCCCCCAGAAACAACGAACAATATTTGGACAATAAAAGCATTTCAATATTTATATAATTGTAATCAACATTCAGCAATTTTCACTATTGATAGTTTAAAATGTTTATGTGCCGTCCTTTCCCTGTCCTTGTGCGTCTTGTTCGTTTTGCATCGTCTTTGCCAGTCTTGGCACGCATTTGCCCTGCTTTGGCATTGGGACACATTAATTAATTGATTAGTTAATTAATTAATTAAATAATTCATTCATTTATTCTTTCATTCATTCATAAGAGTACAACTGCTGCAAGTCAATGATAATAAAATAGATAGCATTGCTTATTTTACAGTCTGTTCCTAATCTAATCATTAATTAATTAACTGACAAGAGCACAACTGTTGCAAGTCAATGATAATAAAAGATCTATATAACATTGCTTCTTTTACATTCTGTTTTTAATCTAAGGTCTGGCTACGTTTCAGTTTTGTGTCTATTTTACATTCCTTACATCAAACACAATTTTCTGGTTATATTTGTCTGGCTACTTTTCAGTATTATGTCTAGGTCACATTCCTTATATCAAACACAATTTGTTGCTGGAATAAGACTTAATTGTACCTTCCGTTTGACATTTCGAAATATTTCATTCCCTTTTAATTATTTTTGTTTTAATGTATAAGTCACCACCCATTCCAGCAAAAAACATTTATGTCGAAACACGCCCAGTCCAAAGGTAAAAAGCTCCAATATGTAGTTGTTGTTGAAGTTATGGAGATAAACGGAGTTAATGGAAGTGTAGAATGATCCAGCATGTTAGTTTGATTCACACAATGTTCGGATTTTTATATGTCACTTTTTGTAGCCTAGATTATCTATATATTGGTTTAGTAAACATTAAATATTGTAGCAAGCCTGCCATAGGAACGCACACTGCATTACAATTTTCAACACGATTTGTTTGAGCCGGAAAATTCAAAGCAAAGGTATGATACTTCCGTTAGTTAGACAGTATAACAACTGCTTTTTTGTATAATATAAGAGCAATATGTTTTTAGAATATTACAGTAAAGACAAGGTAACTTTGTCCCAAATGCTAATGTTGACCGTGTTAGTCCACTTCAAATTCTTCCTTGTGCAAATTTGCTGTGGTTAATGTTTGCCCATGATCAGGTAGTAATTTCCGATCATTGTGCAATATGCATGATTTATTGACAAACGCAGCTATGGTAAAATGCATTTAAGAATTAGAATCATTAATTCAAAACATTATATTTCATTCCCTGATAATACTATTCGAATATGTATTGGTGAAGTTTCCTAAAACAAAATTTCAGAATAATGTATTTCTCTTTCACGTAGACAGGCTAAGGATAGTACCGATGATACAAGTGTAGCTAAATAGTAGATAGCATACACAAAAACCAGAATAAAATTTAAAGCAAACCATACAATGCAACCGTGAGAGCACTGGAAGAAACCTACAAAGAGATCAAATTCATAAACGTATATGTTTTTCTGTATATTTTTTTGCTGATTAGGTACACGTCGTTTTTTCTACTAAATAACCAGTATAGATTCCATCTCAGTTACAGTTTTGTATATAATCTGTATGGCAGAATTTACTCACGGCATCCCCATCCCCATCCGCAGACAATAACTGCGAATGAGTTAATGATTCAGGGTCCCCAGAACATACAGGAATTGAGATTGAGCTAGCGTTCATATAGTCCACATTCATTGGCAGGGGTTGAATTTGAGCTTGGGATCATTGATCCCCAACGACAGGCAGGGTTGAGATTGAACTGACGGTCGATGGTCTTGGCTTTGAAACGCGACAGAGAAATTCCTTTAACCTATGGCGCAAACCTCTATCGCTTCCTCTCCTAAATCATCTGCTAGATGCAGACTTTTATTGCAATATCATGCGGCACTTCGACGTGTATAACTCAAACATCCATAGCGATTCAAAATTGGTATGTTTTGAAAATTATGTTCCATGTGGTTCAGAGAAGAAAATGAATAAATAAAGAATGAATGGGAGATAATTCAAATGACAAATGGATGTATGACACTGGCGAATATTGACGATTAACATTATGAAGTCTTGCGCAATGTAACACAAATTACAAGACACCTATCTCAACATCGAAGAAAATATAAACGTTCTTATGCATGAGAGAAGAAAGTTCAGAGCATGTTGAATCATAGTTGTTTCCTTCCAAAAATACTTAAATTTTGGGAAGTCTCGGTAATTCGAAAAGCACTCTTACACAATAAAAAAACAACTGACTCAGCTAATTGAAATGTCACGTTGACAATATAACCTTGTTTTGCCGACTCGATGCATTATTGATCACCAAAGGATAAATATAAAATCATGTAGCTTTTCTCCATAAATAATAAACAACAAATATAAACTATTCGTAGTTTGAATCAATGTTTAAAATTGAAAAATAAGTTAAAGGTTTCTTTTGATTTTTTTGGCAATCTCCCATGTATGACAACCCATTATCCATTGTTACTATAAATTTCTAGGGCATTGTTTACGACGAATTGTGCTTAAAAGTACGAACATCACAAACATTATCCGTGTATTACCTGCTCCTGATTTGCATGTGGATGTGATTTCCCCACAAGAATAAAGAGTTCACTTATGAACTGGAATGTTGGAAATGTTATCAACAGTTATGAAATAATTTAAACGACTAGTTCTGTACCTTCGGTCGAAGTGGTCATTGAAAAATCGAAGAAGAAGAGGGTAACAAGCGGTGACCATTACTAGAAAGAACTGCCGAAATACCACTGATTCAAACGCAGGAACCCGATCTCGTCGTATTTGTTAAGGTTTACGTTAAAGAATTTAACATGAGAAGAAGAAAAAAACCAATTTCAAATCTCGTATCAAAATAATATAAACAAGCTCTTCCAAACAAATTGTGTTTCTTGAAAATAACACATTGAGACATTCTTACCGTATGACACATATGGACACGGCCATCTAAAATATTTTGAAATATGACACCCTATCCCCTAGAGAACATTTGGTAATGGTCTACTCGACATTGTATGACGCTTACGTTATATATCTATATACAAAAAAAAACAATGCTAAATTAAAATATATGTTTAAAGTTCACTGTTATCTAGACAATGAAGGGGAATGATGTTTTAGCTTTTCATTTCTTCCTTCTCACCTCTTCCACCATTTATCTCACCGCATTTGATTACCATTGTTTTCTCTCTCTCTCTCTCTCTCTCTCTCTCTCTCTATTTGTGTGTGGTCAATATGAACTGCTAGTTCTATACTAAATGTGTAGTAGTGGTCACTACAACTGTATTCTGATTCTTTAGTGTGGGAGCTTGATAGTATATAACTGGAAAGTTATCACTATAAACGGCGTGTATGAATCTATAACACGGTGTGTAGGATAGTAGATGGTTGGGTGAGGGATAATAGCTGACCTAATGTTTCGATAATAGATAACTGGATGTTGAAGTCTCCAAACGGCGTAATGGTTATAGATGACGTTTTAACATTATAGTCCATGTAAGATGGCAAGGAGACTTATCATGTGAAACAAAACACATTATTAACGTTACATCACACGTTAGATGCATTAAAAGCCATAATGTTAAAATATGGACATTCTAGACATTGCATTTCACATAATGATCATTTGCATGTTTTATCCTCACTCTTCCCTGATTAATATATGAAATGTATAACTTTGAGTGTTACGTATTCAGTAGTTTAGTGCGTTGCCCCAGGAATAAAAACCTTGATACACATGTTATGCACGATATTTTTACTAAGTTAGGTTTGGTGATTTTATCATCTCCAATATTTTTAAGGAAAATTTCTGGTATAAAATGGTTGGTGACTATACCAACACTAGAGAAGCAGATTCGTAGAAATATCAATAGTTTCGAGTTTCTAAGAAACGTAACGATGTCGATTGTGTGACAAGGTCATGTGTTATATTTCACTACATCATATAACAGCACAAAACAATACTGACGATCAGAAATAGAATGAGAACCTACTTCCCGTAATCAAACTGAAGAAGTTAACACAAGTAGAAAATGAACCCTATATCTGTGATGAAACTCAAAATGGGTGAACAGTAGGTGAAAATGATACGGACTGTTATGTATGTTTGATGTCTCATTGTGAATCACATTCATGTGAATATACTGAAAATTGAAATGTTTTTATATCTTCTTGCACGATCCATAACTTTAAGTTTGGTTTTGTGAGCTTTGTAGTTTTTTTTATTTGAGTAGAGAACCTTGAAACCTCATAAGAAACAGCTTTCAGTTAATTTCTTACTTCGAGAGTGTAGCAAACCTAACAAGCACCAAGTCTCACAGCGATAGTAAGACAAAATACTTGTGGAACGAGGGCAGAGCTGTGTACTAAATCGTGAATTATATTAACAAATTTGATAATTGCATTTTGTTGTTAAAGGTCTATTTTGACTAAAGGCAGATTCCGCACCCATTGTTATACAAAGTAAATATTTATTCTTTTTGTCATAGTGTTTTACAAAGTACAAATGAAACTCTCTTACATTCCTAATGTGTATAGTTATATAGTATGCTGAAAGCAGACATTCGAACATGGTCTGGTGTTGGAAATATAAATAGCAAAATAAATGCTGCAGTTTCCAATTGTATAATCCAAATTATAAATGAGTACAATCTTGCTCAAGAAAGAAATTGTTATCAGGATGCATTTTCAACGAGTATATTATTTTCAGTGTCATCGTGGAGTGTAGATGCGAAAAAACAAACTTTCGCGAGTTGTGTGGTCCAAACAGCGTAAGACTTGTCTTCCTGTCAAACTGTTGTTACCTCCATCTTCGCAATGCGTAACTAATTTGTGCTGCAGTTTCCATAGCATAATATTCTATCCCTACCAGTATTGAACTGAACATATTCAGAAAAACACGGCATTTTATTGTATAACGAACGTGCTAATTGAACGTTTATCATATAATGGCTGCAGTAACTATTATGAATATAGATTGTTGCTGTTTGCAAATTAAGCGTTGCAAAAGGATCTTTCTTTAGTCGATCTTGACGTAAGGTTTAGCTGAAGTCTCGCTACAAAGAATGGGGTACGATACTGTACGATACTGTACGATATTGTACGATACTGTACGATACTGTACGATTTTGTACGATACTGTACGATACTGTACGATATTGTACGATACTGTACGATATTGTACGATACTTGAGTAGACTTAAAGTATTGTTTTCAAATTTACTATAAAGTATATACTGCGTCTGCCTTACAGGAAATATGTATACGAGACTTCATTTTGCCCAAAACAATCAAATAAACTGTTTAATTTAGGGAAATTATTACTAGGCAGAGGCGTAGCGATGATATTTTGCGCCCGGGGACAAACTATAAAATTGGCGCCCCAGCGATCTTGTGACAGATTTATTACCCTTGTTTTCTTATTATAATGTAACGTTGCAAGCCTCATTTTGGCGCCCCTGTACCTTGGCGCCCGGGGACATATGTACCCCCCCCCCCCGCCCCGCCCCCCTTCTCGCTACGCCTCTGTTACTAGGGTTTGATTTAGATAAAAGATTTTTATACAAAACCACATGCCAGTTTTAAGTTAGGCAAAGTAAGCTAATATATCAGTTCAAGCTAGAATTTGGTAAAGCGGTCGGCAGCTACACGGTAGAACCACATTCTAATTTCTGACGGGAGTTATATCATGTTTATTGTACTAACTTTCGGAATTCGATGTATACTGAATAATAGTAAAGCATATAGTGGAAAGTTTCTTTTATCTTTGTAACACTTGTAGCATATTATTGGCTATATCGACAAACAATACATTATTCAGCATTATATATCATAATAAGTACGTGCAGTTCCAAGAATTAAATGAATGTAACACTATTTTAATAAAATTGAAATATTATCCGTAATTTAGTATTTCCATCAGCTAAGGAAACGTTCTGATACTTGTCAAACTAAATAATTATAAGTGAATTTCATGCCCATCTAAATATATATATAGTTTATACGTTAATCGAATGACTCTGCCTCTGCATCTCTCTCTCTCTCTCTCTCTCTCTCTCTCTCTCTCAGTAGTAATAAAATAAAGGTGAACTTTTTAATACCTCATTTTGCAAAGGTTTTATGTTCAAAGGTAGAATCATGCAGACAGATTTTGTTCTGCAAACGGCCTAAAGCTATATCAATACAAGTAAAACATGCTTTATTAGTGTCGACTCGACACCATGTAATGGATTTATGGTTGGATATTGGTAACGTTATTTACACAATGCATTAGAAAGGAGATTTGGATACCTTTCCTTTTAGACTGTAACAATATAACCGGGTTGGATTTCGGATTTATAAAAAATAAACTTTTGATGATTATGCAAATGCAATGTTTATTGATGAGCAACTAAAATGAAATAAAAAGTATGATTAATACGTGCGTGTTCAAGATCCAAGTAATGGACAGATTAATATGATCCGCATGAACCTAATAATGTAACATAAATGTGAATACAAATAAATGTCCTTACACAGTACAAGGACACATATTAATGATTCACAGTAACTTCACAAGACGATAATAATGATGCAATTTACTCAAATAGTAAAAGGTATGTACTTTACTCATATGGTAAAATGAAGTATTCACTCAAATTGTGAATGAAATAGTTAAATGATGAATCTATGGGAGATATATCATGCAACATGTCTTTACAGCCACAAAACACTGTGTCTAACAAAACCCCAAATTAGCCCATGGGGAAAAGAATACAGGTATGGAGTTACACAAGACTATCAATGAATGTTCATTGAATGACTCTGCCTCTGCATATCTCTCTCTCTCTCTCTCTCTCTCTCTCTCTCTCTCTCTCTCTCTCTCTCTCTCTCTCTCTCTCTCTCTCTCTCTCTCTCTCTCTCTCAGTTGTAATAAAACAACGGTGATATGAACTTTTTAATACCTCATTTTGCAAAGGATTTAAGTTTAAAGGTAGAATGAATCAAGCTCTTGAAAATGAAGACAGATTTTACTTCTGCAACCGTTCTAAAGCTATGTCAATAGTAGTAAAACAAACATTATTAGAGTCGACTCTACACCATGTAATGGATTTATGGTTGGATATAGGTACCGTTAATCACACAGCGCGTTAGAAAGGATGTTTGGATACGTGTCATTTTAGACTGTAATAATATAACAGGGTTTGATTTCGGATTTATAAAAGAACACTTTTCATTATGATGCAAATACAATATTTATTGATGATTAACTAAAATCAAATAAAAATTATGATTAGTAGCAACAAATTAACACAAGTAATGAACAAATTAACACAATCGAACCTAATAATGTAACATAGATGTGAATACAAGGAAATGATCTTACACAGTACAGGGACACATATTAATGATTCACAGTAATTTCACAAGACAAATAAATGTCTTACTCAAATAGTAAAATCGATTCACGGTAATTTCATACGACGAAAATGATGATGTGTATTACTCAAATAGTAAAATTGATGTACTTTACTCATATGGTAAAATGATGTATTCACTCAAAAAGTGAAATATGGGGTACTTTACTCAAATAGTTAAATGATGAAAATATGGGAGATACATCATGCAAAATATATTTACAGTCACATAAAACTGTGTCTAACAAACCCCCAAATTAGCCCATGGGGAAACGAATACATGTATGGAGTTACACAAGACAATTCGTTACCAGAATACTTGGCAACCAGTTACACTGGTCATTCAAGCAATCAGCTTTAGTGGTAGTCATCGACCACCATATAATTCCTTAGCGAATGAAGCATACAGCGCCCACCAATCGATCATGTAACCCCCGATCAACTATTACACAACCAGAACCACACTGTTCAATCAGTTATACGGCTGAAGTCAGCTGTACAGCTGCTTAGGGTCAAATTATACAGTCAGCTCAACAGCTGGTACCCGGTCGACTCTGATAAGCTGAAAAAGTCTAACACAGTGTACTAAAAATGACACTGGTATTTAATTATGTAATACGTGATGGCGTTATATACAGTAAACTATATAAACTACATTATCAACAAAACAAAGCAATAAACAGGTTCAGAAGTGAACCTACCTGTTTTTGATAAGAATCCTATGGTACTTAGTAGTACTAAACGTTTCTTAATAAAATGCAACATTATTGCTAGTATAGATCTCATGTTACGTCACATACAAGAATAAAAAAAAATATTTGCATCATACTAAGCTAGTCGGAACTCCATAGCAAATATACAAAAAAAAGGTGGTAGTACAATAGTAGAAACATGTAATATACATAAGAAAATAATTGACTCACATACCTCTACAGCTGAAGATTTGCAAGTCCTTAAGTGGACTACTCACTGACAAGACGTTCCGTAATGTAAAGAGTTTGTCCTACGGTGATTCATTTATACAAAGACAATATAGCCCTACACCGTCTGTGCACTAATGAATATCATTTTGCACATCAAAAGCACTTCGCACATGCAGAGAATGATGAAATCATCGGAATTACAATTTAGAAGTCCGATAGCGGAATCAAAGTTTTGAAGATTTTAAAAGTTCCACTAACTAACTTAGTCTCATGTACGTCAAAGTTCTAATACAACTAAAATTTCTAAATTTGGACTTTAAACATTTAAAACATACTTGACCATGAGTTTAAGTATGCAGTACCTGCAATCATCTTATAGAAAGGTTGTGTCCTTGAGTAATTTCTAATTGTTTAAGTTCTAAAGGCTACAAAAATAATTGCACATTATGGATCAGTCTAATCACATTATTTCAAAACAAATTCTTCAACAGCGTTTGACATGTTCCTCAAAGCATACCAGACTGGCAGGTATAAGTAAAAATTCAAACAAAAGAATTCATTTCATAACTAAATGTGAAACTCAAAAAACCGTTAAGAGATATATTCTTGTGCTAGCACGTATATAGAGGTAAAGATTATTTACGGTGCACCAAGTGATTTAGTACACGATAGCATTATGAGGTGAACACGGAAGCGCCACTTATCAAATCAATAGACAGGTAATTCAACACTAAATCTTGACAGGTGCATCTAACGTTTTGGAAAAGGAAGAAAAATTAATCCACACGATTAAACATGGTTTGAAGTTTTGACAGGGTTAACTTTTGTGTTAATGTGCATGTGTGTGTGTGTGTGTGTGTGTGTGTGTGCGTGCGAGAGCGTGGGTGATGCTACGAACCTAACGATAATTATTATAAAATAACCTCTTTCATCTCCAGGATGAAGAGAGCGAACACCAATATTTATGGGGTGGGGTGGGGGTGGGGATGAAGAGAGATACTGGTTCTTTAGGTACATATTTTATACTTTCGCCAGTCACTGGACATTGAATATATTGGGGAAACAACAACAACAACAACAACAGAAAAACAATAACAACAGTGTAGCGTTTAGGCATAATTAGGTATCTGGTTTTGTAAACTAAATCTAGCATTGGAAAGGAAAATAAAATATAGTATTACAAATTATCAACATCACGTGGTTATTACAGGATTTGCAGAATATATGATAATATATAATTGTTTGGCAGGGTAAAAAAAAGAAGCCGTTATTTTTGGTCCACATGTTCAAAATTGGGATAGTTCTTCAGACATATAGGATTTAAGAGGTCACAAGTGTGTAATGGGTCATACATTCAAATACAAACTATCACACACAAGGCAAAGCAATATTTATAGGAATTACTGTACCCTTTCATACAAAGTACGTGCTATCACAGGAAAAAGGGTGGGAGGTGATTTAAAGTTTGTATTGTCAATAACATAGATGCAAGCATACATAAATTACAAAAATATTTCGCCTTTCTAGAAAACTTTCTAGTCCTCAAAAGGACCGTTTGTTTTCTTCTACTCCATAAAAATTACTGCTTGTACGACCCTGGTTTAGTACTGCAGGCCTAGCCTTGTCCCAATTTCTTGCCAGTTTTCTTCCAAGATGGTGGAAAACAAATAGTTTAAACACAGGCTTTTCGGTCTATTTGACCTCATTAGGAATCTAATCAAGATACCCCAATCCTCCGAATATATCTTGAATCTAGTCGGCATTGAAGCCCTTATCACCATTGTGGCTAATATTCTTTTCTCCCCTCTTCCAAGGCTGCCTTTTCATTTTACTTTGATATTACATGGGGTGGAAGAGAAAAGAAGCTGTTTAATATTTGAGCTTAGAAATATAGGCTACACGCTTATATTCGTTTGACCTAATTTTCTACTTTCTCACAATATGTAGAGTGTTTATCGTCACACGAAAGACTTGTTGGTGTACTAGGGTTTAACGTCACTTTTCAGCACAATATGACCCGTACATGGCGTTCAGTATCAATGCTAGAGGTAAAACGCAGAAAAGACCAGGAAAAAACCAACCACCGACCAACGAGAAACTACTGGCAAGCTTTATCATGTACAGACATCGGCCTGACTCGAACCCACGCAGACGACAGAGGTGAGAAGGCAGTGATCCGTAACGGTGATCGCTTTAGACCACTTGGCCACTCGTGTCCCCCACTGAAGTCTTGATAAGGCATCTTCATTACAATGCAGTCTACCAGATCTATGAATGATAAGAAAATCATAGGTAGCCAGAAAAGTCAATTACCTTACTAATTATACGATTTTATTATTTATCAGCAATTTCAAACTGATATTATCATTCCTTGACGCGAACTTCTTTCAATAAAGACAGTGGTAAAAATGCTTGACAACATTCACCAATGCAAGAAGTTCTCGTCTTGTAAAGCAATATTTTCTTTCAGTTTTGAAGGAACGTTGACTATATTAGCTAATTCAGTTTTTCTTTTCCATTATGTATTTGAACAAATATTGCTCCCTGAACCATATGAGGCGTCTCAATAAAAAAGCATCATTTTCAGTTAATGTTTTATATCCTAAAGGACAGGTCACGTCCTAAGTCGTTTCAAATCCTCTGGCTTTTCAGAACGTAGGTCTGCAGGTTTGATCAACGTAGTAGCTGATCAAAATATGATCTGTACAAACTTGTCAATTAAATGAAAACTTCTATTGGTATGAGCTGATCAGCGTCTTCTTGTTATGGATTTAAGTGTACATGTGCCCACTCCAGAATCACTTCTAGCATGTCCTAGACAGGTGGCCTCTTTTTTAAACAAGTTTCATTTCTTAGGAGTCAGTTCAAGTTAGCATTTTGTTATCTATGTTAAGCTAAATTAGTGAAGCTTTATTTGAAACGTCTTTAATTGCCAATACCGTTAATGTAGAAAGTGACAATTTCCTAGAAGAGACCTAAAAATGCAGTCTGGAAGGGTACAAGTCGTATTTGGATTGCAGAGTTTAAATGCTAATTGATGCCAATCTCCTATCTTGGTATGGCTAATGCAGTTTTATGCCTATCTTTTTCCTCAGTTTCAAAGTAGCCACATGTCATATCCGAAACAGACCATTGTTTCATTGCAAGAAAAGCATTAAGACTGCCTTCTATTCTACGCAATGGTTGGGGCTTTTCGACAGTGATGTAATTTAATCTTCGAAAATTACTACATATTCTTATTGAACATTTAGGTTTAGTCATCATTACACTCGGATCATTCCATTGCCTTTAGGAACATTTTCCAATATTTCCATCTTCGGCCATCTTTTAAATTTCATTTTCTGCAAGATGTCGTTTAGCAAGTTGCATTCTGTAGAGATATTTATTAATGGTTTGTATATCTCAACTTTTATTGATCAAGAAATCTGTAAAACGTTTAGCCTAATCTGTATTTAGATTTTAGAATACTTTTCAAACATTTCTGTCACATATTCTTGTAATTTTTTAACACTACCCTCTTTCCTATTGATTGCACCAACTTTTGTATTGTACGAATTGAACTGGTTGTCATTCTGCGGTAATAGTATGCTTATCCAATTTTTGAGTATGCATTAAAGCTTTACCAGTTATCACTACATATTATAATAATGTGTCAGTTAAACACATTGCTTCTTTACCATACTGGTCGATTGCTTTGCCATTTAAAATCAATCTTTTCAGCGCCAGCAATTACACAACTTTCGCTTCTTCAGATTTCATATAGCAAGGTCATTTTCTTTTCTTAGATATTAACCTTTGTTGATCAGTGTCACATTTGTAAAACAGTCAATACCACGTAAGCCATCTTGTTGTATATATTTTATGTGTGAATGTACGAGCCCATAACATCATTTCCACTTCTGCTTTACCCGTCCAAAGGCTAGTTGTATCTTGTTACAGCTAAAAGCATTAATTGTTACTGTTAATAGCATATATTGTTATAGTTAAAAGACTACATTGTTACAGTTAAAAGGCTACATTGTTACAGTTAAAAGCATACATTGTTACAGTTATAAGCAAACAGTATTACAGTTAAAAGCATACATTGTTACAGTTAACTGCATACATTATTCTTGAGTCATCTCAAGCTGAGAATTTAGTGACCAAGATTTTAATACTTTTACTACTAATAATTGTAACATTTGTTTCTGTGTCATACAACAGAGAAATATACTTTCATTTAATTTAGAATTTACAAAAAATCCTGTATGAAATCCTACACTATTCAGTTTGATCAATATTGACCTTTCTTTCTTTGGTCCCCAAGAATTTCCGATTTATGTTTCCTTGACCTCTGGTTTATCAATTTTTTCCCATTTCCTTCTAAACATATGGTTTTGGTTGTACTTAAAAATTCATGAAGAAAATAGTATGTAAAAAAATATGCCTTCTGTTCGTGGTTCAAATTTGTTTAGCATAATCAAATTCAACGTAGTGTAGTAAAATTCAAAATGGGATGGTGACTAATCATTCAAACGTGTGTCATGTGCATTACTATTTCAAAACATCTTTCAATTTTGTCCTGAAATTCATTCATGCGCAATATAACGAAAACATATTAATGTTTATCATAAATATTTCTTGATGTAATCACTAACCCATCAATAATCTATGATGGCAATCTTTATGTTGATTAAAAGCTACTTCTGCATGTATACAGGTTCAAAACTAAGATAAGTATTTGTTTTGCAAACTTTTATATACATCTAAAGTTTGTAATGAATGATCTCAAGATAAAGGCTTTTTAAATGTTGCAAACTATTTTCCACAACAATGTAAAATTATGAATTCTGCCGCCCATTAATTATTCCATACCTAACATGCGCATCACACTGTACTCTATTCCAAAGTTTAGATATACGTATTTTGAGTTTTCTGCAGTATATTTCGCACGAAAATCGATGAGTTTACATTTTTCTTCTTTTACAGTAATAGCTGCTACACCTATGTCAATAACAATTTATAAGCATGGATTTGCTCATATTTAACATTACACCATCCTTTTACATTTTGCATAAGTTCACGTGTAATTTTTCATAATGTTTATCGACTAATATTTTTCTTTCTACTTTTTAGAATGAAGTTCAGTAGGACACATGACAATTATCATACGGTTGCACTAATCTTCAGTACACATATGTGCACCGATGTACACTAATTTTCATTTGACATATATGTACTGATGTATACCAATTTTCAAAACACATAGTTTCAATTTTCAATACACATATATGTACCAATGTATACTAATTTGCAGAACTCATATACGTACTGATGTATACTAATTTTCAGTACACATATATGTAAAGATGTCTTACTAATTTTCAGTACACATATATGTATCGATGTATACTAATTTTCAGGGTTTTGAAAAATACTTTGTGTCCATATCTCATTTTACCGATTATTTATCTATATATGTCTTTCTACTGGTCCCTGAGGAATATAACTCTGGCTGCGTGGGAATAATTCACTGGACAACAAATTTTTACATAAGTCATGTTACTGAAATAAAATTAGTCAATTCTTATCAATTTTTATGTGCTGAACACGAATATGACAGTCAAATTGCAAATTGGCTCTAGTTTTTTTGTAATCTGCAAGACATTAATGTTTACATAACGAAATGCATTCCAATAGTAAAAGGTCAACTGTAATAGCCTACCTATAAAAAATCAAGTCATTGACTACATCTTAGGTTTCTTCGCCTGTCTCTTGTACAGCTGTTCGGGAGCATCTCTGAGGATTGTCCAGCAGTAGTCAGCCAGCATTGTAGTGGACCATTTTCCCTGGTATCTTTGTTCCATTGTTGCGATATCTTGATGAAAACGTTCGCCGTGTTCATCACTAACAATACCACAGTTGCTAGGAAAGAAATCCAAAATGGGAATGAAGGAAGTGAATCTTTAGAGACATATTGCAGCCAAGTTTCTTATACTTCATCAACATGTCTTCTACTAGTTCCTTATAGTTTTCTGCCCTAACATTTCCGAGGAAGTTTATAGAAACTAGGCGAAAAGCATTCCATGCTTGTTTCGCGTCACCTTCCAGCAAGTTGTTGAACCGGTCATCTTTGAAAAGCTCTCGAATCTGAGGACCCACAAAAACTCCCTCTTTAATCTTTGCTTCGCTGAGTCGAGGGAATTTTTCATGCAGGTATCGGAATGCTGGCAAAGGCCGGTCAATGGCTTTCACGAAGTTCTTCATCAAACCTAGTTTGATGTGAAGGGGTGGTAGCAAGATTTTCTGAGCCTCAACCAGAGCTGGGTGTTGGCTATTCTTCTCTCCAATGGCTACATTCTGCCTGTGAGTCCATTCCTTCCTCATGTAGTGCATTTCCCTTGCTCGGCTATCCCACTCGCATAAGAAACACATGTATTTTGTATATCCTTGCTGCAGTCCCATTAAAAGGGCAACTACCTTCAAATCACCACAGAGGTGCCAGCTGTACTTGTTATACTCAATGGAATTCAGTAGCTGCCTTAAGTTATCGTATGTCTCTTTCATGTGGACAGCATACGCTACTGGAATAGATGGAAGAATGTTTCCATTGTGCAAAAGCACAGCCTTGAGACTCAGTTTCGAAGAGTCCACAAATAGTCTTCATTCTTGTGGGTCATGAGTGATTTTTAAAGCATTCATGAGGCCCTCAATATCGGAACAGAATATCAGATTACTTTCCTTTCTTAAGAAAGGCTCCAATTGCTGGTGGCGCTTTCGATATGCAGTAATTGTGACATCTTCTTCTAGAAGATTCCATTGTTGGAGTCTTGATCCTAGCAATTCTGCCTTGTTCTTTGATAAGTCCAAATCACGAATCAGGTCATTTAGTTCTTCCTGTGTTATTCTGTGTGGGGTTGATGATGCACCACAGTGAAAATCTGGATCACTGCATGCTGATGGACCAGGAGAAGAATAGGTCGACTCACCTTTGTCTTCGTCAGATGAATCAAGAGAATATTCTGCTGGAGGTTCTGGAATAGGAAGTCCCTCACCATGTGGAACTGGTCTCAATGCAGACGGAATGTTTGGGTAGACTATTCTCGACTTCTTTCGCTTCGTTATTCCGCCGGAAAGAGGAGGAACCAAGCAGAAGTAACAGTCATTTAGGTGGTTGCTTGGCTCTCTCCACACCATTGGAACTGCAAACGGCATTGATGACCTTTTGCAATTCAACCACTGTGAAAGCTGTGTTGTACATGTAGCACAGCATATATGCGGACCCCAAGGCTTGTCTTGGTCACCAACCTTGCATCCGAAGTAAAGATGATATGCCTTCTTCACTTGAGAATTGATACTTTTCTTCTGGTTGGCAAATGTCACTTCCCCACAAATATAGTAAAAATTGTCCGCGGTATTAACACACTTTCGAGGCATTACTGTTCTTTATTGTACGTAAATGGATAAAATAATAAGTTTTATGTAACAATAGCTTGAACTGTCTCGCACAACGTCTAAAATATTTTAAATGCTGAACCTATCTGATTGGGCTTTATATAGTACACTGCTTACGTCAGCTTCAGCAGCCGCCTGGCATTAGTATAATAGGCCTACACATGTATAGTACACAGCTGACGTCAACTTACTTCAGCAGCCGCATGGCATTAGTATTGCATTGCATCAGAAAATGATGCAATTAACTGTGGATGATGTGAGCATGATGGTATTATGCAATGTTACATCATTATTCCGGATGTTGTTGCAGTCCTACTGGAGAAATTTACACAGTGAAACATAGAAAATGAGGTATATGAATATCTTCAAAACGAGAGCCAATAAAAAAAATTCACGGTTATATTCGTGTTCGTCACACCAAAATACTACAGATTAGGGCCTTTTCAAGTCAGTAATGATTTCACTGTTGACCAGTGTAATGTGTAACAGGATGATGTCACCCATTCCACACCCAGTAAATGTTAAAGACTAGCTGACATATATTTAAAATCCAGGAAGGAAACAAAGCAGAACTTATCCAGCATTCTTCACTAACACGAAATACTGAGAATATATAGCCGTTCATCTAGTAGGCTGAAATTTCCTTCGTACCGAAAAGTTAAACTATACCCTGCAGAGGAATTGATTCAGGTAGATATAAAGTCTTCATGTTTATTGGTAGATAAAATACAGAACTAGAACAACACTTGTATTTATCTTAGTATGTATAACAATTGGTTACGTATTATGACTGTATCAATGTACATTACAAATAATCTTATTAAAATATAAGTTATAGCTAAAAATATCTGAAATTCGTTGTTTTCTTTAGTGTTATCAACCAAGATTTTTCAGATTGTAACTTTTTAAAATTGCAATCTAGTATTATACATTATAAACGGAAATTGGGTTTTATATTATCATAAGCAAAAAGTTTAAAAGAGATAGGAATATACATATTTAAATTGCACAACACTTCGTAATGCCAGTTTTCCACAAATAGAAAATATATTATGATAGACAACAACAACAATATATATATATATATATATACAATGTGTGTGTAGAGGAGAAGTGTGTATGTGTGTATGGTAGGGGTGTTTGTGTGTGTGTGTGTGTGTGTGTGTGCGTGCAGGAGAAGGGAAATCAGCAGTATTGTATAGGTTACCTTTGAGAAGTACAAACGAAATATGAAGTAGCCAAAATACTTTAAAGTTAGTTAAACACAAGCAACCCAGTTATTGAGAAAATGTATCTCTCTCTCTCTCTCTCTCTCTCTCTCTCTCTCTCTCTCTCTCTCTCTCTCTCTCTCACACACACACACACACACACACACACACACAAATAAACAAACAAGCAAACACACGCCAATTACAATAGAAGTGACCAAATAGAATGCGATAATCATTGCAGTTCATTAAATATCTTAGAATATACATCTATTGGATCAAAATGATCCAGATATTGAATTCAATGTGATATATATATATATATATATATATATATATATATATATATATATATATATATATATATATATATATATATATATATATATATATATAGTGTGTGTGTGTGTGTGTGTGTGTGTGTGTGTGTGTGTGTGTGTGTGTGCAGGAGAAGGGAAATCAGCAGGATTGTATAGGTTGCCTTTGAGAAGTACAAACTAAATATGAAGTAGTCAAAATACTTTAAAGTTAGTTAAACACAAGCAACCCAGTTATTGAAAAAGTGTGCCTCTCTCTCTTTCTTTCTTTCTCTCTCTCTCTCTCTCTCTCTCTCTCTCTCTCTCTCTCTCACACACACACACACATACACACAAACACACGTACACACCTACAAACAAATAAACAAACAAACAAACAAACACAAACCAATTACAATTGAAGCGACCAAATATAATGCGAACATCTATTGGATCGATATGATCCAGATATTGAATTCAATGTGCTGTTTTCAACAGCCGTTCCATATCCGAATTAACAATATCAATTACCTAGTCAAGTACGGAATCGTCATTTAAGTGTATTGAAATGAAAGATTAAAAAGATGTGTAGATAAAGGTATTCATGTCAACTTCAAGTTCGTTCTTCAGATATTTTCTAACTGGTTTGTGGAATATATTTCTTTGGTTGTCAAGTAAATAACTGTAGTGTGTATCATTACATTACTAGTATTGAAATAAGTGCTTCGATTACTTGAGAAGCTAAGAAGGATTACACGCGTTTTGATTCTTTGAAAAATTCCGCACATTAACCTCTGAGTTTGACACTCCGTCTTACCACATACTTTGCGTTTGCGTATTTCTTTCAGATTTACCATTTACGTGCTGTTTTGTTTTTTTGCACGTTTCACTAACAGCACTGCTAAACTCTGGATATAATACGTCCCCAAATTAGGAATAACGTATGTATTCACTGATTTGGAACCTTGTTTTAAAACATTCTGGCTATCAGATAGTTTTAAACGAATCGGTTATAATCGAATTTATTGAAAACTAAATAAGTTGAAAACAATTATTAAGGTAAAAGAAAACGTATCTTGACTCCAAAGAAACTCCCAGGATTCCCTACCAAAAGCATTAAATGGTTGATTCCTTAAAGGACCTTTTGGTAGCATTGTTTTGATGTGGAAGAAATAATGCATGAGGCTGTACATCTATTCGATAAGTAAACGACATTGAGAAATATACAGAAATGGTTGTTGTAAATCTGACGATAAAATAAACCCATACGAAGAGGAAAAGCATGTTATTTACTCATTAAGATCATGGTATATTATAAATGTTGAAAAGCCTATATTTTTTTCTCCAATTAGGAATACGTTCAAAAATGCAAATGTAAATTACTATTCTGATATTGTACTATGTTCCCTAGTTAGTCATCAATACTAGTGCATACCTGAACTACCTTTGATTCCCTTCTGGTTTTCACTGGTTGTACAATATTTTTTTGTTTTGTGGTAAAGTGTCTTTAAAAAAAGCTAACCCTTCATATATATATATATATATATATATATATATATATATATATATATAATTCATGTAACAATTTGAAACAAGCACATGGTTCAGACAGTGTTTACAGCTTACACAATGAAAACCATTAAGTAGATAATTGGCTATGTTTAACTTAGCTTGGCTATTTCAATTACAATGAACCGGTATTGCTAGATAATCAATATCAAAAGACATAAATACTAATTAAAAATAAACAGAGTACATAATATGAAGAAATATAATAATAAAACACAATTTTGACACAATAGTCAATGGTAAATACATAATGTAAGAGACTGACTTCAATTGCGAACACATTTTCAACCAAACATTTTTAAATGAAAGGATGGGATGTAGAATAAGAGCGTTGTATAAAATGCTTTTGCTTATTTAGTTTAAGTCAAAATATGATAATTTACACTGTGATGTTTAACTTTTATTAAGTGACGATTTAAATTGTTGCTGGGAGGATTGAAATTGTTGCTGGGAGGAATTTAGAAAACTACAATATTTAATTTGTTTTCTAATAAACATAAAAAAAATTCGGAGGTCAATCTAAGGTTTTTATCCTTGCCCATTAAGATAACGTTTGAAAATAGTTCTTTTATAACAGAACTTCCAAACAAATATAAACGGACTAGAAGCATTTGCAGCACTGTGTGCAATAATTTATGTCGAAAGCAAAAGATAAATGCATCGAGAGTTTTAATCTATTAGCCTATTCAGTGTTCCAAACAAATATTTCTGACAAAGGCAGAAAGTTATTACTAAATAAATTCTATTATTCTGTGAAGTTTACCTGGCAATATGTTCCCCTACCCATTATGTTCTGTCTAAACATATTTTCAGAATACTATAATTAAACAAGTCAAAAGCGTATTTGTGTGAAGGTGACCTTATTTTATGCAGGGCTTTTTTATTTCTATTAGGCATTAAACCTCTGTTTACGTAATGTGATTAAATAATTTATAAAGATAAATTCGAGCAAGGTTTGTGCAACAAATGCATCTGATCGCCAAACATGATTACAAAAATGCAAGCATTCAATTGTAATTTCTTGATGAGAGTTAATGAAATTGGCTATGCCTGGATTCTATTTTACAACGCATTTGTGTCTTGAGCCATGCTGAAGATATCCCGTCTTACTGAATTGTACTCCCATATACTCCAGGAGACGAATATCATGCATGTTCATTTGTCCGATGTATGACTGAAAATACGAGATTGGTAATTTCTCCACGGACTTGAAAAGGTATTTCTTTGCATATTCTATCTGATCATATGATGAAATCCTACATTTTTACTTACTTTGATAACATATTCTTTTGAGTAATGGTCCTTTTAAATGTTACCTACCTTAATTCTCTACTTCAATCGGGTGGGACTTATAACCCGTCAACTGTCAGCTTCCGTATTGTTTCCTCACTCAGTAGCGAGACTGGAGTGACCTCTCTAGAGCGTAAGCCTTGGCGTTGAATATGGAGATCCTGGACTGCCCAGACGTCAAGATCTTCTCTCATCCTTGCTGGTGTGGTCCAAGGGTATGCTGATCATGACATTTGGCACCAGTTTGAATGCCGTAGCTGCCGGAAGGAAGTCGTAGTCGACACCCAGCCGCCTTGGGGGCTCCACTCTGGATTTTCTGTCTGAGTTTACTCCTGCAGCTTTTCCTTCTCCCGAATATATCAACAAGGTAGTGGAGCCATTACCCAATGGATGGGACTTTGTGGGTTTTGAATCAGAGTTTCCTTCTACCAGATAACGTGCCTTGACAAGGCTAACGAGATTCATCTGCATGGGTTTGGAGTCACTGTTTCCCTTCTCTTTGACTGGCTGCCTGCCAAGGCTAATGAGCCTTAGTCTGCTCACCCAGTTATACCGCCGAGCACTCTGTCGCGCCACACCGCAAGCGGCTCTGTGAAAACAAGGGGCCACGCGTGAAGGTGCTGCTCTGGATACGATAGTGTAGGAGAGGCCTTATGCAAGTAACATCATGTCCAGCAGAGCGATGCAATTGTCCTGTGGCGATCGATACACCTGGAAACGAGAGACTATGAGAGACGCTTCACTTCCATTTGGCAAGCGGGACGTCAGGCCCAAACCTTCCACACCCCACACACACCCCTCCCCACGAAATAGGAAGCACATTTTGGATAAATATATGCTATGTTGGCACCCTATAACTCCATTCCAACACATACTGGTAAAGAGTTGAAGGTGTCATCATGGTTTTCGTTTTCAAAGGTTATGGTTTGTGATGTATGTAATCCTCGTCCTCGCAATTTCGGATTTCATGTATGAGAGTGTTTTGTTTGGAAGTGTATTCGTCAGGGTTATTCTTTGTATGGGGGTGTTTTGCTTGGAAGTGTTTCGTCAGGGTTATTGTTTCTATGGGGGTGTTTGTTTGGAAGTGTTTTCGTCAGGGTTATTCCTTCTATGGGGGTGTTTTGTTTGGAAGTGTTTTCGTCAGGGTTATTCTTTGCATGAGAGTGTTTTGTTTGGAAGTGTATTCGTCAGGGTTATTCTTTGTACGAGAATGTTTTGTTTGGAAGTGTATTCGTCAGGGTTATTCTTTCTATGGGGGTGTTTTGTTTGGAAGTGTTTTCGTCAGGGTTATTCTTTGCATGAGAGTGTTTTGTTTGGAAGTGTTTTCGTCAGGGTTATTCTTTCTATGGGGGTGTTTTGTTTGGAAGTGTTTTCGTCAGGGTTATTCTTTGTACGAGAGTGTTTGGCTTGGAAGTATTTTCGTCAGGGTTATTCTTTGCATGAGAGTGTTTTGTTTGGAAGTGTATTCGTCAGGGTTATTCTTTCTATGGGGGTGTTTTGTTTGGAAGTGTTTTCGTCAGAGTTATTCTTTCTATGGGGGTGTTTTGTTTGGAAGTGTTTTCGTCAGAGTTATTCTTTGTATGAGAGTGTTTTGTTTGGAAGTGTTTTCGTCAGGGTTATTCTTTGTACGAGAGTGTTTTGTTTGGAAGTGTTTTCGTCAGGGTTATTCTTTGTATGAGAGTGTTTTGTTCGGAAGTGTTTTCGTTAAGGTTATTCTTTGTACTAGAGTGTTTGGTTTGGAAGTGTATTCGCCAGGGTTATTCTTTCTATTGGGGTGTTTTGTTTGGAAGTGTTTTCGTCAGGGTTATTCTTTGCATGAGAGTGTTTTGTTTGGAAGTGTATTCGTCAGGGTTATTCTTTGTACGAGAATGTTTTGTTTGGAAGTGTATTCGTCAGGGTTATTCTTTCTATGGGGGTGTTTTGTTTGGAAGTGTTTTCGTCAGGGTTATTCTTTGCATGAGAGTGTTTTGTTTGGAAGTGTTTTCGTCAGGGTTATTCTTTCTATGGGGGTGTTTTGTTTGGAAGTGTTTTCGTCAGGGTTATTCTTTGTACGAGAGTGTTTGGTTTGGAAGTATTTTCGTCAGGGTTATTCTTTGCATGAGAGTGTTTTGTTTGGAAGTGTTTTCGTCAGGGTTATTCTTTGTACGAGAGTGTTTTGTTTGGAAGTGTTTTCGTCAGGGTTATTCTTTGTATGAGAGTGTTTTGTTCGGAAGTGTTTTCGTTAAGGTTATTCTTTGTACTAGAGTGTTTTATTTGGAAGTGTTTTCGTCAGGGTTATTCTTTGTATGAGAGTGTTTTGTTCGGAAGTGTTTTCGTTAAGGTTATTCTTTGTAATAGAGTGTTTTGTTTGGAAGTGTTTTCGTCAGGGTTATTCTTTCTATGGGGGTGTTTTGTTCGGAAGTGTTTTCGTTAAGGTTATTCTTTGTACTAGAGTGTTTGGTTCGGAAGTGTTTTCGTCAGGGTTATTCTTTGCATGAGAGTGTTTGGTTCGGAAGTGTTTTCGTCAGGGTTATTCTTTGCATGAGAGTGCTACTGCATCCAAACTGGTGCCGTAGTAAACTGATTCCATTCCCTAGGAGTTTGACCTACGACATTTAGACAAAACAAAATGGATTGTTACGTACCCATTTTGTAATGATAATCCGCACATAATTATATTCACTCCGGTACTTTAATTCATCCATAATATATTTACCTTAATCAAATCCCTGTAATATAAATATCCATAGAAAAAAGGTAAGTCCCTGGCTCAACTTTGAGCAAAATTTACGAATATGTAACGGAGACACCGGTAATTACAAAAATCTGTACCATAGATGTAATTAATAATTTGAATTAATACGTTCCTGTTTTCATTAAAATTTTCTTCCATCCTAGATATAACTCGTGATGGTATACTTACCCTATAAAACAATCTTCGATAATTATCGTTTGAAATGTAGTATCCTGACTAAGTATTTGTCTCTGGCAAGACAATAAAGATGACCGATGGAACAAAATCACTTGAGGCAAAGGGACATAAATTCTACACATATTTTTCTAATATCAGTGGCTTTAGAGAAGGTATGCCGATTTAGTATCACAGCAATATTAACAGGGGACAGAACCAATTCACTGGGGACCACCTGAGAGATTTGGTATGAGAAATTGTGTGTAAAACAAAGCCATTGAATTGTTAATACCTTCTCCTCCTTTGAAGAAGAGTTGGTAGAAGTTAAAGTTAACAATTGCAAGGCCACGGTCGTGTATTGAATGATGTACGTTCCTTAATCTATTCATTATGTATTAGACCTAGTCACTCTTTCTCTGGTTTAACAGTTTGCATAAAATTATTTTATACTTAATATCCCGTCAGTATTTGTCATACAGCATTCAGTCTCTGAGGCTGTCTCAGGTGTTAAATAGTGTATGGCTGAAATCAAATGAGTTACATTGCGATGTGTTCGCGTTTAGTTAATTTTCTCAAGATTTACTTCATCTTTGTGACTTTTACTCACCTGTTTGTATCTTAGCAAGTGAAATAAAGTGGTGACAATTTTACTCTGATACATAATGGTTCGAATGAAATAGTCCACCGACTATTTTGCAATGTAATACAATGGGCGTGCATTATTATACGATAGATAACTGTATTGCTGAAGAAAATATTTGTGTTTATAATGTTTCACTGACCTAATGAACGAATAGTTGATTAGGGAACAAGCAATCTATCAATTATGTATCAAGTGCTCTATCAGTAATGCATCAAACCATCTATCAATAATGTATCAAACCATCTATCAATAATGTATCAGGTGATCTAATAATAACGTATCAAGTGATCTACCAATAACGTATCAAGTGATATATAAACAATGTATCAAATGATATATCAATAATGTATCAAGTGATCTATTAATAATGTATCAAATGATCTATCAAAAATGTATCAAGTGATCGATCAATAATGCATCAAGTGATCTATCAATAATGAATGCATCAAGTCATCTATCAATAATGTATCTAGTGATCTATCATTAATGTATCAAGTGATATATCAATAATGTATCAAGTGACCTATAATCGGAATCGAAGTTGAAATATAAATGAAATCATGAGAGGGGCTGGTTTTTTCTTTTTATCATTTTGTAAATACAAAAGCTACAATTCTTAATTGTGTCTTATGATAGAATTGTGTTTTCTGCCACAGTTAACAGAAAACACCCACTATTAATGGAATATGTAGCTATTAACTTTGACCTAAAAGGATTTCCAGCTGGGTATAAAACAGAATTTAATATGGGTGTTTTATCAGCCGCTATTGCCTTGGTGTAGCTTATTGTTTAACAATTGTATGTGCTGCTCAATATAGTTAACTGGCAACACATTGGCAATTCTGCACGACCAAGATACACCTAGTTATGGTTCACAGACGCGTGTCAATTATAGTTACCCGCTGAAATACTTAGAACAGAATCAGTATTATTATTATTAGTAGTAGTAGTATGTATGTATGTATGTATGTATGTATGTATGTATGTATGTATGTATGTATGTATGTATGTATGTATGTATGTATGTATGTATGTATGTATGTATGTATGTATGTTGCTTCGCTTTATAAACGATGGCCTAGTGGCTAGAGCAGGAGGTCGAGGGTTCGATCCCGGCCGAGTCATACCAACGATTTACACAAAAATGGTACTAACAGCTGCCTCGCTTGGTGCTCAGCATTTAGAGGTTAGTGTTAGGTCTGATTGGCCTGGTGTCAGGATAATTTGACTGGGTGAACATCATGCTACATGTCTGCGGCATGATGCTCCAGTGCCAGACATCACTATAAACTGCCTCACTGCAGACATCGTAGAGATATGACTGAAATTGTTTTAAACCTACGTTAAAAATTCTACTCACACACACACACACACACACACACACACACACACACACTTTGTAAACGCAAAGTCATAGCTTTTGACATAAGGAGTTGGTCGAAAACGCAAAGTCATAGCTTTTGACACAAGGAGTTGGTCAAAAACGCAAAGTCATAGCTTTTGACACAATTAAGGAGCTAGTCTTCATACTGATGGGATCCAATAGATGGAGCCAATCACTGAGATAACCCGCTTTTAACCCCCACCCACCCCCCCCACCCCCCCCCCCCCCCCCCCCCGTCATATGGGACCCAGCATTTAGATGAAACCCTTTTGACCCCTTCAGGTAGGACCCATCATTTAGATAATACCCTTTGACCCACTTTAGGTAGGACCCAGAATTTAGATGACTTTTAACGATGTACAAGCCATTTTCAAGAATATCGAATAAAAACGTAACATATTATCGGCGAGCTCAACTATTCTTTCAGGAAACTTAGATTTTACTTAGGGGTGGGGGTGGCTGGCCTGACTCAATCTACGTACTAGACGCGAGGGGCCCGATCGAGATTGTGATCTGTCCTCGTCCACTCTGTGCATTTATTGATTTATCAGATATTCCTTATAGCGAAGGTAACAACCCGTTTACGCCCGGACTACTGATTGGAATATTTCATTAGCGATATGTGTTAAATCTCCTTCTCCAAACTTGTTTTTATTCGTTGTCTTAATGATGTTAAATCGTGATGTTAGATTTCATGGTTCTGGGTTCAATACATATGCTACTATATTAAATAACTATGTAGATCTGTGTCCCTAATCGTGAATTCAATGTTCATTCGTTGTCTTAATAGTGTTGATCGTAATGGTGTTCATTGTTTCCGGGTTCAGAGTTTAGAATTTAGACCACCGTATGACTCTATAATATAATGCTACTTGAAAGAGATCTTTCTCTTTGCGTTATCAAGGCTAAAAAAACAACGCAGGCCTGTAACGCAGTCATTCAATTCCGAACAAATGAGTTGGGTAAACGCAGTGATGTTTAACTAGAAAAAAGTTGTGAAACAACACGAAGGTAGCTGTAAATACCCGAAAAAAATCGTGAAAGGGTATAACTAAACTAACAACCCAGACAATTGCAACACGAATCTTATTCAGAATAATTTATAGCATGTAAAAGTTGTGTTTGTTATAAAAGCCTGATTCAACTTGCCGGCTTAGATATATGGTCTATAAGAAATGAATTTGTTTTGATTGATATATCTGTACCTGTGGATAAAAAAAAGTATACTGCTATGTACACGACCAAAGAATATTGAATGTTTACATTTACTACTCTTGTACATTTCTGAAGTAAACTCTATTACAAATGTTATTTTCAATTGCAAAACTAACATTATTAACACTGCTACTGCAGCTACGAGCACTGTCCTTACTACTACTGGTATTAATTTGTATGGCGTGTTTGCTGCTGCTGATAACATTGATGTTGAATCTCTTGAAGTACATAGCCAAGGTTTATAACTTGCGTTGAGATGATTACTGATGGCATGCCAAGATTATCATATTTTAAACAAAAGAAGTAATTTTAATAAACGATTTCAAGATTATTTTATATTCATGTGCAGATCGCCAATCAAAATTAACACACGAAGTATATATGCTATTTGAACAGTTTACGACATAGTGTTCTGTGTATTGGCATTGGCAACACCCTCCACTACTCACTCCAAAGTCATAAAAGATAGACACCATGACCTGGATCAGTATGCAGCTGCTAGACTGGACACGATTGCTTAATTGGTAGACACAATTTTTTAAAAGGGTAGACACGATTGTGTATTATGATAATGATCTACATGATGAGGTTTTCAGTTATGAATATGTTATTGATTGCAGCCTCGCTGATATTTTGTAGGCTACACTTTCTTTTTTTTTCTTCAGTCTTTGGAATGTATTGTAAAGCGACACTTTAACTGGTCATGAAGTAACGTGATGTGATAGTTCGATTGGTCTTATGGATGGTTTGGGGGCGAGCAACTCTGCGTATATACATATCTCGCCAGCCTTTCTGTCTTCAAGTTCAGGGATAAGATTTCTAGCCGATTGTGTAATTGGTGAGAGCGAGTTTTTTAGGAATTTACTCTGCTCGTTTTCTATTGATGTCCTAATGGCAGAAATGGTATTGATATGACTGACATTCTGTTAATTTCTATGTTGAACATCCATATCACAAACACACACACAAACACACACACACACACACTTCTCTTGATGATAAAAAAGTGACGAAAGATCCGACGCACCCATATGAATAGGTTATTACCGAATGTGTATCGCTAAATAGCACAGTTTGTCATTGTAATAGCAATCACGACCGAGATGTTATGTGGGCAGTACTTGTATGCATTGTTTTGTCAGCGAAAGCACAAGTAACCATGGCTGTTCGCGAGCTGTTTAGGATACTCAAGGTAGACCTAGTGTTCTATGTCCATTTGCTTTGATTACTCGTACCATGTCAGTCCCATGTAGGGACAAGCACCAATAATCTGTCTTTATTGTCGATCTTGGGATTGGCATGAGGCTTCTTTCTCATCTATGTCTCTTGCCCGTGATTTTCAGAGACAAACATAGAGCAAGGCTATTTCTAAAACCTGTAAGATTTTCGTCTAAACAATATAATGATTCCAATGGTTATTATATCAATGCGAGACTTGGTTTACATGGATTGATTACGATTCCTCACGATGATTTTCATTGTGGTTGATAAAGTTAAAAAATCGCCACCAATGATGGAGATAAGTCTCTTCGTTGTTGTTGCTGCAGGTAAAATCTTTGTTGAAGTTCAGCGATAGCAACCAGAGTCATTTATTGCTTTATTTCAGCTGCCCGACTGGATAATGTTGACCGTTGACTAGACTACCACCATATATGTTAGACCACTGAAGATTTTCGCCCTGGTAAACATATGGCTGGTTACCAACTAATCCATAGGTGTCAGATACGGGTAACTTACCTATGGTCAGTATCTGATCAACAAGAGATTCTTGCAAATGTAGAGCTTCCGTAGATGTCTACATAGTAGGACATGATTTGTTTTTACACTGGTGTAACTATTATTCCGCTCAAGCGCAGCACAAGACATCTCTGTTCTAGCGTGTTCAGCAAGCACATGATTCAGGGACTGAAAATTATGTTTTATGATAAGGCGAAATTAACTAATGTACAAAGACTCCAGTGTCATAAACCTGGCTTATTCGGTCTAACACTCATAACAGTTAGATGGTAGATGTGTCATAAGCCTGGCTTATTCGGTCAAACACTCATTACAGTTAGATGGTAGATCTGTCATAATCCTGGCTTATTCGGTCTAACACTCATAACAGTTAGATGGTAGATGTTCTAAGCCGCTGTGGACACAAAGTCTGAATCAAACATTTTTCCTTATCCACCCATCTCATGGGTTTGGGGATCAATTAAAGATTTCCAGGTGCTTATTTCATTCATGGATCCTGTCAGTCATAATTCTTCGATCCACGTAGTGCGAACCAAGCAAGTGGACTTTGCATACTTCCGAGTTGTCGGACACTTCAGCATTATGAAAACCTTACTACTATCATTAGTAGCCACGGCCCATTTAGCGATATCGCCGCTAAACGCGTTATAAGCTGCCCATTTAGCGATATAGCCGCTAAACGCGTTATAAGCTAGGCTCCCTATTAGTAAGACTTTGTTAATGTAACAAAACCAGAACTGGCACTAAATCGATTGACAGGCAGGATATATCCAACTTTGTTATTGTCAATATGTGAGTGCTTTACGATGTGTGCGATACGCAACAGATCAAAACTAGAGAGAGCATTTAACACCAACCTGGTACTCGCTCGGTAGGAGCCGTTTGAAAGCAAGACCGCCATGGTGTCAGAAGTGGGATCCATTGTCCCAGAATAGAAACCCAGTGGATTTTGGATTAAATGAATAACTCAAACACAACACATAAAAGATGAATATTTATGAACTTAATTAGTAAAGATAAATATATGATGTATAAATATAATGATTCTCACACGCTCTCAACATACGATGTATCCAATCACTCTATACAAACATTCGCACATTGAAAATAAACCGAGAATATGATATCAATCTGAAATACAGACTCAAGAAGCCTCGTGGATTTCATATACATTTCAAAAAATAGTATGCACTTTAAGATATTCACATAATTTAACGAATGGACTACGATTAAGATTCAAACAAGGTATTCAAATATGTTTCAAATGTTCTGTAATGTAAGCGAGATTCACATAAATCTCCTGGAATACAACTAAGATTCAAAATAGACTCATGTAAATGAAAATGTACCCAATTGAAACAACAATTGGAACAAACATGCTTCTTAACCCTTGTACAGTCGTACAAAAACATAAACTGGTAAACCGACCAGTTTCACTGAGTCCTTGGGTTGGCCCGTACATGTATCGGCCGCTTGCACCCTTCACGGATCCACCACATGTACAGTCATACGTATGCACGTACAGACATTATACAGCACCATTGAATTAGCTACGTCTACCGTCGTAGTTCCAAAAAATGTACAGACATACGTACGTACATATATATATATATATATATATATATATATATATATATATATATATATATATATATATATATATATATATATATATATACTCGCCAGCTACAATAAAACCAAACTGGTAATAATAATGAGTAATGAGTTCTGGAAAAATGCTTATACATTAAACTCTAATAGCAACTTGTAATTCACAGTTCACAACGTTTCAAATCTGCGTTATAATAAATGAATCATTACACGATATGACATTAGAAACTCAATAAGCTTCGCATATCAAATGAAATATAAATTTAACACTCACTCCTATGACTTAAAAACACAATGTAGAACGTGCACTCCTTGACGAGATCCAAAACGACCGGTGTGTCGGGTATAAATTGATCTTGCTTAAATTCATAGGACAGTGAGAAATATTCAAAATTAAATACCCGTGCATATCATGATTATAATGTCCCTCGCCGCAAGTAATTTCCGGCGAGATACATGTTAGTTTCGTCGCTTACCTGGATAAAACACTTATTCGCCCTAGATAACAGTGTACGCATGTCAACGAAAAATAGTCAAATATTTCAAAGGTATCACCAAGTTGTGTTTTTGCCTAATTCTGTGACAATGATACAGAACATGCTGGGACTATAACAAAAACTCTGGTGGAAGGACGTCCAAGCACTTTGGTCAAAACATTTACTTTCACTCTATTTTTCCTGAGGAGAATAGTGTCTAAGAATTTTAACATAGGAATTTCAGTAAATAATTCGATCCATCTCATTCCTGAAACCTTAGCATTAATCATCATAGCAAACTTTCCGGTACTAATAGGTCGATCAGCACAAAGACGCAAAAGCTGCATGATGCATACGCTTTTATTTTCAATTTATTTAATATGTTTCGTTTATTTAGCCTGTTTCAACAATGTTTTTATGCGATTTTCTGTGTAATTTGCGATGAGGCCATCTTTGGATGAGAGACAGGGTTTTCTTTGAGACGGTACTTTCCTTGAGACGAGACCATCTTCGAGATGAAGCTTTCTTTGAGATGATGCCTTCTCTGAGATGATGCTGTCTTTCTCCGTTTGTTCATAAAAACGTGGTTAAGTTTCACATAAAGATGACATAATATACCAGTAGTCTAAAATCAATGTAGCAGTAAATTTATAAAATAAACATTTTAAATGATCAGAACTAAATATACAGAAAATATAAACTGAAAATAACGATTTGCATATTCAATTCAGTCAGATTGAGATACTATTTTTAAGGACATACCTCTCTTTTTTATAATCATAACTAACAACATATTGAATTTGAAGAACTTTGTTAATATTTTATCTCATTTCTACTTTGCATTTTCAGTCTTTTTTTGTACTCTAGTTTACAATTTTCTCAATTTACTTTTCCCTGTTTATGAAGACAACCTGACAACAATGGTTTTGTGAGTGTTCGCTGTAGGAATGTACCTTTGTACATATTGCACCACCGTTGCCAAGTGCACATGAAACCAGCTGATATTCTAATGTATAGTAGTATCGTTGTAGAAATATTATGTTGCACATACATGTAATTCTACCCATTGCCTGCGGTATAAGGAATAATTGAAAACGTTGTCTATTGTGTCTGCTGCAGGAATAGTATAAATAGTTTTTTTTCTTAAAATAAACTGAGTATATGACTGTGAATAATGGTAGAGGATCATGATAAGGATAAGCGGCGTAATGGCTGTCTTTACAGCAAACTAGAGATTCCAATGTGCCTGCTAGATAACCAGAAATCTGCAAAATTAAAGGGAAATATAAAATATACAACTGAGAGGATAGGTAGTAACTGCCCATTCCTCATTGCTCTTAAAGACCTTTATTGCGATAAACGAATTTCCGAAACAACGCATCACACTCTGACCTCCGATGAGCAACCAATTAGTAGCTGATTTTGTTGATCTTGACCGTGCAATGGTCCGAAGCAGATGGACATATGAACCGCCCCAACATCTGAGAATGTTTCTGTATCAACATAAATAGGATTTACCTCTGTCCTTGTAAGGGCTGGAAGAATTACATGTGTATCTAAGAGTTTTCCTTTTGGCTATGAAAACCCAATTTACCAACGATTCTCTTAATACGTACATTTGATCCATTGGACCACCAGCCTAAACGCTTCATCTAAAACATATATAAATCGATGAAGCTCACTAAATCATTATTGTCTTTTCTTGACCCGGATTCGATTGAATTGTCGAAAACAAATTTAAGTACATTATTTACACTAAATTCAAAAAAGTTATGTGATAGACAAATTGTATAACTGATAAGCTTTATCGCAATTAGTTGTTTAGACCCGTAAGCATCGACGAGGCAGAATTTGATCGATATTAGTACATCCATGGCTTTTCAGAAGGATTCCGTTTCCTCTTGGGAACTCCAGCCGAACATCTCCTCCTTTTTCTCGTGCACAGTAATGAATCGAATGGGCACTTGCTACCCATTTGACAAGTAATTAAACAGTGCGCCGTGAACACAATAAACACAATTATCTGAATGACGATCATGGCATGCATTAAAGACACAAACGTACATAGCCAAGTTAGTAGTTCTGCTATCACTAGACCTGATAAAAGAGATGAAGTTGCATAGCATCGGACGGGACTTCAAATATGACATTGTCCATTTTTGTGGAAAAAGAAAAGATATAAAAAGGCTTGGAGCGAAGAGAATATGTTGCATCTTGAAAAGCAACAGCAGGAACGGAAGCATCTTGGATCGATATCTTGACAGCTGTTTTAAAATTTACAGCAACAACAAATTGCAGAAACAAAGAACAAAAACAAAAATGCCACTAGAAGAACAATTCTATATTTAAGGAATGGAATGCTGGGACGATGAGGATAACAATTTCAATTAAATCCCTCTGTATTTGGTGAACTGTGCAATCAAAGTCGATAGGAACATAGACGAGCTGTGATATTCAGTTTCTAAGAGAGATGTGAACACGAATGAAGCAGACAACCTTTCATTTTTGTTCTATATACCTACTCTCTACATCTCTTTTACAGTTTTGAACGTTCCCGTCTGTCCAAACCCTAATAAATCATATCTTAATATAACATTTCTTACGATTTTAGATCAGAGTGGAGTTTTTTACATAGGTTAAAAATAATGTGCCATATTTTACTTCTGGAACAGCAACAATACCTAATTATTTACTGTGCAATGTCGCCAAAATAAATACATACATACATTACATACATACATACATACAGACAGACAGACAGACATACATACATACATACATACATACATACATACATACATACATTGATACATACATACATACATACATACATACATACATACATACATACATACATACATACATACATACATTACATACATACATACATACATACATACATACATACATACATACATACATACATACATACATACATACATACATACATACATACATACATACATACATACATACATACATACATACATACATACATACATACATACATACATTGATACATACATACATACATACATACATACATACATACATACATACATACATACATACATGCATACATACATACATGCATACATTGATACATACATACATACATACATACATACATACATACATACATACATACATTGATACATACATACATACATACATACATACATACATACATACATACATACATACATACATACATACATACATACATACATACATACATACATACATACATTGATACATACATACATACATACATACATTACATACATACATACATACATACATACATACATACATACATACATACATACATACATACATACATACATACATACATACACACATACATACATACATTGATACATACATACATACATACATACATACATACATACATACATACATTACATACATACATACATACATACATACATACATACATACATACATACATACATACATTGATACATACATACATACATACATACATACATTACATACATACATACATACATACATACATACATACATACATACATACATACATACATACATACAACCTTATCACAGTGCTTATATTCTTAAAAATAAGCAATGTTGTTTTCAAAATCAATACCAATAATGTCTCTCGAATGAGAGAAGTGAGATGGGACTACATTCCTAGCTATTGACCCAAATGTAATAGTCACGACTCGAGCATAATTTATGTTATTATAGTCATTATCCCTTCCTTGTGTATGTGAGATTGCATCTAGGATTGTCATCCTACCCTATACCAATTAGTTTACTTTTGTGAATTCATGTTGGAATATTTCAGGCATCCTACCCATAAAACTCTTTTGTATATGTAATTGGATCTACAAGTGTGTTAGTCATCCTACCCTTTATCACTTAGTTTGCTTTTGTGAATTCATGTTGCAATGTTTGAGGCATCCTACCCATATCACTCTCTTTTGTATAAGTAATTGTAGCGACAGGTGTGTTTGTTTGTTTACGTGATGGTATGCACCACTGTGTTAGTCATGGTACCCTGTATCCAGCGTGTTGTTTGTGGATATATATATATATCCGCCGCCCCTCTCCCCTTTTTCAAACTGGATGAAGAATGGAAATTCCTGCTGACTCCAAACTTACCCTCTTACACTATTCATTTTTGATATGGTCAACTAAAGTACATTTTGAATGGCTCCCTGTATCGTTTCCTGAACTATTCGCTGTATGAGGATATGGACTAGTAAATATTGTAAATAGTCTTACTACCACCAAGTGCAAATTTATCCTCCCCCTTCTCAATAACTTTTGCGATCAGAAAATACCTATAGATTTACCACTACTGAGGAATAAATGCCGAATTCACACAAAATGCCCTGAAAGATTTAAGTGTCATTATAATGCTTTGTGTATCCATCTTTGTAATCAAATAAATATTCGCCTATCTGATTCAACTATTAACTGAAATAATTCTTCTGGAGTGTGGTATCAGGTTTTTCCTCTATTATTATTATTATTATTATTATTATTATTATCATCATCATTATCATCATCATCATCATTATTAACAAAATATATTTTTCGTTGGAGTACCCAAATGTCTTACGTGTCATAGAGCAACTGACATTTTTTCGCCACAAATATATCACACAATAAGTTCATAGCTCCACAAAAATGCAACAGACGTTGACTCAAGTTTTAGCTCTGTTCTCTCTCTCTCTCTCTCTCTCTCTCTCTCTCTCTCTCTCTCTCTCAAACACACACACACACACGCGCACATTGAGAAACAGTTTTTATCGCACCATTGTTTGAGATTATTTCTATTACATAAATATGTGTGTTGCTTGTTAGTGTCGTATAACCCAATTCATTTAGCACAGCGCATTTATTAAAAACAAATTTCTTCGAATGTTTGTGTAATCATATTAAACATAAAATGAAAGTAAAATACGACATATGATAGGTCTCTGATTATCATGTACCAAAAACCCAATAGATTCAGCAAAATTTAGTTTTCAAAAACAAGTTTCCAGGATGTGCGTGATTTATAAGAAAGAAAAGTGGAAGCCAAAGTAGAGCATATAATAACGAAGAGATGAGAGGTGTGTGATCCTAATTCATTCAGCTGTACACATTTACCCAACATAATTTCCAACAAACTGACTGCTTTATCATGATGAAATGAGAAGTTGAAAACTGTACTACAAGGCAATGTAACATAGGCAAGTATGCACGTGTATAAGTATGTATAAGTAATTATAAGTGATTTTAAAACAATCTTACAGGAAATATATAATAATGATCGCTTTGACTGTCTGCAATCATTTTAAAACAAATGTTCAAGGTACCAACTATGGCTTTGTATGTTTCAAATGGATATCGTAGTCGCAACACGTCTCAAAAGGGAAAAAAAGATGAAAACAGATGAACAAATGTTGACAATTTCTTCATAAGAATCAAACATTAATGGAGATAATCAAAGTTAATCTGCTAATATGTATGCTTTAATGAATATAAACTCATTTTTAGTAATTTATATAAGCTTATATATATATATATATATATATATATATATATATATATATATATATATATATCAGTATTACGCATCATGCATGACGAAGGTTGTAGTATAATCTCTGAATCCATATCTGGGGTTGAAAGTAAATGCAGAGGGGTTGGGAATATTGTATTATGCACTTGAATAATTGGGGCTTTCTATGGGCAAGCTAATTCAACTGCTTCAATTTTATAACAAATCAAGATTTTGGAAAATGTGTAAAAGTAATCAACGATAAAGTCACTAATAACACTGCAAAGTGATTGAAAACACGCATCTGTATCTTAACTCCTTATAGTATGATTGTTTAATTTAGTTATATACGTAAGCGGTAACATGTGGCAATATGGTGTATACAATAGCTTTTTGGTATGAATCGTAAATAATATGATCAACGTCATCTTTAAATTATGACTCTACGACGTCAATGGTAATTATATGTTAAAATCCTTAGGTTTAACAATAACATGTGTTCATAACGTCATAGAGAAATTAGCATTATTATTTAAAACATGACATTTCCCTTTGACACTACAATGCTATGCGACACTAAGAAAGTTAATGTAAAAAAATGTCTAGAGGTTTAATGACGGGACTCTCTAGGGACAAAATCATAAAAAAAAACAATCTGTTGCACGGATTTTAATAGAATGAGTCTCCCGTGTACATTTTAAGGTACCACCCTTATGTTTTGGTGGTACATCACAGTACGGGTAGTACATGGCCCACAATAAATCGGCTGGTAAATAAAATCCCAGATATCAAATCACCAAAATACACCCTATATAACGACCCAAATTCATTGGATACAGTGCTCATAAAAGAACTGGTAATGCACCACAGTCTGAATTATTCCTGTCATGGAATCTGTTTTTTTTTTTACAAGTGAGAGAGGTCGTGACATGATAGTTTTTCTACCCACTCTTTTTGAAGGTAATACATGTACTTTTTGAACAGAAGCGAATTTATTTTAGTATCGAAACAAACCAGTACCTCACACAGTACCTCACACACCTAACGTAACGCCGCACAGAAGTTTCCACTTCAACCAAGATTTGTTCATGGAAAATTTGTTGGTAATTCTTGAACTCTTTGGTTGGAATTTGGTGGACTATGGTCATCATGTACGCAAAAAGAGTGACATCCAAAACGTTTTACATCTCACGTGATTCGTCATTGGCAAAAAGAAAAATTTAAAATGAATTAGTCCTCTTATACAATTCAGGTACCACTGGTTCCAAATATCTGTAACGTTACGGATGCAATTATTTACAAGTTTGTCAGCTTCTACAAAGTCCAGTTCTTCGTCATAGACCAGGATCAATTCTTCACAATAGACGTCCATGTGTTTCATGTATTTGGTTTTGTCGTGAATCATCCGCGTAAATATTCTGTCAAATACTCCTTTTTGGGTAAACATGGTGGTTGTGTCAATTTGCCCCCAAAGCAATTTAACATCACTGTGGCAAACGATCGCCTTATTTTCGTTTTTTTTCCATGTGGTATAATGAGGTACTTTCCTGTTCCTGTTATGTTTGTATTAATTTTGGTTTTCGGTGAGCGTGGCACCAGGATGAATAGCCACTGGCCTCTTGTTTCAGTTTCGTAAAGGCATTCGCGTGGTGAGAGTCTGAGAAATGTCTTTCTGAATTTGGTCACACTTATGGTGCTTTCCGTCTTGGAAAAGTAAATGTCGTACACTTCTAACAGTTGGTATCCTAGATCCAGAGCTTTAAATACTTACACACTGACCCAGGTTCCTGTCAATGCGCGGTGGTTCTGAATATGCCTACATGGTTGGTAGCGCATTTCGGCACAATTACGACACAATAGAAACATCAGTTTTCCTTGGCAATGGTGAGATAAAACGGAATGGTACAAGTCCGTGGGAGGCAATACTTAACATTTAATCAGTCGGCGTGGTATACATAACTTGTGGTATTCGTTATTCCGGCGTACAATCTGTCTAATGGGTTCCGAGGATCAATCAACTTGTAACTTTTCAAGATTCGTTTAAATTCTGGATCGGGTTTCAAAGATTCATCATACTCATTTTTTCAGCACTTGGTATCCTTGACAATTGGCCTGTACAACTTTTCCATGGTACTGACTTTTAATGTCACGTTGAGGGTAACATGTGGGACCATATACGAAATATGCTTCCGTTAAACAAACTCGTACATGATCTTAGGGTTTTGTAAGTCCTAAGCATCCACTGAATACGTTTCGATAGCCTTGTTGCCTCCTTTGTTTCGGATATACAAAATCCATTTGTCTTCCTAGTGGCACAAGTAATACAACCAGAGTAACAGAGTATCATTATTTGACAAAGTTCGTTGTTTGAGGGCATGAAGGAACACTCTTTGTCAGTGGTGCAGGCGTCTTTCAACGGACCAATTCATCTGTTCTTCATGAAAATTTATTGAACGTTTTCGCATCAGAACGACATTAATTTAACATTTCTTCCAGAAAGTCGAACCGGTCCAAGGAGTGAGATTGGTACCAAGCGTAGAACGCTTCTCGTTGCTCGTTATGCCTGTTGTCGGGGTCGTAATTGTGAACATTTGGCAAATGGGGCAGAAAGCCGTGTTGATTGGCTTTGGTATAATAAAAGTGCGAAAAATTTGGTCATTTCTGTCATTCCAAATGTTTTAGGCACTGGACTCAATGGCTAGGTCAAGTAACCAATCGAATCTTTAAACTGCACTTGTGCCATTTGCATGAAAATGAATATAACTCCATTCAAGGTGACTTTAGACGTTAGGTTCTTTGTTCCGTATAAAACTTCAGAAGAAACTGTCCATCCTATCACTCGAAATTGTGAGACATCACAGTGGCAAAGCGAAGTAAAAACCATAATGTTCGATGTCCTATTGGCTACACGTGTCATTGATTGGGATAAATCCACTAACGTTTTGGGTCCTCGACAGATTTCACATCCTTCAGGAATCTTGCTACAGTGGAAGCAATGAATAAAGGCTATTAGATGCACTTCTCTAACGCTCGGTGAGACATGCAAATTTTATAAGCGTGAATGCAATTGTAATTGAAAATAATAAAATTGCCATTCTTCTTCTGTCCACTTGCTTGATTCTCCTGTTGAAGTTGGAATTGTTTAATGTAGCACTTATGTTCCATGCCTATGATTTGGCGACAAGTTTCTTTCCTGAACATACGTGTGCCTTGGCATTATTAGTATGTGTGCCTTGTCCACAAACAAAACACAATCTCAGGTGTTGACAAGTACTTTTCAGTTGTGAACCTTACTTCTTCAGATGTTGTTGGTAACAGATAGGGCTGACAAATGTGAGCTGACAAGTTGAAAATTGCCCTCGTTGGTGTCCTTTTTCAATACAGGGTTTAGAGGCCAAACATTTTCCACATTTTGATCCACAATGATTATGTTGCTCTCGATTGTTATAGCCAGAGACACAATTTGCTAGAGGAGCGCTTTTCTGTTTCTCGAATTCGGTAATACGTATCGGGCGATAGTGGTGACTTTTTTACGTAGGTTCTTTGGGTCTCGATTCTGGCTATATCGTGTCACTTTCTAAATCACTGGCATGAATATGAGCCAAAACTTCAGCTACTTTGCGAGGGGATAAGTCACATATCTGCATTTTACCTGTCTTTCTCTACCAAATGGTGCGATCGTTTTATCTTGAATGACAAATGGCAAATGACTACATTTTAAACGTTATGGCTCCCTATATTAATGTAACACCAGTGTATTCCCTATAAAACGGGTCAGTGTCCTCTCTCAAGGTATTCATTTCAATCTCAAATCTCCCAGATGGATGGAATGACCACATATCAAACTTCTGTCGAAACGTCATACAAAGGTTTTCTTCAGAGAATCCGACTGACTACTCGCCCTCATTTAGTGGTAAAAGTCAAGATATTTGTTATATCTGTGGGAAGAAAGGGTATCGGTCTTCAGAATGTTCACAACTTCAAAACAAGTCAAGCGTCAGAAGAGACAAAAAGCAATTTGCGCCAAAACAACAGGAGCAATAGAAATAGAAGGGTTCAGAACAGACCGAAGAGGCAGAACCACGACACCTCCAGAAAAAGAAGAAAGAGAAGAAACAAAGACGAGACGAAGGTATGGAAAAAAATGAAAAACATGAGAAAGTTAATACTGTTTTTAATTAACAAAAAACAGAGGGAGCGAAACAACACAAGAAATCTGAACTTTATAAAGTGCTGTATTCTGATATTGGATTGTAAAATGTAGAGAGAATATATCAGAAAGAAAAACGTTTTTTATAAGGACCTACGCTGAAGCTCTCACACACGTCCATTCTAGGGGAAAATGGAGTTTGAGGTTTAACTGATTGAGTAGTCTCCTTTCGAAAGAGGTGGGTGGCCATGTAAAGGACCGTTAGGTGGTTGTTTTGTTTTAAATTAAGAAAAACAACAAGTCAGGAACTGGTTCTAATGAGCTTCGGATTAGAAGACAGACCCTCATAATGACGGAACTGTGTAACGCGTGTCGTGATTGATGAAATAACTCAATCCATTTCGATCCGCTCTTCCGATATAAACAAACGCGGTTCACTTTATTATTTTCACCTGTACTCTTCACAAGATGTGAACTAACGTATAATCGTCATTTCCTCCTATCGTCGATGCTCTTCACGCCGGAATATCCAAAGTATGTCAGATCATCATGGGCAATTATCCAGATCACAGAGAGAGCCCTTTGGAAACGAAGAATATATGTAGAGGGACAAAAGCCATTTTCAGGGTCAATCCGTTGTATTTGAAAGATTAACTCTCTTGCCTAAGAAATGTTTTAGTCAAATTTCTGTGTGATAGATTTATCTCCATAAATCTATGTATGTTTTCTATGTATATGTCTATATCTTTCTATTTGTACCATGAGTTATGCGGGGGCTCCGAGTGGCCGAGTGGTCTAAAGCGCTGTCCGTTACGGATCACTGCCATCTCACCTCTGGCTGCGTGTGTTCCAGTCTAAGATTCGGCAAATGTAGTTATGTGAGAAAGCTTACCAGTAGCTTCTCGTGGGTCGGTGGTTTTTTTCCGGGGTTGTCCGGGTTCTTCCTCCGCCATTAATACTGGCCGCCATGTATAGCCTATATTTTGCTGAAAAAATGGCGTTAAACCATCAAAAACAAAAACAAACAAAACATGAGTTATGCGCATTCACTGTTCTGCCCAACTGAGGTCAGCCACTTGCAACAGTATTACCAGTGGCAAATACTATGATATCACCTCTGCTTCTATTCAGATTTTTATGCTCAACCGGCCACACATTTTTGACGCTAGACAGACCAAATATCTATCATGCTTAATTTCCCTTGACACCATAGTTCCAGGACCATGTTTTAATATTAAAGTTACATTGACGCTATATCGCCCCCCCCCCCCCCCCCATTAAGGTTACAGGATGTTGCGGCAGAGTAATCATATCTGATCACAATTCCAAACATTTGCTTCACGTTAAGTCTGTGAATACCACTTTCAGAGATCTTGAAGTGCTCTACTGGCGTAGGTAATAGTGTTTCCATTCTTAGTTAAGAACGTGCCTACACCATCAGGACTTGCATATACAATTAATTGGGATTCCTTATTTGAGTTTTTCAAACGCTTTTATCGTGCTTTTCAGTCGAAAGGTGTTTCTTGATTGTTGAACGATGTTGGATAAATCGTTTGTCATGCCTAGAAACTTGAGTCCTTCTGATTTGTTTGATGGAATGCAGTAGGCAAAAGTACAAAGAAAATTACATTATATCCATTTCAAATAAGGAATATAAAAATATCCATAATTACATTACCGTATTACAGTGCTTTTAATAATTTTATATTTACTATGCATTTCGGTTTTGACGATTCATTAACCTGTGTATGCGGAACATTAACCATTATCCATTAAAAACCGACCAGGAGATCAAATCCAAATTTATCGATGAGATCAGTCTTCAACGAAAATCAGCATTCAACTTTATAATCAGATCTGACGGTGTCAGAATTCAATGGAGTCGATATTGCTGCACTGGCATTAGCTTATTTTTGCAAACACAAGCATATCCGTTGTAAATCATGCATATAGTATCTCTCGATCGATCGATCGATCGAGATCGATCGATCGAAAATAGTGTTAAGGCATCACTGTATTAGTAACAGTATAGTGACTCAGTATCACCATTTTCAATCGCCAAATTCACAAGCACTGCAAAATTGTAAAGTATTTACGACAACCCGTCGCTGTTTGGCAGAAAGTGGCAGACATAATGCCTGGATGTATGTTTAGCTTATGCTTGCTGATTGTTTAAATCGAACAGTGCGATTAACAAGGTAAGATAGGTCAATAATCGACAGATTATCGTGTTGTATTATTCACCAGCTCTGCGTTGGTAGATCAGATACCTAGATCAGCTACACACACACACACACACACACACACACACACACAACATCATCTCCACCAAGTCATCACAAGAATTTGTTATATACTGGACTCACGGTCGAGTTTTAAAAAGTGTTTGTCATATATTACATCCCTTCTGTTGACATAATAATAGTTATTTTTGGCGATTGTGGGTCAGTGTAATTTACGATAGACAAAAGTATGAATGACACTTAGTGGGCTTTGGAAAGTCTAACATGAGAATGGCACTTGGGGGTCAGTGGAAAATAAACATGAGTGACGTCACGGGTTGAACTAGGTACGCATCATTAATTTATGGAAACAGACAAGTACATATACTACACAAAGAGAGAAAAAAAATTTAGAGGCAATATTTAGAGAGTATCTTTTCTCGAGGTAAATGAGTGGCCTTGAAAAGGGTCTTTTAGGGGTTGTTAATCAAAGTTAGTTACCAAACTAAACATCGCACTGGTCTTCAACTGTTTCTAAAAATCATCTGACAGGAAACGTGCATCAGTCCTTTCGTCAGGCAACATTGTCCTCTAAATAAATCCTTGCCTTCCAAATATCTGCATCTATTATATTCTTCAATGCCCATGATGTTTTCACAAACATGACGTAGTCAGGGTTGAACAGCATTCATCACACTAGTAGACAACGTTTATCCACATTATATACATCTTAGCATGAGAACACGTGACTTCATGAGGCGAACCGCTGGTATCTTTAGTATAGGGTAGGTTCAAAACCAACAGACACATGTAGTATAGAGGTATGCTAGAGTTTGTCCGTATCGAATCGATCGTACTTAGGTTGACCATGGTGGAGAATAAGGAAATTATGCATTTTAGTGCGCCTGCTAGGGGTAGACGAGAAATGATGTCACGGTAGCTGCAAACAAGACCGTGGTTGTACTTTCAGAAGAGAATAATTTTAATTGGGATATTTGCTGATTTTCGTTCTATCATGCAAGAGTAATACCTTCACCGCCCTCTCCGTCATTATTTTGGGTAGGGGATTGTAGACAGAGACAGAGGCCGAAAGAAGAATTAGAGAAATGCATTCAACTGAAGAAATCAGAAAATGCTAACCTAACAAGAGATAAAACTAAAATGAGAAGAAGAGAAGAGCAAGTCCGAAGAAGAGAGGTAGAACGGTGATAGTCACATGTTGACTTACGGTATCTGAGAAAACTGTATCAGACCTCTTTAACTCGACACAAGAGAAAACGACCTTCAGGTGACAACATTTCCTACCTCGACTCTGACTATCCTTGAAATGACATCAACAGCCACTGCCAAATATCATCCACAGTAGCAATATGAAGAAGAAAGAATTGGCCGCGACACGGATATAAGGCAGTTATAACCTCATCGTGTCCTCTCTACGAATTTGTTAAAAACAAACATTTTCTGTATCAAGGCCAGTCATCTTTCTAGAAAGATTGCCAAATCAAGAAAACTTAAATCCCATTGTCCCATTCTGTTTGAAAGGTATGCAGCTGTGTGTGTGTGTGTGTGTGTGTGTGTGTGTGTGTGTGTGTGTATATATATATATATATATATATATATATATATATATATATATATATATATATATATTCTCTCTTTATTAAAACACAAGCACATTTCATTTTTCCATTTGAATATCAGCATTTACCCAGGTTTTTCCTTATCGTTACTTACTTTTCGTCTTCTTTTCTTGTTTTGGTTTCGTGGACGGGTAATGGGTATGCTCCTTCTTCGAAAACACTCTCCTCTTTCTCCTTTTGTTTCTGTTTCATCTTACTTTTAGGGCACCCTGAAGGCAAGTATTGTGTCACCTGACAATGATAACATGTGTCTGTGCTTATTTTATTGTATGGACGAAGTAGATAGTATGGACACCAACGCCAATTTCTTTTACAGACATAGCAAACATCTTAGCCTATTTCAAAAGTAAACTTTCTTATGACACCTCACAAAGCTCTAACCAGAAGATCTTCCATCTTGCCTGCGTGAGAACTGAATGAATACTCTGACTCTAAGAGACAAACCATACAGAAAACCATTTACCTCTAAACTCTAGTCAAATAAAGTTCTGCAATCAAGATTAAACGATCGCACGATTTAATGACACATAAGAAAAAGAATATATTATGAGGCCAAGTCGTGACATATTGCCTCGCATACGAGACAGAGTGTTGGCTCAAATCCATGCAAGCAATTTTGAAGACATCAGTGGGCCTAAATCAACACATTTTACCTCAACTCCCATAACAGATAGTAGATATCCATTGAAAGCCCAGCTGTATCACTTGAAATATATCACCATATTCGAGGGACGGAAAAACACTCCTCTAGAAAGTTTAGAAACTTGGCTGACGCTTACAAGGTTAAGTTTAAAAACTTCAAGTCCGATGCACCGCTGAAAATAGCAGAACGAGTCGTATTTCTAGGATTTTATGTATTTGTCACACAATAAACAACAATGCCATTTCAAAAACGATGATCACTTGAGACTCTCCATATATCACTACAGTTTGAAGTCACCCGTCTAGTTCGAGTTTAGTAGCCTTTTGACCACTAAGCATCCACTGCACGTTTCCCGCGAGACATTACATTAATTCCAGACCGCCGGAATTACGGAGTTACGGTAAATAGCTTATTTGCATCTTTCAAAAAAGTTCTTTGTTGTAGCTTCAAAACTGATCAACGTTAAACCAGTATAATAATTTCATGTGTGATATAAAATAAAATCTGTCTGTTGCAGAGAGGAAATTGAATAATATACAAAAAAATATGCACGTAAAAATCACTTATAAAAAATAGCAGTCACATTTAACAAAATCAGTAAGAACTATTGACAATAGTAAAGATACAATAAGGAATTAATATCCGTGACAAATCAAACGTACAAATATAGAATAATGCAGAGTGGAAAATTCATTGTATGCTAATAGAAAATACGTGCATATCATTCCTCATCGATAGGCGTCCCCGCCTGGATTTAAATGAATATGAAACTAAATTGTATTAATCAGGATTGAGATGCCCGAAGATTTAGATCAGACCCTGATTATCAGATTAATTTGCGCAGAACAAATAAGACTAATATACACAGAAATTAATAATTGAGCGAAGGAGGACTTGATATTCTGGGTCAATGTTCAACACATGTTTTGATCTATACGCAAGATAGGATGTTATTATCTTCATGACCCAGTTCAATGAACTGTGCGTACTGTGTTATGTTGGTACAATGTCAAATCTATCCGGCACAGAGCATTTGCGAAAAGCATAATACTGCTTATGGTATGCGCAATTAAGTGAAAATGGGATAGTGAAACTGAAAGTACAATAGTTACAGGATCTACAACAACATGGAGTCAGCTGTGACTTGGGTAAGCATTCATATATTACAATAACTATTTTAGTACGTTTCTACTTAGTGAAAGTTACCTAAACATTCGTCTTAATTGACTTGCAATATGATAATAAATATATCTTACCTACAAGATCATACAATAAATTGCAAGACAAAACAAAAAAAACAGGAAAATTAAGTAATGACCTGGTAGTGAAAGCGAAAGTACAATGAGCTGACTCACGCCATAGCGATAATTGTTCAGGACTGTGAAATCAACCTTTTGAAAGTAAGGTAAGCTAATTTTGAACTACTTTTAAACAAACTGCAGTATCGACACCTTTCACGATAACATAAGTCAGGAACCACATTTGTGAACAAATTTATTTTAATGTGAAACAGTTACTTTTCATTTAACGTTGTTCCACAATATAGGTATTTCCGACGCAGTATCAGCTGAAATGTAAACGTGTTTCCTATTACAAATTAGTTTGTCCTGTTCCTAAATATTTTAATATTTGTTTGGGGTTTTTTTAAAATATATTTTCTTTTGTAAGAATAGAATATATTAAATGACCATATAAATACGAAAACTGCACCGATGTCACCAGCTGACAGGATGTTTCCCTACTTGTATAGCTCTCTATGTAGTTCTGTATTAGCTAAGATCCATCTGTCCTACTAATGAAAACGTAGTTGTTCGACTCCAAATAGGATTCCGATAGTTTTATTTCATGCTGTATTAGATTATGATATGAATGGAGATTTTTATCCTTTGCTATATCTTCATCGTTCAATATGTGGCAGTCACTGCTATCATTTGTGATACTGAAATTAAAAGTTAGATGTGTCCTTCTCTCAATCAAATCGAAACCTAAACTAGTCCTCACTGAGTTAACCCAAAAAATGTTCAAGAAGGAAATTATCCAATTATTGATCGCAAACAAATCATGTACGTCAGTTAATAATAATAAAAATAATAATAATAATAATAACAATAATAATAATAAATAGTAATAATATAATAATAATATAAATAATAATAATATCAATAATAACAACAATAATAATAATAATAATATCAATAATAATATCAATAATAATAATAATATCAATAATAATAATAATAATATCAATAATAATATATCAATAATAATAATAATAATAATAATATCAATAATAATAATAATAATAATAATAATAATATCAATAATAATAATATCAATAATAATAATAATAATAATAATAATAATAATAATAATAATAATAATAATAATAAAGAACGAGATATATAACTGTATCTCTAACACTTGTATGTTTTAAAACTCTAGTGTCATAAACACAAGTAACAAAAGTATTGTTTTCTAAATGGTCGTGCAGTTGTGTCAAACAAAAGCCATATATAATTTTAACTTGGCTATGTATTGTTGTTGATTTTAATGTTTTTTTGAGACGATATCTCATTAACTAAATTTGGCTCAACGTTGTTTGTGTTCGTCGGTCCATCTATCCGTCTGTTGGTTAGCCAGTTTCCGTCCAAAACGCACCTGCTTCTCGAGTCTTTGTGAGTAGACTAAGGGTCAATGTTGAAGTGTTTCACGGATGGTTTTAAGCAGTCTATAAGGCATTTATTCTGACCTACATCTACTCGCTTTTCAACTTTCAGCTTGCAGTCATTCGTCAGATATATTGGTGTGCAAATATCCTGTGTGTGTGAGAACTTGACTGCATGGGACCTTGTTCTGTGATCATCGTCCACCATTTTCTTAGGCATGCCATGTACAAATATTTCAGCTTCGACACCGCAAACATTTTGTATGCACGCAGCTGGTTCGGAGTAATGCCTCCTCAATACAAGATCATATTTGACTGAGGATGCTAATAAGGTTTAACCCCCACCCCTTTATAGTATTCTATAATTGTCAGTGAGTATCATGGTGCATAAGCACTATGTGTTTAAGATCATGCCGGTAACTGTCATCAAAGAATCATATATGCTCTTCATTTTATTTTTGTCTGTGTAGAATAAATTTAATGTCTTGCTGCTCAACCATGTATGTTGATCTGTGAAACTATATCCATGATGTCACCAAACATGATGAGCTTGTCTGCTTTTTGTGCGTCCGCAACAAGGTGCTCTATATCTGTATAAAACTGCTCCAAATCTTACAATGTTTGTTATGTGGTTGCATAGGTGCTGATAATAGTTACATGTCTCTTTCCAAACAGTCTGTCATTCACAGCCTTTGAGAGAATAGTGAATATGCTGATAAGCCGTGATTTGATGGCAAACCCAACACAGTCATTACATTGATGTTCATTAATTCGGCTACTCCAAAAGAAGGTATTGATGGCTACTACCTTGGTGAGAAGGCACTCATCATTTTCCCGATTTTATTTTGGGAAACGTATCTCGAATCTGGCCAGATCTCACCAACTAAAATATTATTCTCTCTGGTTTTCCTGCTTATTTCTTGTACATTAGTGTGCCCACATTCAACGATGGTCAGTGGCGTCACCATTGTCTTCATTTATGATTTGTGACTACAAAAGATTGATCACCTTGAGCCGCGTTATGCTGACTGGAGTTAAGATGAAGGAGGTAGTATTTAGAACACATGTTCTAGTTCATGCCTCATATACTAAGGAGGTTAGCGGAGTAGTCCTAAAGAGGGCTGATCAGTTATCCAGGAGGTTGCCTAGTTTCAATGGTGTTTTTGTCCAGCAAAAGGTCACACTCGCAGCCCTGAGCAGCCTGTGCTTATTTCTCCGAATTTATTTACACTTTTCCACTAGCCCTTCGCCACAAGACTTGGAGATGTCTGGTGATGGAAGGGATAATGTGATGACGTGCTCGTATGTCTGATTGAAGTGCATGAATTCTGCACATCCCTGCACCATCGCTTTCTCGTCCAGACCTGTCTAATCTAGTGGTACGTCCAGACCTGTCTAATCTAGTGGTACGTCCAGACCTGTCTAATCTAGTGGTACGTCCAGACCTGTCTAATCTAGTGGTAAGTCCAGACCTGTCTAATCTAGTGGTACGTCCAGACCTGTCTAATCTAGTGGTACGTCCAGACCTGTCTAATCTAGTGGTACGTCCAGACCTGTCTAATCTAGTGGCACGTCCAGACCTGTCTAATATAGTGGTACGTCCATGTCCATATGTCTGGAGAAGAGTCCTGATGAACTGCATGGCCATCAAGTCCCAATGTACATGAAATGAAGCCCGCCTTCACAGCCAGGGGTATGAGCATATCTTGTTTTCCAGAAATATTCCAGGTATATATATATATATATGGTTAGGGCACCTGATATCCAATAAACTCTTTTACCTTTAGTTAATGTAGATATGTACTCTCGGGACGTAAACATGCTTACCTAAATGTTTATTGTATAACGGTGAACAATGCGACGAAAGAATCAAGAAGAAAGAAGAAATAAAACTACCTTTGCTATATATATATATATATATATATATATATATATATATATATATATATATATATATATATATATATATATTAGCAGTCACAGGTAGTATCGTTTATTGTCACTTAAGGTAGATGTGGCAGCGTGACATGAATATGCTGATGATATAGGTGTATGCTTGACAACTCATGCTCTTTCGTTGTTAGGTCAAAGTGTTGGTTAATAGAAGAGTGGGTGCTGATCACACTGACGAAATTGGGTATAGTATGTGCGTTAACATTCCGACCCTTTTTAGGGATGATAGCATGTGTATGTATATATGTAAGCACTTCCTCTTTTGGCCGGTTTGTAAGTATTGGTGTTGGTCAGTATATGACTGGATGATTGTCAGCCAGACGGTGTGTTGGTTAGAAGGTGTGGTTGTTGCCATAAATTTATGTTTGTCGAACGGTGCCGATATCATGTTGATGTATACGTATCAGCACTGCTGCTATTTTCGTTGGTTAGTCATTATTTATAGATTGACACGTAAATGTACTTCCAGATTCCTCAACTGAAGAAGAAAAAAACTACATTATTGAATCAGCTGATGTAAACAGTTCAACCGAAATTAATAGGAAAACATTACACTGTTTTTTTTTTCCTCTGACGTATTATCAGTGCATGAGAATGAATTAGTTTTGCGAAATGAATACTTGAAAAATATTACGCAATTAGTGAATATGGAAAGCTAAATAATACATAATGAGTTTATTGGATGTCAGGTGCCCTAACCACGGGATTCGAGTCCGATACATCACAGAGCAGAGACGGTTTACAAGGTGTGACACTGGGAAAAGCACTAAACTCTGTTATAACCAATATTATTGAAAATATCGTTAAAGCAGCCAATATAAACTAACATAACCTGCACATGTCTTTCATCAAGGTATCTGTCTATCTGTTTATTTATTGCAGCCAAGTCATCGTCCAGTGGCCTCCAATAAAGTGTTGTCAGTCGCACTGGATTTTGGGACATCTTACTCTGGATACGCTTTCTCATTTCATCACAACAAAGAGAATATCTTTACTTCAAAGTGAGATAGCTCTCTCTCTCTCTCTCTCTCTCTCTCTCTCTCTCTCTCTCTCTCTCTCTCTCTCTCTCTGTGTGTGTGTGTCTCTCTCGATCGATCGATCGATCTTGATCTTGATCTTTGTTACTAATTATGGTAACTACATGGAGTAGTGTATTTAAGCAATTTAACCCCGAGAAACTGTCACTTGATGAGTATTTATTTATTTTATATAGAGAAACAACTGAACATATTCAGGAAGACATAACAAAACAGTAGGCATTGATTGGGTGAAGGAGTTAGTAATGAGCTAATTGCGTGAACTGTTCATTTAAGAAGTGTTGCCATTAAACGGATGGTGTTTATGTGTGCGTGTGGTTTTGCTTTTCGAATCAGGTTTGTTTAAGCTGTGCTCAAAGGTGGCGTATCCAGTAAGATTAAGCTTCCAGTTTGGGTTGTAGTACGTTGTCAGGTAATACTGACCGAAATTGTATTCGTCTTTGTCAAAGAATCAGTCTGAGTCTAAGTCGGTTAGACTTGTTCTCGTTTAGTTTACTTCATTTGTTTTAATCACTCCATGACATACACATTACCTTGCTGGACCCAGTCCACCGGAATGTATCGTCATTCGACTATGCAAATGGAGATGTATTATCCTCATTATCGTATGACTGCATAAAGTTAAACAGAGACTAAACAACATGCCTAAACTATATTATTTTCTTATTTTGCCTAAATTATATTATTTTCTTTTTTTTTGCATACAATTAACTAGATGGCCAGGCACTGACTACATCAAGGCTCCCACGAGTATTCTTTTTAATCCTCACATGGAATTCGACTCCTTTGGCTTTGAAGCGGAAAACAAATATGCCGAGCTATCAAAGGATGGAACTCATATACACTGGTACCTCTTTAAACAGTTCAAACTCGTGCTAATAAAGGAAACGGTATGTTTTTGCATACTTGTAATATATTCTCTTTGCAGTTTTCTTATTTTTGTCTTTCTTTTTTGTTTTGTTTTTCTTTTCTAACTTTATTCAACTGAAAGAGGTATTTAAATTTTTAACATTTGTTACTTTAATCTTATTATTCATTTCTTTGTTTTGTTTTTGTTTCTTTACTTCGTTCTTCCTTATCCTTCTTTCGTTTTTTTCGTTTGTTTATAATTGAATATTATGTACAACTTGTTTAACAATTACTGTCCATGCACCCACAGCAAACTACCAAAATGAAGTTATATTATGTTGTATTAGAATCAATTCTGTGTCTATTTTACTTTATTTAGCATGTTTTCAGAAACTCAACAGAAGCACAGTACTAGATGATGTCCGTGGAAAGAAAATGCTGGCCATGGATGTTATTTCAGCGGGAATTCAATTCATGAAAGATAGCATGATAGAACATCTTCCTTCGCAATCGACAATAATTCGCGATACAGACATCCAATGGGTTTTGACAGTCCCTGCCATTTGGGATGATGCCGCCAAACAGTTTATGCGCTTAGCAGCAAATAAAGTATGTCGAGAAATAGCCCCTAATATGCATACAATAAATACATTTTCCACTGCTGCGTACTTGGATGTCAAGAATTGTTTATTAAGTTTAATTGTTTATTAAATGTTATTAATTATTATTATTTATTAATTAATTTTATTATTAATTAAATTACTAATTATTTGGTCAAGAAGTATGGATTTATAAATATTGATTTTACATGCAATAAAAAAGCAAGTGTATAATCATTGGAATATAATGCATCCCTTCACAATACTTTTCTTAAGACTTAAAATAAACACTTTGGAACTAGTTATTTTATTTTTTGTACAATATTTGAGATTATTTTATATATTTATTAATGTCAAGTATAAATTACAATTACATTGCAAAATGGTTCAAATGCATTTCAGTGATCATCACGTTTTCATTTAAAATGGTTCATGCTCAACTACGAGACTTTCAAATCAAAACTATAAAAATGCGTAACAATTAGTTCATCAGTTTATAATTTCTAAGCTGACTGGCGTTATTGGCTCTCTAACACTGTCGTCTTGTTCTTGCTCTTGCCTACATATATGCGTGCGCTAGTCTTCGTTTTCATGTCCTTTTGGTTTCGTTCAATTGCTTTCATAATATTAAAACTAGTCTTTGAAAATATTTGATACACATGTTCTTACCTTTTATGTATTCCAAAAAATGTCATCGTTTCACTGAAAATAGACATTTCTTGGAACCAGTTTTTGGTTTATCCTGAAAACCACATTTTGGTTTGACTCGCGAAAAGAAGATGGTTAGGTATCCCCTGACGACAGTCAGGTTAGAAATTACAAATTAATAAATGAAAAAACTCAGTCTTATGCACTTTTTATATGCTTGATGGATTTCGTTTGAAACATTGTCCAGAGACTTACAATTGGATGATTTGGGTTGCTTAAGCAAATACCATAATAAACAGCACAAGAGCTCTTTTTCCTTTGTAATATTTTCTATGGACTCCAATATTGTTATGTATTGTTGACTGATGCTCATGGATTTTTGCCCACCTGACTTTTGTCAAGGTTATAGTTGTACTAAACACGATGTCTACTGAAAATATAATTTCACGTCCTAAACTTGCTTAAGAGTTAGTGGACTTTTTCATGAAATGATATTGCGTCGCTGATCAAGCGAAATACGGATGTATAGAGATTCGATAAACAAACGTTTACATTCCTGTGTTATGATCAGTCTCTGGAATCATTTGCAATTGCATTGAGATATAATATGCAAAGAATTATTTATTTAAAAGTTTATATGGGATTACAAAGTGTTTACTGATCTTTTGCACTAAATCACTACTTTGGGATCATTGAGAAATCATTCAAATACATTGTAGATTGTATTAAAAAATTATTGGATTCCATTAGGAAATTTTATCCTTTATTAAGAGTGGTAAAATATTTATAATTACGGTGACTTTATTTCACAATACTGTAAGTGAAAGGATTACGGAATTTAATTCATAATACTGCAAGTATAAGGCTTATTTTGAATTAAATTCAAAATAATGTAAGTGTCTGTTAAATTTTTTACTTTGTATTCTAGGGAAATAATTAGTTTGTTGAGCTTTAAATTGTTTATTTCACTTCCTTTTCTTATAAAAATGTTAAGACCTTAAAAGAAGTAGCAATATAAAAAGTAACATTGATTTTGGCCTACGAAGTATAAATTCCCTACAGATTAATTAAAAACACTAGACATCTATTATTACTATGACTACATATAAAATTAAAAACACTAGACATCTATTATCACTATGACTACGTATCAAATTAAAAACACTGACATCTATTGTCACTATGACTACGTATCAAATTAAAAACACTGACATCTATTGTCACTATGACTACGTATCAAATTAAAAACACTGACATATATTGTCACTATGACTACGTATCAAATTAAAAACACTGACATATATTGTCACTATGACTACGTATCAAATTAAAAACACTAGACATATATTATTACTATGATTACGTTCTTGATGGGTACAGCAGATCTATTTATCATAGTGTATATTGCCGTTGTGGAAGAAAAAGTGAGTTATATGTCTAGTCATTTATACTTATTAAAAAGTTCCAGTTTTCCTTGTGGAATCATTTGTACTGCTTAAATCGTCACTTTTATACCATCATAAATTTGAAAAATTATTTAATTCGGAATAATTGTGGGAATTTATGATCACTCCTTCAAAATTAAACATAATCACTATCGGTTATAAATGTATTATCTGTCATGGCAGTCCTACAACCCCTTCTTGGACAAATAAATGGCGTGTTTGTTGTGACATATCTCTTTGACCGACTTTCATTCTACTAACATAAATTACACTCCTAAAACGTTTCTGAAATATTATTGTTAGATATCTTTTTACTTGATTTTGAAGTCCTTACGGTGAACAGTATGTCTATTAATGTATACCATTTCTCCATATGACTTTTTGCTTGATTTTATAGTCCTTACGGTCAACAGTATGTCTGTTAATGCATGCCATTTCTCCATATGACTTTTTACTTGATTTTGAAGTCCTTACGGTCAAATGTATGTATGTTAATGCATGCCATTTCTCCATATGACTTATTATTTGTTGTTGAAGTCCTTACGGTGAACAGTATGTCTATTAATGTATGCCATTTCTCCATATGACTTCTATTTCCTGCACATATATGTGTGTTATCGAGGTGAGCACCGACCAAAAAGAATTTTATTCTTTTCTTTATATACGGTTGTTGTCTTCAATTAATTTATCACGTCGACAAATATATATATATATATATATATATATATATATATATATATATATATATATATATATATATATATATATATATAGAGAGAGAGAGAGAGAGAGAGAGAGAGAGAGAGAGAGAGATTATAACGGATACTTATTACAAGGTTCCAATTTGATACTATAACACCGAATACTTTCTATCCCCTTGTCCCCTTTTATTCTGTATAGGCTGGAATTCCCAATGAAAGTCTCATGCTGGTGCTGGAACCTGATGCAGCGGCCATGTCAAATTCATGCTCAAGTATATTTACAGTAGGAGAAAAGTACATGATACTAGACTGCGGAGGTATTCAATTGAATTGTAACATATATTTATGTTCTTCAGTCAATGCTATCACAAGCTGTGTTATTCTCTAATTCTTGCGCACTTGGCAACGCTATATTAAAACAGTTGTGTAAGCGACTTTTCATTTTATGCTCCAAATTGTGTAATACATGCGTATGAAGTCATATAAAGCTGTAAATATAATAATATAAGTATACCCTTTCATCTCTTATCTTTACTAAACAACTGGATCGACTATTTCCTGGAAACTAACGTAACCTATGTTAGAATGTGCATGATAATTAATATTGCATGTATAGGTATGCACTTCTCAGTTATATTGTATCATATACTACTTTATTTCACAATAAGCAGCTGCGTCCTATCTTTACATTTCGATATTTGTGTCAGACATTGCAAGAGAAAGTTGATGAAACGGTTGAATCCCATTCCTAATGTTATAATACTTGAACAAATCAAAGCACGATGTCTATTTTAATTTGAAGAAAAAAAAACGTTTTCTTGGAGTGGGTGGGGGGATAATTAGCTTATCTCCTGCATAACGTGCGAAGTCCTATCTCACAGATGTATCAACATAGCCTTGTAAGATGTGTGGAGCTGACTGGTGACCATGTTTTCTATTCACCGACGCTTTACGTGTATACAATTTTCTTAGTACTATAGGATATTTGCAGCTAGTTATTTCATACAATGTTAGACAAACAGCATTGAAATCGATACAAATTTAGACATGTATAAGTTTTATTTTTATTTGGCCAAATTTACATATTTTTCTTAAAGTTTAGATAAAACAATATCTCAGTTTTTAGCATGTACATTATTCCATGTTTTTGTGTCCTATAAGAATTTTTCAAATCAATATCAAATCTCACGCAAACAGAGATAAACCATTTAAATGTTTTCCGTTTAATGACAAGCACTTATTCATTTAGCTATCAAATCGACTTTTTCTATAAAGGCTTCAACCCATGTATTTTCAGCTGTGCTCTAAAATCCTGAAATATTTGGGGAAATATTTGTGTTTGGCCATGCAAATTCATAGAACGTAGGAACAATTATTTAGATCCAAATCAAAAGCCACATAACTTTGTATTTATGACCCACATTGCCGCGGCATATCGTCATATCGTCAAATAAATGATCAGCCAGCGAACATGTTTAAGTGGTACATGTATTCTTATCAATTGTATTTTGGTGGGGTGGGTAAAAACCTTACGCTCTCATGCAGTGATACAAATATTTTCTCAATTTTCTTGTTCTCAAATGTTCTCAATCACAGAAAATAGTATCATTGGTTTTATAACCTTATTGATAGCTATTTAATGGAATTGAATAGTGTTGTTTAGACTTCAGAAAACTTACATTTTGTCTTTGAAACCATTAAGATTCTGACATTAATACGAAATTAACATAGAAAACGATTTCTTTTTTCTGATGGATGATTTGTTTGAGTTTAGTTGTTTCTTTTGTTTCGATGTCATCTGATTACATTTTATCCAATCTCTGTCTAAAATGTTGCGATGGACGGACAAAGTATTTTAACAAACTAGACCACAAATCTATTTGATAATCAATGTTTTGAACATATCTGTATTTTAAATACTTTCGAAATAATGTTAAGGTAACAATTAAACTTGTCTTCCCGCAATGCTTCTTTTGAGAGATTTCCATTGTTTTCAGGTGGAACCATTGATGTATCCATCATGAAGACAAATATTAGAGGGAGTGTTGACAGTGTCTATAGGCCCACGGGTGGTGTCTGGGGAGGCACCAAAGTTGATGATGCATTTCAGGAGTTTCTTATTACCCACTTCGGAATGGATCGCTTTCAACGCATGGAAAAGCATGACGTTCTCCTGGTTCAAAGATCGTTCGAAACGGCCAAGAAGAAAGCCCAACAACCAAATGCAAGGGACGTTGCAATACGGCTGCCGCTGACACTGAGAGAAGACATCGATTACTTACCAATAAGCCAAAGTATTGTTAGTGACAAACTTATTCTCACGTATAATCAGGTAGTTTCATTTTTTCAAAAGCCTGTGGAATGCATTGTTTCACATCTAAAGAAAATCGTGACCGATCCTGATGTGGATGGATTAAAGCATATTATAATGGTTGGAGGATTCTCGGAATCAGAGATTCTTCAGTCTGTAATCCAAACTAATTTTCCAACCATCGATGTTCATGTTGTGGAGGACCCAAGCTCTGCTGTCCTTAAAGGAGCAGTAGTTCTCGGACATAACCCAAAAGTCATTGAGAGCAAGCGATCCGCTTACACGTATGGCATAAAAGTTATGACAGGTTTCATAGAGAATAACCACGATAAATCCAAGTTGACGGTAATTGATGGAAAATGCCAATGCAAAGATGTATTTGACAAAGTTATGGAAATCAATGAAATCATAAAGACCAACGAGACCAAGGTAGAGAGAATTTATGGCCCTGCCTACTTTGGTCAAAAAGAATGTGTCATTGCGATATATAGGTCAAAAAATGTTAACCCACGCTACGTCACAGATCCAGGTTGTGAACAAATAGGCCATCTACTTGTTAATATGCCTGATCTAACTGGAGAAAAAGATAGACAAGTTCAAGTAACCAGCTATTTTGGAGAAACAGAGCTTTACGCTGAAGCGGTAGACAAGACAACAGACAGAAAATACACGGCTTCCTTTGAGTTTCTTTGATATTGAGCTATGTTAGTTAACCACAAACTTGAACTGCAGACTTTTTCTGAGACGTTAAGCATAAATGTTAGACAAAGATTTACAAAATGACAAATCTTATTTCCATACGTGTTTTTCGCACATTATATTTGGAAAGCATAAGGCCATCTTTATATCTCATCAATAATTATATGTCCTAGTATTATACATTGAATCAATTTCGTTTGTAACGAGCATCATAACCCTATACAAAAAAAAATTATTTCTCGTTTTAAATTGATTTATATTTATTAATTTAAGAAAAAGAAGTTTTGTGTATCTGAATTTATATTAAACATGCTTGTTATATATATTTCTATGTCCAAAGGTTGAATGTATTTGGATATTTTAAATAATATACAGACGTATACAGAACTAATCAGTGATTTGGTGTTCGTCCAGGGCCATGAAATAAAACAGCCAAGAATAATATTATGTCGTTTAATAAGTTATATAATGATTTAAAGTAACACAAACACGTATAAAATGAGACCGGATTTACTCAATCTCTTCCTTCATATGTATAACATAATTTAGAAAGTGTCGGGAAAACAGATCTTTTCTAGGTATACACTTGATGTTACTTCATTTATAAACAAATATAGCACACTAATGATATTGATGCTTCTTATTACTACTGTGGTAAAAATAAAAATACACGTAGAGCATTCTGGGTAAAAACAATTCTGGTTTAACACATGGTTGCTGGAAAGCATTTCGTTTTCAATCTGGTGAAACGAACTATAATTAAAAGGTATGCGGGGCAATAGTTATACCACTAATTCATTTCTATTCATGGCTATTCATTTCTATTCATTTCTATTCATGGCTATTCATGGCTATTCATGGATATTAGAAAATGACTCTTTGTAAAAACAACGTTCATCAATATCTTTAATATTCATTGTGTCATACAAAATCATTCAAGACAGAAAACCTTATAATAAAAAACGAAAAGGCAATAAAGGTTTACTTTTATGATAATGTCTTTAAAACAGCTTTGACAGAATTATGTCTACATATTTTAAGCATAAATAAAACAACTGATATTAGTAACTCTGTTTTCGAAAATGTATCACTATAATGTAAATGCAAGAACATTAATTTCGTTCTGGAGTATAATCAGAATTTACTAGATATTGGGTTATAACCAAATATTGGGATATTTTTCAATTACTTCGCTATGTATAAAATCACTAAATAAAACCAGTCCTACACATACTTATGAAGGCTACGAATCTCGACTATTTCCTTGTTAGTTCTACAATAATGAAAAAGTCTTTGTTGTGGCGTTCATCAAATGACTGCAAGAGACATGTCTTCGCACTGTTCATAAAATAAATACTTACTTCAGTAACACCAATAGTAAATAAACATATATAATGCGTTGTAATATTCACTGTGCAACATCTAATTCTTTTTAATTTCATGAATGTACAAAATGTTGCAGTACAGCATGATGGACTTAGAGTAAGTTACAAAGTATCGAAACAAATGAACAAAGCTTTTACATAAGGAAATGTAAACACAACTTTTCATCTCCAATACTGATGGCTTCCATAATTTTCAATATTTTTCACTGAAGCCAGATGATTAATTTGAAAATGGAACGTCTTTTAAGAGAAAAAAATTAATTCACTGTATGGATAATATCTATCCATAAGGGTTAAATTCTAAGATTATTATCGAATGATTACGTTTATAACGAACGGTCACTTATATTTCCATAGTGTCTTATATACAATGAAAACTCCCCTACCCGTCAACAGATAATTGAACCTTCATAAACTTTTATTAATTTTCAGTATGAAACTGACAATGATTTAAATACAAAGGTAATATACAACTTAATACTGTATATTACAGTTAGTAGTTATGCTTTAGTAAGTATCATAGCAAATAGTATTAAACAATATATCAGTAATATTACTTCATATTATTTTAGTTGAAGGTCATTAGCTATGACAATATTTTGTTTTTAATAGTTGTACGAAGGATTATAACGTTATATTACTTTTGAAATGGAACGTAGGTTAAAGACAACATATACTGGATTCACCATTTGGATACTGGCAGACATGTCTGAAAAGTCCTGAGTCTAAGATTATTTATCAAATGATTTGATTAACAAACTCATAATGTTTATTATATTTATATCTGTAAACGGAAATAAAACTGTTATCCATTTTGTCTAATATATATATATATATATATATATATATATATATATATATATATATATATATATATAGTGTTATGTACATTGTATTTGTCTCGTGTGATTAATGTTTAAATGATTTTATTTTTATTAATATCTGTATTCTTTATTTGACATTGCTCTAAAATTAGGTCTTTTAATGAAATAAAAATAAAGTTGTCATCAGATTTCAAATTTTATATTTACAAAGTTTAGTATCATGTGATCATCTTGTACTTTGTATTGTATAGTAAATCATCATTCAGAGCATTCTTTAGTAGTATTACAGGACAGATGATTGTCACAATGTTTTGGATGTCCCTGTTACTGGTACAAATGCCTTGGACTAGACACTATATCGAGTGTATCAGACCCTAATCACCATGAGGGCCACATGAAGACTGGTACATTGTTACATCACTGAAATAAACAAATCTACATTATTCATTATTTTACAAATTCTGGGTGTCGTTGTGGACTGCATGATATAACTCGAGCAGCGCGTGTTAATGTCTCGTTTGTTTTGATCAGGATGCATATATGTTTAGTGGATATATATACCTCTAAGTAAGCAGTTAAAAGTGTGCTATTGGTTCATAGGTTTTTGTATTTAATTTTGTCCCATGGGGTAGTTTGTTTATTATTGTAAACGAAAGAAAAATAAGATTTTTGTAGCTGAGCAAGAAATCATAACTATATAAAACAAAACTATTATAGTTGGGTAGGGTGTCTTCTTTTTAAAAATGCAATTGTTGTATCAAAGCATTAATGCATTATTTTAATAGTACTTATTTATCTTCAGAAGTCAGGACAGAACGTTAATTTGGGTATTAAAATATGACAGTCATTGTTAGACCCTAATACTGTCTGTTTCTTTCTGATTACCATATTGAAACCGTTAGTCCCTGTTATGACGGTAAAATATGAATAATTTAACAGCTAAGCGTTAATATCAAAGATTACGAGCAATGATCATTGATATACCACATCCAATGGATCGTATCTCGGCAATTATGTTCGTTACGTGATAACCTAGTTTACACAACACCTCATCCATGTTATACAATCAAAGTATAATGAAACTACATGTAATTACTTATGCCCAACTATTTCCGTCAGGTCCTGAAATAACCTTTGACGTACAGTTGTTTTAGGAATACACATCAAATTTGATGTGTATGGTGAATCGCCTTTGACGGACTGCAACACATATAAGAGTCGCGACAAAATTATTTGACACTGTCCAGTAAGAATAAGGTCTCAGACTACTTTTAGAACTTTTGTTTCCTCTTTCTATTTGGTGTTGATACAAGAGTTAGATTTAGGCATTCTTATTATTTATTTAAAGGTATTTGTTTATTTTTTGCAGAATTTTAGAAATATGGTGTGGTAGTTCGCAGTGAGTAACGTGGCATTGATTATCACCCGGTAGTGAAAATTGTGACACAATGCACGGTTTTGTGTCAAACGAATTTCATCTCTTTCAAACAATACAATGGTGTTTCATCTTACCAAAGTTTTGCGTTCTGACTCCGTCTTGTAACACCATAAGGCATCGCACATCTGTCGTCTATTAGGTCTGAAGCTTTCCTTTCCGATCCGTTCTCGATCAGAGAACTTATTCGTTTGGCCCCTTGATAAGACACAATTAGCGCATAATTGTCATCCATGCGACCAAACATATTCCTACTTACCGCTTCTCGTAGCATAGGGCACTGCAGAAGCTTCCCCACACTGACCTAACTTATTGATGTTGACCTCTTTTATGACATGGCCCATACAACTATATCCATCCAATGTAAAATATATCACCCGAACCATTCTAGAGTCATACAGCCTATACGACCGAATTCCATCTGATCTGATATTTCGCACTTCCCCATGCCTATTCAAAAGACATGCTTGTGTGTGTCGGTATAAACAATGAAAACAAAATTTAAAATTTAGGGAAAATATTAAAATGGTCTGTTTCTTTTTATAATAGATTGTTGTACAGAACTACATGCCAGCTTCTAGCTAGACAATGCAAGCGAATATATAAGCTAACCTAGACTTTGGTAAAGCATTCTGTAAGCGCACGAAAGAAACATTTTCAAATTTCGTAATGTTATTTTGTCTCGTTTATGTATCGCTTTGAATATGACAAATACTGGATAATATTAATAACAATGGGTTTTATGTGTTTGTCTTTTTAACGGCACTATTAGCATATGATTGGCTTTGTCGGACTCGCGATCCCCGACCAAACTTGCCCCTGTGCATCCTTGCAAAGACATTTAGTTCACATTCTGCAGTCACGAAATAGCCAATAATGCATTAAAGGCGCCGTTAAAATCAACAGCAACAACAACAGTAATACCACTACAGTATAATCATTTACCGGGCGTGACGCCCTGGTATCTAATTACATATATATCTTGGGGGCCCCGAGTGGCCGAGTGGTCTAAAGCGCTGTCCGTTACGGACCACTGCCATCTCACCTCTGTCTGCGTGTGTTCGAGTCTAAGGTTCGGCAAATGTAGTAATGTGAGAAAGCTTGCCAGTAGCTTCTCGTCGGTCGGTGGTTCTTTCCGGGTTGTCCGGGTTCTTCCTCCGCAATTTAATACTGACCGCCATGTATAGCCTATATTGTGCTGAAAATGGCGTTAAACCATAAAAAAAAACATATATATCTTCAAAAACGGTACGATTAGCCCGCATTTGTATGAAATATATTTACGTACAGGTGCATGAATTATAAGAATATAAAACAAGTCTAAACAAATTATTTATTTTTAATAAATATCGGTATTTCAGCTTTTCATCAAGTATGGAAAAATTAGCATATTTGTTACAGTACATAATCATAAGTGAATTTCATGACCATCTAAACAAAGAACCACAGCGTATATTTCCAAAGAAGGGCAGTTTTTCTTTGTATCACTCTCATTAGCAATAATTCAAAAGTGGTATAAAACTCCGTTTGCAGTGGTATTATGTTCGCATGTTGAAGTAGCAAATCAAGACAGATTTTTCCTGCATTAGTTTTGTCTACACAATTACGAATGTTTCACTACCGTCCACTCGACACCATATAAATGGTGGTGGAGTCAGATATCAATAATGGTATCCACTCATCAGAGTAAAACGGGGGTCTAAAAATGTTAAATCATAACCATACCTCAAGTGCAACCTTCTTCCAGCAAGCCACGGCACTCGAACGTGAATGATTACAAATGGATACTTAATTTCAGGTGCTTATCCTACAATAAAATAAAAACAACAAATTCAGTATATTTAGATGCAATCATCGTAATATAAATATAGCAGGGCAATGTAGGATTCTAAATTTAGCAGATTCTGAAAATCCCCGTTTAATAATAATCAAAGTTATACTACTTTCAAGGTTATCTAAAGGTGAAATGAGTTTGAGTTTTTCTTAAACATTTTACACGTACATGTCCAAGAATATATGTATGCAAAAGCTACATGCATGTTTAAACAAGGTAGCATCAAAGAATAATCCAAATATGTCCCGTTTAAATGGATATAAAACTGAATTAAAGATTAGTGATCCTTCTCATCATATTATTTCAACACAAAGACTTTATAAACGTTCATACTTTCTTCCAATCTCACTAAATTGCAGTTTTAAGTTAAACTACAAAACAAAGAATAAAGTTCAACGCTACGTCTGAAACCAAATCCCGGTTGCGACATAGCGTGCAATAGATGTGTATAGGTGAATAGACTTAAATTTAAACTTTCGATTTATTTACTAAATAAAGTTTGATGAGATCCAATTTCTAACCCTATAAATTATTGTGACCCATTATGTTCATAATTAATAATGTAAACAATATTATTTTTTATTGCTTTCTTCTCGTACGAGCGCCTTTATCGGGGTAGAAATGGCATTCGGTGCATACAGATTGTGATAATTATGCTTCGTGCACAAGGAAGAGAAACCTAGGAAATAAAACGAAATCGACATTTTACTAAATCAGTTTTAACACGACACGGCAGAGATAATCACTGGACAACAAATTTTTACAAAAGTCATGTTACTGAAATAAAATTAGTCAATTCTTATCAATTTTTATGTGATGAACACGAATATGACAGTCAAATTGCAAAATTGGCTCTAGTTTTTTTGTAATCTGCAAGAAATTAATGTTTACATAACGAAATGCATTCCAATAGTAAAAGGTCAACTGTAATAGCCTACCTATAAAAAATCAAGTCATTGACTACATCTTAGGTTTCTTCGCCTGTCTCTTGTACAGCTGTTCGGGAGCATCTCTGAGGAGTGTCCAGCAGTAGTCAGCCAGCATTGTAGTGGACCATTTTCCTTGGTATCTTTGTTCCATTGTTGCGATATCTTGATGAAAACGTTCGCCATGTTCATCACTAACAATACCACAGTTGCTAGGAAAGAAATCCAAATGGGAATGAAGGAAGTGAATCTTTAGAGACATATTGCAGCCAAGTTTCTTATACTTCATCAACATGTCTTCTACTAGTCCCTTATAGTTTTCTGCCCTAACATTTCCGAGGAAGTTTGTAGAAACTAGGCGAAAAGCATTCCATGCTTGTTTTGCGTCACCTTCCAGCAAGTTGTTGAACCGGTCATCTTTGAAAAGCTCTCGAATCTGAGGACCCACAAAAACTCCTTCTTTAATCTTTGCTTCGCTGAGTCGAGGGAATTTTTCATGCAGGTATCGGAATGCTGGCAAAGTCCGGTCAATGGCTTTCACGAAGTTCGTCATCAAACCTAGTTTGATGTGAAGGGGTGGTAGCAAGATTTTCTGAGCCTCAACCAGAGCTGGGTGTTGGATATTCTTCTCTCCAATTGCTACATTCTGCCTGTGAGTCCATTCCTTCCTCATGTAGTGCATTTCCCTTGCTCGGCTATCCCACTCGCATAAGAAACACATGTATTTTGTATATCCTTGCTGCAGTCCCATTAAAAGGGCAACTACCTTCAAATCACCACAGAGGTGCCAGCTGTACTTGTTATACTCAAATGGAATTCAGTAGCTGACTTAAGTTATCGTATGTCTCTTTCATGTGGACAGCATACGCTACTGGAATAGATGGAAGAATGTTTCCATTGTGCAAAAGCACAGCCTTGAGACTCAGTTTCGAAGAGTCCACAAATAGTTTCCATTCTTGTGGGTCATGAGTGATTTTTAAAGCATTCATGAGGCCCTCAATATCGGAACAGAATATCAGATTACTTTCCTTTCTGAAGAAGGGCTCCGATTGCTGGTGGCGCTTTCGATATGCAGTAATTGTGACATCTTCTTCTAGAAGATTCCATTGTTGGAGTCTTGATCCTAGCAATTCTGCCTTGTTCTTTGATAAGTCCAAATCACGAATCAGGTCATTTAGTTCTTCCTGTGTTATTCTGTGTGGGGTTGATGATGCACCATAGTGAAAATCTGGATCACTGCATGCTGATGGACCAGGAGAAGAACAGGTCGACTCACCTTTGTCTTCGTCAGATGAATCAAGAGAATATTCTGCTGGAGGTTCTGGAATAGGAAGTCCCTCACCATGTGGAACTGGTCTCAATGCAGACGGAATGTTTGGGTAGACTATTCTCGACTTCTTTCGCTTCGTTATTCCGCCGGAAAGAGGAGAAACCAAGCAGAAGTAACAGTCATTTAGGTGGTTGCTTGGCTCTCTCCACACCATTGGGACTGCAAACGGCATTGATGACCTTTTGCAATTCAACCACTGTGAAAGCTGTGTTGTACATGTAGCACAGCATATATGCGGAGCCCAAGGCTTGACTTGGTCACCAACCTTGCATCCGAAGTAAAGATGATATGCCTTCTTCACTTGAGAATTGATACTTTTCTTCTGGTTGGCAAATGTCACTTCCCCACAAATATAGCAAAAATTGTCCGCGGTATTAACACACTTTCGAGGCATTACTGTTCTTTATTGTACGTAAATGGATAAAATAATAAGTTTTATGTAACAGTAGCTTGAACTGTCTCGCACAACGTCTAAAATATTTTAAATGCTGAACCTATCTGATTGGGCTTTATATAGTACACTGCTTACGTCAGCTTCAGCAGCCGCCTGGCATTAGTATAATAGGCCTACACATGTATAGTACACAGCTGACGTCAACTTACTTCAGCAGCCGCATGGCATTAGTATTGTATTGCATCAGAAAATGATGCAATCAACTGTGGATGATGTTAGCATGATGGTAATATGCAATGTTACATCATTATTCCGGATGTTGCTGCAGTCCTACTGGAGAAATTTACACAGTGAAACATAGAAAATGAGGTATATGAATATCTTCAAAACGAGAGCCAATAAAAAAAATTCACGGTTATATTCGTGTTCGGCACACCAAAATACTACAGATTAGGGCCTTTTCAAGTCAGTAATGATTTCACTGTTGACCAGTGTAACCTTTCGACACGGAAGAAAAAAAAATGCCCATGACTCAACAAGTTTAATTGTAAACAGGGTTAATTAATGCATTAGAGTTCATAAGTGCGCACAAGCGTTGCAATGAATGGTTTTGCAAAAGAACATCTTTCATATCCAGAAAAAGTAAATGAACTCAAATATCTCCGATGAAAAAGATATTTCAGAAGTCACTCTGACTTGCAAGTAAGCATATCAGAAATTAAAAAGGTTTCAAAGGCAAGCAAATTTTGATATTATCAGTGACTTTCTTATTTTTACAGCAGAATTTAACAAAGTTGCGTGTTGACTAGAATATTAATTGTTTTTTTATAATTCGCTATTCGGATTGATGTCTGATCGCTTTTAAGAAATTAAAACCTGATGCAACTTTACACCAGAAAAATAATTGAACTCCAAGATGTCATTTTAAATTTAGTGAATAGATTTTATATATATTTTTATTCATATTTATATTTTCATATATATATATATATATATATATATATATATATATATATATATATATATATATATATATATATATATATATATTAGACCCTATGTGCCCCCCCCCCATATTTAAAAACAAAATAAATAACTCTGGCACTTCAACATTTTCCTGTTATAAGTTTCCTCTATATGCTGTACAAATGTTTTGTTTGTGAGTCATAACTGCGTTTTTTGTTATCTTTATATAAACCGTTTCCATTACTTTCATCCTAATGTAAATTTGTTAACATTAGTTATATCTGTTAAGGTGTAATACTAAGGGATTTTAAAATTGACTTTTATGTTTGTCTACATACTGAACAACGTTCAGCAAGTTATGCTTGTATTTTGCTGTTGGTATTACGAATTATACGTCAGGACTTTATGGCTTGCATTTTGCTGTTGGTATTACGAATTATACGTCAGGACTTTATGGCTTGTATTTTGCTGTTGGTATTATGAATTATACGTCAGGACTTTATGGCTCGAATTTTGCTGTTGGTATTATGAATTATACATCAGGACTTTATGGCTTGTATTTTGCTGTTGGTATTACGCCGCCTTCATCCAACTCAAGAATATCTGGACCTCCAAGGAGCTGTCCTTGACCACCAAAATCCGACTGTTCAACTCCAACGTGAAGTCAATCTTACTGTATGGAGCAGAGACCTGGAGGACGACCAAGACCACCATCAGGAAAGTCCAGACAATCATCAACAGCTGCCTCAGAAGGATTCTCCGGATCCGCTGGCCTGACACCATCAGCAATGCCAATCTTTGGGAAAGGACCTTCCAACTTCCTGCTGAAGAAGAAATCAGGAAGAAGAGATGGGGCTGGATAGGGCATACCCTACGAAAACCACCAACCAGTATCACCAGGCAGGCGCTGAGGTGGAACCCACAAGGCAAGCGGAAGAGAGGCCGTCCAAGAAACACCTGGCGACGCAACCTCCAGGCGGACACCACCAAGATGGGCTACACCTGGAACCAGCTAGAGAAAATGGCCCGGGACAGAGGACTCAGGAGATCTGTAGTTGGCGGCCCATACCCTGATAGGAGTGACGGGCAGTGAATGAATGAATGAATTATGAATTATACATCAGGACTTTATGGCTTGTATTTTGCTGTTGGTATTACGAATTATACGTCAGGACTTTATGGCTAGAATTTTGCTGTTGGTATTATGAATTATACATCAGGACTTTATGGCTTGTATTTTGCTGTTGGTATTACGAATTATACGTCAGGACTTTATGGCTTGTATTTTGCTGTTGGTATTACGAATTATATGTCAGGACTTTATGGCTTGTATCTTGCTGTTGGTATTACGAATTATACGTCAGGACTTTATGGCTTGTATTTTGCTGTTGGTATCATGAATTATACATCAGGACTTTATGGCTTGTTCTGCTTTTTTTCTTCTCTTTTTCTGCTTATGTATCTTATTTAAAACGTACGGTTTTCTACTTTCTTGTGTTCTTCGATATTTTTCAGTAAGACATTTTTATTCTTGGTTGTATTTAATGTCGCTTTAAGGCTAAAGTTAATATAAAAGACTATAATTAATATTGAAGACTAAAACTAATATTGAAGACTAAAATTAATATTGAAGACCAAAATTAATATCAAAGACTAAAATTAATACTGAAGTCTAAAATTAGAATCGAAGACTAAAATTAATATTGAAGACTAAAATTAATATTAAAGACTAAAATTAATATAAAAAAACTAAAATTAATATCAAAGACTAAAATTGATATTGAAGACTAAAATTAATATTGAAGAAACAAATAATATTAAAGACTAAAATTAATATCAAAGACCAAAATTAATATTGAAGACTAATAAAGTTTCATCAGGATACTTTAAATATAAAATACACTTTATTAGATCATATCTATGCTATGACTATGGTGGTATGTCATGGTTTGTATTAGTCACATTTTGTGCTTATATTAACAAAATGAGATCTAGGCAAATGTGCCTTATGTGCAATAACAAACTAAACATCGTGGTGTTTCTGCACCTCAACAACCTTGACCAGAAGGCGTGGATTGTGTGATTAAAGTTTGTACCTATCGACCAGTCTCAACAGCTCTATGTGATTAATGGTCCTATCTGTGTCATCCATGATCCTATTTGTGTCATCCATGGTCCTATTTGTGTCATCCATGGTCCTATCTGTGTCATCCATGGTCCTATCTGTGTCATCCATGATCCTATTTGTGTCATCCATGGTCCTATTTGTGTCATCCATGGTCCTATCTGTGTCATCCATGGTCCTATCTGTGTCATCCATGGTCCTATCTGTGTCATCCATGGTCCTATCTGTGTCATCCATGGTCCTATCTGTGTCATCCATGGTCCTATCTGTGTCATCCATGGTCCTATCTGTGTCATCCATGGTCAAATATGTGCAAGTTATATAGCTAGTATCTTCCAGAAATGACGTCAATGACCATCTTGCGATGATTAGGCGCTGGTCGTTTGACTCTATTATGCATATATGTTATCCCGTTGTATTTTACCAAATTAAATAAACGGACCACACCATGGCCAGTTTAGGTTGCTGTGTATCTTACAGCAAAGTAACTATATTTTCATAGTTTGTTATTTCCCGTTGGTTCTAATGATTACAGTACCTTAATATTGCGCAAGTCGTCTCCCTTATCAGTGTGTATATAAAATAACTTGAAACGATTTACCAGTATGGATATACATGATTAGCTAAGAATAATTGTGACATTAACAAATATTCTTTTGGATTAAGTGAAATTGTAGCAAACAGCAAACTGAACTAAACTAATAGTAAATAATTTGCCTCCCGGAGGGTATTAATTTACTGTCATTATTAAAACTGAAACCTAAGTATTACATTACCTTAGATCACAGTAAATAAAGATATTAATGCTTGCATGTAATATATATATATATATATATATATATATATATATATATATATATATATATATATATATATAAAGAGAGAGAGAGAGAGAGAGAGAGAGAGAGAGAGAGAGAGAGAGAGATTATTGTGTATCACTTTGCACATCCTTGTGTAATATCTTGCGTCTCATCTGTTCTGTCATTACTTAATCACAGCAACAGCACTGTAAACGGCATATGATGCGATATTGTAGGGACTTTAATATAGGGACTTTTATATGTACTAAAAGAAGTCCAACGTCGGAAGATACCAGCTATTTAACAGAAAAGCTTGGAGTTTTGATAGTTTTCTTCTTAAACGAATAATTTAACATCCTTTTTCTCTCTTCGTAGCTTATGTTTTAAAACCTTATTTCAATATGTAACATTAGATTGTAGTTGAACAATAATAGCAGATTTAAGATATATATATATATATATATCTTGGTAATACTACCACTACCCCTACAAATACTACTACTAATCTTTTTGTATTGTCAAACTCATTCAGAAAAGAATTAGTACAAGTAATGAAAAAACTACAATCTCCATTATGTCTTATATTTGTTCAATATTATGTATAGAATATTGGTAATGTTTTGGTTTAAGCTCATATCATAAGATTAGGTATCCGTCCTGATCAATGATATTAAAGTATCTTTAGAGAAATAACAAGTAATGCATATTCATCAAAAACAGAAACACGCCTCTCATTATTATGCATCTCTTCAAGAGATATTACAGGGTTTCAAAAACAAAAACCCTGCTATCGTTTCCCTCACAATTTTGTTTATTTCCCGTGTGTTGTCTGACCTACATATAGTTGCGCCTAATCGCAAATATACACGGATGGGGCTCTTTGTCAGTGCATTTAATTCGAATATATTTGTGTTTTTAATGGAAGGTACCCACTTAATTTTTTCCCCGAAACAAACTCCTAAAACATAAACTTGGACAATGATGTTGGATTTTTAATCCCGTTAGGGCTGTCATCTCTCCCCGACATTCTTAACGTTGAAATGTTGTTTTTCGCGCTTGGACAACAAATAAATGTGACGGAATCACCTGCCATTTGTATTCCAGACAGATGCATTGTCAGGGACATTTGTATATCATCACCACCAACACGACCAGCAGAACAATCTGGTTTGATTATATACCAAAATTGTATGAACATGTTTCAGATTCAACAACATTTGCAGCCCAATATCTTTTTGGATGTGACGTAAGTGAAAAACTAAAAAAAATACTGGCGCCGTGGACTTACAATGGAGAATTCTTAAAATGACGAATAGCAGAATAATGCCGAAAATGGAACGGCGCAGAAAAATAAGACTCATTATTAACTATAGACCATTTTCTTTCTTTGGATTGTGTGTTAAATTACATTTTAAGTAGCGAGGAATATTTTCATTAATATACGTTTTGTATTCGCTCTTTTTTCTTGTGTTTTATATTTGTATTATGTTGTGTTCTTTTTTTCTTTTGTAGCTTTTCTACATAGTTGTTTCGAATTATGAATGTTTTCATAGAAAAGAAACATACTATAGTAGAAAGGAAAAGCGTATTAGTTTCTTTCCTCAACTTCTATTGTTGTTATAATTTGTAAGATATTGCCGTTATTTCTTCCTAAAACTAATAACGGAAAGAAAAGACTATTATTCTTGGTATTTGAAAGTAATAGTTTTTCAATAGCAGATTTGCGTTTGTTTTGTTTAAGCGAGACTGATTAGATCACTTCTTTTGCGTTGTAGTAAAAGAGCAATAAATAGCTCACATCATCTTCGTCATAATTATCGTCATCGTTGTTATCATCACCATAAAACAGATATCAAAAACTACCCACGAAGACAGAAAAAAAAAGATGATGTGATAACAAAACAACAAAAAAATACTGCTAAACATTTCAATGCTAACGTTTGATCTCTTGTTTGTTTTTTCTATCGTTCTTATTTGATGACTTTTACAATTACGTCAGTAACAAAATTCATACATTGAATTAAGTACATTCATTTAATCGACCTTTAAGGTTTTTTTTAATAAATTTGTATTCAATATTTACATGTAGGAACAACCGCAGCTACCAGCTATTAACTACAAAGAAACTGACTTTTCAAATGTTCATTTTGTGTTGCTAGGTTTAATAACAAAACAGAGACAGATCCCGTAATGCTTTGTAATTCTTTAATCCAATTTATCAGAGTTTACATCCAATAATGCCCAATGAATCACAATGCACTTGTTTTACTTGAGGGTAAAAATAATCAGATATTAATCATTTTCTGACATCAGTTCCAAATGTCTAATGTCAGTTTGGTGTTATATTAAATACATCAGATATTTCACTTAAAATAAGCTTTCATCTACTACAACAACGACCTGGCTGCTCAGCTGACAATGGGTCACGCATATCCTACACGTATTTTATGTACATGTATCATTATAATCCCCTCATAATAGAAACGTAACACCTCATCCAGAAAGGAAAGGTGTTAGGCTATAGTTTTCTTTACAATGATATGAATAGCTGTATCACAAAACCAAAGATTTCATTTTGTTCGTTGTAAAATCTAAATTAAACGAGTTTCTTCTTTCTATAACGTATTACATTAAACATACCCACATATCATTATGGTTTCACTGAATTTGCCTTTTCACGTATATGAATTAAAACAACTATGTCACAAAATGATCTAAACACGCAATACACGATTACATAAAGTTTCACAGCTTCACGTGTTGTCTAAGTGTGCGTCCTCGTTTAGGAGGGACCATTACCCCTTTCTAGTTTTCTGGCTTTACATCAACGTCAGTGAATGTTACCAAATTAGCTTTCTGTGCAGCACGCCGTTTTGTTATTTCATAAACGTCTTCTTCAAAGTCAGGTTCTATTTTTCATCTGCCATAGTCATCGCTTTCCTCCATAAGTCAGGATATAACTTTAAATTTCATACAATACCTTCCCAAAGAAATTCCACCGAAATCCACGGCAAATGTTTATAAAAAATGAATGCACATTTTTAAAAATGTGTCAAAATTCCGCCGAAACGATCACCATGATTCTGAATTCAGGTAGCCCAAGTTCTACTCAATAGTTCGCTAAAAAAAAAACATAATTTATATACCTGTTTTTACGTAAACAAGAAAGGGATCACTTGATCTTCTAGAATCTATTAGAACAAATTTACGTTCAAAAACTCACGTAGCAACTGATGACCCAACTAAAAATAGAAAGATGTTTATAACAAAACTCCATAATGTCCTTGGAATCAACCAATCATTTTAAAAGCTTGTTTACAACTCTGAAGCCAGGTTAGAAATGAGGTCAACATCTGGTGTTTATTTTGTAAAGTACAGGTCATCTCCCAATGAATAAATCTTAAACTTAAAATGTCAAATTTGAATCTGACAAACAAACAATAAAAATAAATATAAATGACTTATATCAAATATACGTAAAAATAAGCAACGTTTAATATTTTTCGATTGCAATTGACATATGCCACATTCACTACACATGACTAGCAAATCAGAAAGCCCCATTGATTCTTTTCCTACCAGTGGTTTTCTCAAACTCCCGCCTGGGCGAATAAAACAAATATATCTAGCCCTATGAAATGCTGAATATATTTAAACAGGGTGCAACCAAAGTACTAGCTGAATGTACTTTATCGTACTAATTATGTAATGTATTGGTGGCCTGAATCAAGGTATCTTTATGTCGGGGTGTATGAGGTAATCTGCGAACAGGTAACACATCTGACAGTCTAAGCTATCGTACTCCTTCAGTCGTAGCTCGCTCAAATTTGATTCCCACTTGGCACTCTGCTCTCCCCTGTGGTTCAAAGAAACTGTGGCATGCGCAGTGGTCACACCGCGCAAAAAACGACTTTAACTGGCCGGCTACACCAGGCTGAGGTGTTTTGGGTGAAATGTGATGTCGACGAACTGTGCGACGTTTCCTCCCTTCAAATAAAGTCCTTGCGCAAGTCATTTTTGTCTTCCACCCATTCATCACCCACTAAAGTCCTGTGGTGGCCGGCAAGCGACATTGAGCAGCAGCGGAGTCCGGCAGCCTGAGCAACTGAGCAGCCCTCTTCAGGAATGCACTGCTTATCTTCCCACGACAGCATACCGCTACTGGTGGGGACTCTACTTCAGCGATCAAATTACAACCAAAACAATGAGGATTGTTCCTCTCACATTTGGTTCATGGAATAAACGCACCATACTGGACAGAAACAAAGAATAAAATCCACAGAGAGAACCTCCATAATAGGAAAGGAACTCACCACAAAAAAGTGGACATTGCTGCCTTGAGCACGTCTCGGTGAAAGGTGCTTCGGATACACATTTTATGGAGAGGCCGAGGAAGTGAAGAGCAACGTGAGGCTGGTGTCGGCTTTGCAGAAAAGACAGAACTGATTTTGGCAAACTGGATGAAGCGAGTAAACAACATGCTCATGATGACCATGAAACTCTATCTCTTGTCTGGGAGAAAGAACTTTACCATCATCAGTTGCTACGCTCCAACCATTACCAAAAGAGATGAAGTGAAGGTCAAGTTCTATGATCTTCACTCCGTTATTGCGAGACACGTGGCTGAGTAACAAAGCAGATGAGATCCAGTGCTACGCAGATCAGCATGACATGAAGAACATCTACAGCGCCTTGAAAAAAGTGTATGGACCTACATTCTATGGATCACCTTCTCCCCTCTTCAACGCAGACGGGAACACACTAAGTACTGACTAATGCTTTCAGAGACGAAGACGTTGGAGTCGGCATCAGGTCCCATACAGATGGAAAACTATTCGATCCCAAGAGGCTTCAAGAGACAATCAAGATTATGACAGATCTCATCAGGGATATCTTATTTGCTGATAACTGCGCCCTCAATGCTGGCTAGGAAGCCAGCCTGCAATTCAGCGTTGAGAAGTTCTTCAGCTCCTTCACAAGCTTTGGTCTCACCATCAGTACCAAACGTCCGAAGATCTGCATCGGCCGGCTCCTGGAAAGCCATATGTTGATCCCAACATCACAGTCAACAGCCAAAATCTCAACTTAATGAACCGCTGCATCTACCTTGGCAGCAGACTGTCACAGGAGCGTCACTATTGACGACATGGTGAACTTTCGCATTGCCAGAGTCAATACACATTTCGGCAGATTGTATGGCAACGTCTGGAATAGATGTGGCATTAGCATCCAGACCAAACTAAAGCTCGACAGAGCAGTTGTGCTCCCCACACCACTTTATGCATGCGAAACGTGGAGGGTATTCCAACGCCAAGCCAGGAAGCTGAACTACTTTCACACCACAAATCTCAGGAACATCCTCAACATCAAGTGGCAGGACAAGGTTTCAGACACTGAGGTACTCGCCCAAGCAGGTCTCCACAGCATCCACTCCATGCTGGTGCAGTGCCAATTTCGCTGGAGGGACATGCTGTACGCATGCCAGACAACCGGCAGTCTAAGAGACTCGTCTATGGCAAATTACAGCGATGCTAATGAGTTACGAAGAAACGTTTAAATAAAAATCTGAAAGTTGCATTGAAAGTGTTCAACAAAATTCCTGATTCCTGGAAGCAAACAGCAGGCAAGCGTTCCTCTGTTCACAAAGGTTCTAAGTTGTGCGGATCTAGCAGGGCAGCACCTGTGGAGCTGAAGTGGCAAGCCAGAAAAGCATGTGCCATCAACCATCCTGGAGATGTCCCACTCATCCCCTGTTCCTTGTGCAAACGAACGTTCCGTGCAAGGATTGGCCTTATCAGCCACACGCGCACGCACATAACAGAATCAGTCCCTCCAACCCTCCTAAAACTAGAGAAGTCCTGATAGAATTGACCGACGAACACAAACTACTATGTCACTAACTGACAGTATTGATCACAAGATTCATGGTTCTATTATATCATTATGTGAATGTATTGGTAGCAAGAATAATGGTACTGCTGTAGAGTTAATTGAATGTCTTGACCGCATGAACTCGACCTGCTCGCAAAGCACTCATTAAATGTATCGGTTGCAAGAATCAGGATGTTATTATTGTACTAACTGAATGTTTTGATAGCACTAATCAGGATAATACCAAAGAACAACTGAATCTATCGATACCTAGAATCATAGTACTACTAGAGTGCTAACTGAATGCATTGTTATCGAAACCAAAGACTACCAAAGTATTAACTGAATGCATTGATATCGAAACCATAAACTACCAAAGTATTAACTGAATGCATTGATATCGAAACCAATGACTACCTATGTACTAACTGAATGTAGTGATATCAAGAACCATTAGACTATCAAAGTACTAACCAAATGAAGTGATAGCATGAATCAGTGTGTGTGTGTGTGTGTGTGTGTGTGTGTGTGTGTGTGTGTGTGTGTGTGTGTGTGATATTTAACGTAGCTTTAACAATTTGCCAGTGCCAGTCATATCGCTAAAATGAACGCATTGTGACATTTTAGTTTAGCACTGGGGGATCCTGCCGCATACATGTAACCTCATCCACCTCCAAGTCACCAGGCCGACCAGTCCTAACACGAATCTCTTAATTATAAGTGCCAAGCGAGGCATCTGTTATTACCATATTTATAAATGTTTGGTATGACCCGGTCGGTGTTCGAATCCGCGTCCTCCCTCATCCGAGGTGCACGCTCTAACCTATTAGACCACCGGAGCGGTTCATGAATTAGGTACTCAAAAAGTACTAATTTTAATGTATTTATAGCGATAATATGGATCATTCTTTACTACTAATGGAATGTATTGCTATCAAGAATCAAGGTACTGCTATAGTATTAACTAAATGTCTTGACGTTATGAATCGGCTTACTACCAAAATTCTAATAACACACACACACACACACACACACACACACACACACACACATACATACATACATACATACATACATACATATATATATATATACATACATATACATATACATATATATATACATACATACATATACATATATATACATATATATATATACATATATATATACATATGTATATATATATATACATATATATATATATATATACATATATATATATACATATATATATATATATATATATACATATATATATATATACATATATATATATATATATATACATATATATATATATATACATATATATATATATATACATATATATATATACATATATATATATATACATATATATATATATATATATATATATATATGTATATATATATATATACATATGTATATATATATATATGTATATATATATATATATATATATGTATATATATATATGTATATAGCAAGAATCAAGGTACTATTATAGTAATAACTGCATTAATTGGTGGGAAGAATCATTGTATAATTACAGTATTAAATATTGAATTATTAAAGTACTAATTGAAAGCACAGACTGCAGACATCAGTGCACTTACAAATACTAATTGAATGTATTGGTAGCAAGAATCGGGTTACTGCCAGCGTACTAATTGAATGTATTGGTAGCAAGAATCGGGTTACTGCCAGCGTAATAATTGAATGTATTGATAGGAAGAATCAAGTTACTAATATAGCCTAACTGAATGTATTGATAGCAAACGTCAGGGTACTACAATAATACGAAGGGACCTTGGTTGGCCGACTGGTCTAAAGTGCTCACCGTTACGGATCACTGCCATATCACCTTTCTGCGTCGGTTTGGGTCTCGGTTTCGGCTAATGTGCTTATGTGAGAAAGCTTGCCAATAGCATCTCGTGGGTCGATGGTTCTTTCCTTTCTTCCTCCACCATTTTTATACAGGCCGCCATGTATAGCCTTGGGGTGAAAAAGGCTTTAAACCCTACATAAAAACAACAACTAAAATACTAACTGAATGTATTGTCATTGAGAATCATGATACTACCATAGTCCTACAACCGCTCCGGTGGCCTTGTGGTTAGAGCGTCCGCCGAGGAAGCGGGTGGTCGTGAGTTCGATCCCCGGCCGAGTCATACCAAACACTTACAAAAATGGTACTAATAGCTGCCTCGATTGGCGCTCAGCATTAAGAAGTTAGTGTTAGGAATGGTCGGCCTGGTATCAGGATAATGTGACTGGGTGGGACATTGTGATACATGTCTGCGACATGATGCCCCAGTGCAAGACATCACTATAAACCGCCTCACTTGCAGATATCGTAGCGATATGACTGAAAAATTGTTAAAGCTACGTTAAAATTCCTAATCAAACAAACAAACCATAGTCCTAACTGAATATATTGATGGCAAGAAAAAAAAACAGCCGTCTATACTTTCGTTTGTTTATAAGTAGAAGAATGACAATTTATATTTTTCACCATCCAAATGTTAAAAGATTCCATTAAAATTGAAAATAAAACAGTTTTGGAAGAACTCAAGCAATGTCATATTCTAATAAGACTAATCGGATTACAAGGTATGGTAGAAGATGTTTTAACATGAATGATTTTTAAATTAGGCCTACTGAAATTTGAATTTTTCTTCATATTTGGTCTGTGTACTGTATATTCACCGTGCAAGGGAGACAACTTCAGAAACTACTACATAATGCAAGCATGTTAAGAAAATCTATGGCTCGTAAGTGCAGATGGGTGCATTATTTTTATATGTAGTTTCTGAAATTATATTTTGTTTTACTTTGTATTATATTTTCGTCCCTAAGATTTAATCTAACACAACTTGCATCATGTACTTGAGTAACTGGCACAGCATCAGAAGCCATTTGTAACGTTTGTAAATTATTTTCTATAAGGTACAAGAAACTAAATTGATATTTTAAGTTCACCAGCCGTAACATAGTCATAGTAGTCGTTCCATTATGTGGAGTACATCAACCAAAATGGCATTGACTTCGGTGTTCTGGAGGATGGGTTGCCAATCGGAGAGACTGCAAGTCGTGACAGAACAATATGAGTTTTTGATAATTTTGTTAAACAGGCTACATAACAAGATACAAATAATGATACGCCTTTTAACTGATTCCCTTTGCTACTTATTATGTAATAATTGAGACTTCTGAGTTACTGCCAGGAATTGCGTGGTATCATGAGATTTTGGGTACCAGAAGAAGGTCAAATATTTGCATTAAAATAATATTTCAATCTGCCATATTTAGAATGTTAGTTTCAAATATATGCGGGAACCAGGGAATGAACTTTTAATGTTAAATAGACACCCATTGATACAATTTAAAATGTGTTACCTTTCTTGCATGCACTCTTTGAGTAATATCAGTACCATGACATACACGCTAAATCTTTGAGTATTCAGAGTACCATTACATAAACACGAAATTGGTGTAATCAACGTACTCCGCAATCACAGAACCATTGCATATATACGAACTCTCAGAGTAATCATTGTACTCAGTAATCACAGAACCATTGCCTATATATGAACTCTCAGAGTAATCATCGTACTATGATAAAAACATGAACTCTTTCAGTAATCACAGTACCATTGCAAGTACATAAACTCTTAGAGTAATTATCGTACTATGACAATGACATGAACTCTTTCAGTAATCACAGAACCATTGCATGTACATGAACTCTCAGAGTAATCATCGTACTCAGTAATCACAGAACCATTGTCTATATACGAACTCTCAGAGTAATCATCGTACTCAATAATCACAGAACCATTGCCTATATACCAACTCTCAGAGTAATCATTGTACTCAGTAATCACAGAACCATTGCCTATATATGAACTCTCAGAGTAATCATCGTACTATGACAAAAACATGAACTCTTTCAGTAATCACAGTACCATTGCATGTACATGAACTCTTAGAGTAACTATCGTACTATGACAATGACATAAACTCTTTCAGTAATCACAGTACCATTGCATATATACAAACTCTCAGAGTAATCATCGTACTCAGTAATCATAGAACCATTGCTTATAAACGAACTCTCAGAGTAATCATCGTACTCATTAATCACAGAACCATTGCCTATATACGAACTCTCAGAGTAATCATTGTGCTCAATAATCACAGAACCATTGCATATATACGAACTCTCAGAGTAATCATTGTGCTCAATAATCACAGAACCATTGCATATATACGAACTCTCAGAGTAATCATCGTACTCAATAATCACAGAACCATTGTATATATACGAACTCTCAGAGTAATCATCGTACTCAGTAATCACAGAACCATTGCATATATACGAACTCTCAGAGTAATCATTGTGCTCAATAATCACAATACCATTGCATATATACGAACTCTCAGAGTAATCATAGTGCTCAATAATTACAGAACCATTGCCTATATACGAACTCTCAGAGTAATCATCGTACTCATTAATCACAGAACCATTGCCTATATACGAACTCTCAGAGTAATCATTGTGCTCAATAATCACAGAACCATTGCATATATCCGAACTCTCAGAGTAATCATAGTGCTCAATAATCACAGAACCATTGCTTATATACGAACTCTCAGAGTAATCATCGTACTCAATAATAACAGAACCATTGTATATATACGAACTCTCAGAGTAATCATCGTACTCAGTAATCACAGAACCATTGCATATATACGAACTCTCAGAGTAATCATTGTGCTCAATAATCACAATACCATTGCATATATACGAACTCTCAGAGTGTTCATAGTGCTCAATAATCACAGAACCATTGCCTATATACGAACTCTCAAAGTAATCATCGTACTCATTAATCACAGAACCATTGCCTATATACGAACTCTCAGAGTAATCATTGTGCTCAATAATCACAGAATCATTGCATATATACGAACTCTCAAAGTAATCATAGTGCTCAATAATCACAGAACCATTGCATATATACGAACTCTCAGAGTAATCATTGTGCTCAATAATCACAGAACCATTGCATATATGCGAACTCTCAGAGTAATCATAGTGCTCAATAATCACAGAACCATTGCCTATATACGAACTCTCAGAGTAATCATCGTACTCAGTAATCACAGAACCATTGCATATATACGAACTCTCAGAGTAATCATTATGCTCAAAAATCACAGAACCATTGCCTATATACGAACTCTCAGAGTAATCATCGTATTCAGTAATCATAGAACCATTGCCTATATACGAACTCTCAGAGTAATCATCGTACTCAATAATCACAGAACCATTGCCTATATACCAACTCTCAGAGTAATCATTGTACTCAGTAATCACAGAACCATTGCCTATATATGAACTCTCAGAGTAATCCTCGTACTATGACAAAAACATGAACTCTTTCAGTAATCACAGTACTATTGCATGTACATGAACTCTTAGAATAACTATCGTACTATGACAATGACATGAACTCTTTCAGTAATCACAGAACAATTGCATGTACATGAACTCTCAGAGTAATCATTGTGCTCAATAATCACAGAACCATTGCATATATACGAACTCTCAGAGTAATCATCGTACTCAGTAATCACAGAACCTTTGCATATATACGAACTCTCAGAGTAATCATTGTGCTCAATAATCACAGAACCATTGCATATATACGAACTCTCAGAGTAATTATAGTGCTCAATAATCACAGAACCATTGCCCATATACGAACTCTCAGAGTAATCATCGTACTCAGTAATCACAGAACCATTGCATATATACGAACTCTCAGAGTAATCATTGTGCTCAATAATCACAGAACCAATGCATATATACGAACTTTCAGAGTAATCATCGTACTCAGTAATCACAGAACCATTGCTTATATACGAACTCTCAGAGTAATCATTGTACTCAATAATAACAGAACCATTGTCTATATACGAACTCTCAGAGTAATCATTGTGCTCAATGATCACAGAACCATTGCATATATACGAACTTTCAGAGTAATCATTGTACTCAGTAATCACAGAATGATTGCTTATATACGAACTCTCAGAGTAATCATTGTACTCAATAATCACAGAACCATTGCCTATATATGAACTCTCAGAGTAATCATCGTACTATGACAAAAACATGAACTCTTTCAGTAATCACAGTACCACTGCATGTACCTGAACTCTTAGAGTAATTATCGTACTATGACAATGACATGAACTCTTTAGAGTAATTATCGTAGCATGGAATATATCTTGAAATACTGCCTTCTTTGAATACCAATGTACATGTTTAAATGGAACAGACCCTACTCCGTATTCAGTAATCACAGAACCATTGCATATATGCGAACTCTCAGAGTAATCATTGTACTCATTAATCACAGAACCATTGCATATATACGAACTCTCAGAGTAATCATCGTACTCAGTAATCACAGAACCATTGCATATATACGAACTCTCAAAGTAATCATTGTGCTCAGTAATCACAGAACCATTGCATATATACGAACTCTCAGAGTAATCATTGTGCTCAGTAATCACAGAACCATTGCATATATGCGATCTCTCAGAGTAACCATCGTACTCGATAATCACAGAACCATTGCATATATACGAACTCTCAGAGTGATCATTGTGCTCAGTAATCACAGAACCATTGCATATATGCGATCTCTCAGAATAATCATTGTACTCATTAATCACAGAACCATTGCCAATATACGAACTCTCAGAGTAATCATCGTACTCAGTAATCACAGAACCATTCTCTATATATGATTTCTCATAGCAATCATGGTACTATGATACAAACATGAACTCTTTCAGTAATCACAGTACCATTGCATGTACATGAATTCTTATAGTAATCGTACTATGACAATGACATGAACTCTTTCAGTAATCATAGAACCATTGCCTATATACGAACTCTCAGAGTAATCATCGTACTCAGTAATCACAGAACCATTGCTTATATACGAACTCTCAGAGTAATCATTGTACTCAATAATCACAGAACCATTGCCTATATACGAACTCTCATAGTAATCATCGTACTATGACAAAAACATGAACTCTTTCAGTAATCACAGTACCATTGCATGTACCTGAACTCTTAGAGTAATTATCGTACTATGACAATGACATGAACTCTTTAGAGTAATTATCGTAGCATGGAATATATCTTGAAATACTGCCTTCTTTGAATACCAATGTACATGTTTAAATGAAACAGACCCTACTCCGTATTCAGTAATCACAGAACCATTGCATATATGCGAACTCTCAGAGTAATCATTGTACTCATTAATCACAGAACCATTGCATATATACGAACTCTCAGAGTAATCATCGTACTCAGTAATCACAGAACCATTGCATATATACGAACTCTCAGAGTAATCATTGTGCTCAGTAATCACAGAACCATTGCTTATATACGAACTCTCAGAGTAATCATTGTACTAAATAATCACAGAACCATTGCCTATATACGAACTCTCAGAGTAATCATCGTACTCGGTAATCACAGAACCATTGTCTATATATGAACTCTCATAGTAATCATGGTACTATGACACAAACATGAACTCTTTCAGTAATCACAGTACCATTGCATGTACATGAACTCCTAGAGTAATTATGGTACTATGACAATGACATGAACTCTTTAGAGTAATTATCGTAGCATGGAATATATCTTGAAATACTGCCTTCTTTGAATACCAATGTACATGTTTAAATGGAACAGACCCTATTCCACATTTGGACGACTTGCAAGGAAAACAGTTATATTTCTCACTGCTTTTTGCACTTGTAACTGAGAGTTCACGAGCTCACTTTACATTGTCTGGTCAATCTGTGCAGCATTTTGTCATTTTCACAGGTGAATTTACAGTTGCACATAGGTGTTTTGTTTTACTTAGTAAACACAAGATTGATATTTTTTCAAATTTGTATTGTTCTCGATAGACTAAGGTGCATAATAACTTAGAATTATGATTTTAAATTAAGTAAAATTTGGGTGTCCGAGTTGTCCAATGCGCTCGCCTTTACAAATCACTTTCATCTCACCTCTGTCTGTGTAGGTTGAAGTCTCGGGCTCGGACAACGTTGGTTTGCGAGAAAGCGCTCTCCATAATAAAATCACTGTCGATACTAATAGCATTCTTAATAGTAAAAGCGCTCTTAGTATTAACATTACGTTCGATACTAAATGCACTCTCGTTTTTTAAAATACTCTCGATACTACTAGCACTCTCGAGTGTGAAACCACTCTTGATAAAAATTGAATTCTCGACTGTAAAAGCTTAGTCGATTTTTTTATTTCTTCTGTTGCTATCAAGATTTTTCTGTTGAATATGAAATTTTCTGCAGTTTTCGTTGACTGTCAGAGAAAATATGGCTTACGTATCTCAGTGGTATTTGGTATAATTTTACTTATAGTCTGTAAATATTATTGGTCTGTGACTACGAAGAATCTATGTAATTGGCTAGTAATGTGAAAGATAATTTAATTTATATCTTGATATTTTAACCTCAGTATTGCTGTAACATAGGACAAGCCACTATCGTTATTGCTTGGTATTTTATTTATCAACGATGTAGCTACATGTTTAAACAAAAGAAACGTTGATACGATTGGATGATACAAAATGCAGACCATGGCTACAACGGTAAAATTGGGCCCAGCGTGGCAGAGTGGTCTAAAGCGCTTTCCGTTACTGATCACTGCCATCTCACCTCCGTTTGCGTGGGTTCGAGTCTCAGATTTGGCCAATGTGGGTATGTGAGAAAGCTTGCCAGTCGCTTCTCGTGGGTCGGTGGTTCTTTACGGGGGTTTTCCCGGGGTGTTTCCTCCACTATTAATACTAGCCGCCATGTATAGCCTATCGTGTGCTGCAAAATAACGTTAAACCCTACAACAACAACAACAACAACAACAACAACAAACACCCCACGGCAAATCATTTACTCGACATGTTTTTGATAATGTAAGCATTCAAATTTAGACAAAGTTATATATGAATATATTTGACGTTATGGTTTTGCCAATACCTATATATGATAAATACGGGTACAAAGATTACCGAAGATTTCAGTATGAAATTTCGTTACATGTAAATGTTTTAGATAAAACCGCAGATTTTAAATACGGCTAAAAAAAACAAACAATCATAAGACACAGTTATAAATTTACTAAATAGTCTTTTTGATTTCGACTTTACTGAACTATTGACAAATTTTCAATATGGCTATTTGTTGCCGAATCTCACAAGGTTAGTGTTAGATATGGATACATGATGTTATAATGTGCCCTTGGTAGCTATTATTAGAAGTAGAATACATTCGAACGTGATTTGCTGACTTGGCACTTTCATCAAAACGTGATGCGTATAGGGTATTCAAACCAAATTACAAGCCAGGTAAATGCTTAACCTTTAAGAAATACAAACAGGTCCTTGCCAGATTTAGAGGTGTGTCTCATCAATGTGAAAGTGAGTTCAGAAGATATTAAAACATGCACATCAAAATGTCTATAAGCTTTTTCATCTCAATCAAATCGAAGATGAATGCCACTTTTAACTTGAAGGCATTTCTTTGAGTCAATATTGAAATTAATTACCAACATATTACCACATATATCTCACACTAAAGGTTGTTAACTTTTCTAACAAATTCATCAAATGAATTAATTACCTTGGCAAAGTTTTTACACAAGAAGAACGATACTTCATAGACGCTCAATGGATAGTAATATGTCTGTTCACTTTATTGTGATTCGTTGCACGTACTTCTCGTTATCCTCGTGCTGTAAATACGTCAAGTTATGGCGAAATACCGACTATGTGTTTAAGTGTCAATGAAAAACTAATTTAAAGAAAATTAGGAAGCTAATTATTCCAGTAACTTAAAGACAGCTTACAATTTAATACCTTATTGCACATGTAGTCTTGCCAGATAAATGGATTTAGTACTTTGAGGTGAAACCGCTCCGGTGGCCTAATGGTTAGAGCGTCCGCCGAGGAAGCGGGAGGTCGTGGGTTCGATCCCCGGCCGAGTCATACCAAACACTTACAAAAATGGTACTAACAGCTGCCTCGCATGACGTTCAGCATTAAGAGGTTAGTGTTAGGACTGGTCGGCCTGGTGTCAGGATAATGTGACTGGGTGGGACATCATGCTACATGTCTGCGGCATGATGCCCCAGTGGTAGACATCACTATAAAACTGCCTCACTGCAGACATCGTAGCGATATGACTGAAAAATTGTTAAAGCTACGTTAAAAATCCTAATCAAACAAACAAACAAACTTTGAGGTGAATATATGTTTGCTAGTTGACCTTATTATATTTACATTTCAGTGTTGTCACAAGTCTATGAATTTAAAAAATAAGTAACACAAAAAAGCGAAGAAAACAAACTTTTGTTAAATTTAGCAAATAATGTATTTCCCTAAATTGAAAAATAAGAAAATGTAATTTACGGTATCGCGAATCAAATCCAAAAATAATTCAAGATTTAAAAATCTCAAGTCCTATCAATAAAACGTTCTAAGTAAATCACAATTCAAATCCGATGAAAATCCAAAATGAAAGACAATGACGTATGCAATAGTCAGCGTTGTACTGATGTGTCAACAGTCTCTTGTTGAATCACGGAAAATATTAATCCAGTTTTGGAAGTGTGTATTATATCCAGGTAATTCTTTGTCCAATAATTACCAGGGTACATCTGTATTTTCAGGGAAAAACAGTCAATTGAATTCAATCATTTGAAGAAAATGAAATATCAGCCCAAACGGGACACAGCATAAAACAACTTTAGTTTAAAGCACGAATTGTATAATTCTTATCGTAGCATCAGTCATAAATTAAACGCAAAACAGACTCCCGGATTGGGGTCAAGAGTTTATCTTTGTGGAAAAAATAAGTTTGTTTATCAATTTATACATATTTAATGTCACGTCGACCAGCTGTGACCTTGACTCAACTTAATGATTCTTACTCTAAGAAGGATACCAAAAGAAACCAGTTTGATTACTAAAACTGATTGTGAAACAAGGTCAGTAGCTATATACAATGTTTCTATTATTAGTTGTTTACATCGAAAAATAAGTTTAAAAATCAGTCAGTTCACATTACTGAACTCTATTCTGGACAGTATCAATTCTAGCAACATTGCATTGCAATAGCGTGTATTGGAATCTAAAAATTTAAAACTAGCAAACAAACATTTAAATTAAAAATAAATAACTTAGTAAGCAAATATCTTTCCCTTCCAAAGAACAACATCAAAACTGTTAGATTTAAACTGCCCGAGTGAGTACATGAAGATATTCTACTTCTAATGCACTAATTCAACAACTCTTACATAAATACTCTTACATAAATACTCTTACATAAATACTCTTACATAAATACTCTCAATAATATGTTTATAGTAAAAGTACTACATTTTTTATTCTAAGTCGGATCCAAGTGTAAACCGCATAGACCCCTAACTAATGTTACACAATACGCCAACAAATCTAAGTCTATGTAGTTTGCCAGGAGGAATAGAATAAAATAGACCCTACTATGCCGGATCATTATGAGACGGCAGATCATGATATATATATATATATATATATATCATCATCATCATCATCATCATCATCATCATCATCTTCATCATCATCATCATCATTCACATTCCAGAGCATTTACACATTGCCAAGTTTGATCCTTCATTCACATCAACGCATTCACTACCGGAAGTTATTTGGAGTACCACTGATAAACAGTTGGAACTTTTTGGGAATGCTACTGATATTCGTTTTGAACGTCTTACATTTTAACTAGTGATAAAACGTTTAGGACTATTTGGGATTTAATTTACAATACTGTAAATTGTTTTTTTCAATTATCACTTTACTTTCTGGTGAAATAAATTATTTGTTGAATTTTAAAAAAAACGTTTTGTTGTTTGCTCTTTTCTGTTATTTAGTTAAAGACCAAAAAGACGTAACAGTGCATAGATAGATAGATAATAGACAGATAATAGACAGATAGATAGATAGATAGATAGATAGATAGATAGATAGATAGATAGATAGATAGATAGATAGATAGATAGATAGAGGTTCCATTAGAACGTTGCGTTTTCAAGTTTGGAATGAAAATTATATATAGACATAGATGCAATTAATGGGAGGTACTGCAAACGTTTGTCATCGGTGATTTTATATAAGTTTGCTTTTAGTTTTAAGTGAATTTGTAATACGAGATTTTTTTGAATTGCTAAATTACTAGGTGACTTCTGTAATTGGTCCTGAAGGCCCGTACCTTAAGCACCTGTAATAACTCCAATTTTTAGATAAGAACTTTGTCTCTAGAACTATCGTTAGAACTATTTTGCTTTTGTCGATAAGGGAATTTAATTTTTTTATTTACTTAATTAATGATTAACTTTTGTGAGACTCTAGAATCTGTCATATTCATTGTAACTGAGTATGTTTTTATTTTGTTAATTTTCAAAGAAACATTAACTCAAGAAAAACAAAAAAGTTAAAACGTATTCTTTAATCTAACAACTACTTTTCTTATTTAAGTGAAGTTCATCTTTTATGCGCACGTGAGAAAATTTATCAGTAGCTTCTCGTGGGTCAGTGGTTTTTGTAGGAGTTTGCCAGGGTTCTTCCTCCACGATTTCATATTGGCCGCCATGTATATATATATAGCCTATATTGTGCTGAAAATGACGTTAAACCTTACAAGAACAGCATTTTGTACGTATTCGTGGATTAATATGTAACTTTTGTTCGTCTAGAAGGCTCGTCATTCTCAACATAAAATAGTAATTACAAGTCTCTTCACGTTTGAGGAAAAAATCTGTGCATAATATTTATGGTGGAGTAGGTTTTAATTACTGTTGTTAAAACTATTGGGGGGGGGTGTTGATCCCCGTGTCTCTCCCCAGCACATACAGCTGGTTTGAGTAGGAAGAGGAACACCGTCTTTTCTAAAATGTATTTCTATAGTGCTGTGGAACCCTGTCCACCCATGTATGTACATTCATGTATGTTCATGTTTTTTATTTTTATTTCTTTAAATATAATTTAGTGACGGTTAATCTTTGCTTAGTTTGTCAAATATATATTTAGTTACTTTACCCGAAAAAGGAAGTTCGACCGTTAATACTCTCGATTACTCTCTTTAGTGCCACAGAGCTTAAAGATTTCTTTACAGTCTTGTTCCTTAAACTTTAGGATTGTACTCTTTTGGCATAGGTTTATTAGGGAAAATTTTTAAACTATAGACCAGTTGCAGAGGGATGGTTTTAAAATACTTTTTTCATATAAAAAAAATGGTAATGATTGCCTATGCATTTTTGTTTGTTTTGTATGTTTACATTTTGAGATTGGTGGCCCGGCGGAGGGTTTATGAGAAATTTGGAAAATTGGTGTCTTAGCTTGTTTTTGTTTATTTTTAATAAGTCCGAGCTTTTGTGGAAAAACGTAAAATCGGTGGCTTATTTTTTCTAAAACTATACATGTAGAGGTACTCGTATTCATATACCAAACTTTACTTCAGAACAATAAAAGCATGAAACTTTCCGCAAACAGTCTGCTACCCATATTTCACTTTTGGGAAAATAGGGCAGGATCAAATGTTGGCAGCCATGGATTTGAGATAAATATCTACACATCTAAGACAACCGATATTTTGTCTAAAATTTAATCGGAGACAATTATATATTCAATATTTAACTCGAATCTAAAATGTATGTAATGATAATCTGTCTTACTACTGGATAAGTCTAAAGTAAGATCTTGTTATCAGTTATCCTGTAAACTTTGGTTAAGGAACAAATTAAACAGTATCTTTATCATCTTAGTTCACTGGGATGTACATGTATACAGAGCCATGATAAGAACAATGTAATGGGAAACTACTCCGTAAAGCAAGAGCTGATAATTTATAAGAGTTTCTTCCCCTGCATTATCAATTTGTCTATATGTATGTAGAGGCGTAGCTGGGGGGGTGGCAGGGGGGTACATATGTCCCCGGGCGCCAAGGTACAGGGGCGCCAAAATGAGGCTTACAACGTTACATTATAATAAGTAAACAAGGGTAATAAATCGGTCACAAAATATCTGGGGCGCCACTTTTATAGTTCGTCCCCGGGCGCAAAATATCATCGCTACGCCTTTGGTATGTACACATGATCGTAAAAGTACACTTGTCACTCCTTCTTCAGTAATTAATGAGTATGGTCTTACACACACACACACACACACACACACACACACACACACACACGCGCGCGCGCGCGCGCGCGCACACACACACACACACACATACATACGATAGATTGTCTTTACCGATCACTGCCATCTCACCTCTGTTTGATAATCGGGATAAGCCTTTGTGTGCATGTGAGAAAGCTTGCCAAAAGCTTCCCGTAACTTAGTGGCTTTCGGTAGGGTTCTCAAGATTCTTCCTCCAACAGTTATACTGACCGTCATATAGAGCCTCTCCTGTGATGAATCTATGTCATCAAGAATTATCTCCCATAACACCGATGAATGAACGTTACGTGTGTGTGTGTGTGTGTGTGTGTGTGTGTGTGTGTGTGTGTGTGTGTGTTGGTGTGTGTGTTGGTGCGTGTGTGTGTCTTGAATTTTAAACATAGCTTTACCAATGCTGTGATGAAACTATGTCATCAAGAACTATCTCCCATAACACCGATGGCTAATTGTTACCTGTGTGTGTGTGTGTGTGTGTGTGTGTGTGTGTGTGTGTGTGTGTGTGTGTGTGTGTGCGCGTGCGTGCGTGCGTGCGTACGTACGTGTGTGTGTGTGTGTGTGTGTGTGTGTGTGTGTGTGTGTGTGTGTGTGTGTGTGTGTGTATGTGTGTGTGTGTGTGTGTGTGTGTTGGTGCGTGTGTGTGTCTTGAATTTTAAACATAGCTTTACCAATTCTTCAGTCATATCGCTACGATGTCTGCAGTGTGATAGTTATAGTCAAGTCTAGCACTGGGGCATCATGCCCCAGACACATCCCACCCAGACACATTATCCCGATAAGAGGCTGATCAGTACTAACTTATTGCTGAGCGCCAGGCGAGGCAGCTACAAGTACCACTTTTTGAAGTTTTTTGTATGACTATGCCGGTGTTCGAACCCGCGACCTCCAGCATCGGGGGGTAAACGCTCTTACCACTTGGCCACTAGAGCGGTCCTTAACTTTATAAGAAACTAATTGTGTGATTGAAACTATCGACCTCAATAAAAAAAAAGTCAATCAACCTTAATCAAAATCCCCTGAGAATTATAAACATTAAACTTTTGTTTATCAAGATTAATTTTCAACGTTCGAAGTCCAAAACAATCTAACATTTGCAGCCCTTTTTTCGGACCCTTATTAACGTACAAGAATATGGGAAATATGCACGAACGCTAATAATGATGTCTGTTACACAATTTCACTAAAAGTGTAATAACACTACAACTGAGTTATGTTTGTTTTAATTTTATTATGTCCATTTCTATTTTTATTTTATTTTACTTTATTTTATTTTCATATTTTTTTTAAATAAATATTATTAGAATAAAGTAATAGACGATGATGCGAAGATTCAAACAATTACTTCAAAAGCTTAAAGGAAACATAAATCATATTCTATCTCAGGAGAACATGCTAAAAGCACTGGTTCCTATTTTTTACGTATCAGTTATGTCTGTCTGGTAAGTAATTAGTTGTTTTGTTCGTAATAAGAATACTATTAACACGAGGCTCAACTGCGTTGTACATTTAACTGTTGTAAACAACCCGAAATTGTTGCGTCACTGTCAGTCTATAAAGTGACTGTGGTAATTTACAGCGATAAATCCAGGACATGAACACGGACGAGGAATTATCCTCCGGCATTTTGTATGTGGTTAGAAGGAATTTCAATTTGTAGAGGGTTATGGCGGGGCATTTTTTTTTTTTTTTTTTTTTTTTTTTTTTGAGAACAGGATTTTGAAAATACCTTCTTATGTTTAGTTTAATAAATAAAGATGAAACTTAGAATGTGCGTGATAAATAACCTTTAATGGATGAAGATGAAACTTATTTATCTTCCATAACTGCACAGGGTCAGTGACCGTTTGTTATGAAAAATGGCATAATCTTTTATTCATTAGAATTACAGCAGGGATCTAAAAAATTAATACTAAAAGCTTCATGTAGCAATCTTACAACACCGCTAAGTATTTTAATAAAACATTTAATGGTTGATAATATAAGAATAAATCTAAATGCTAAAGTGCCAAACACCAATCTGAGTAAGCGCTTGATTATGGTGATTGATCTAGAACTTAAGGCTTACATAATCAGAGTGAGCTGTGTCCGCTTTTTTAACAAACGTAGATTATATGCTATTTACGTCCCCATTTATGGATTTGTTTGATTTTAGTTGCTATTTTTCTGGTTATTTGGAATCTGAATTTCAAAAAATGTCTCTCGAACTGAGCAATTAGCCAGTTCGGTACAAGCGTCCGTAAAAGTATTCGCGGTTCTTTGTGGTAGCATGGATTTGATTCGTTCGTGTTTGGGTCTTGTTGCAGAATACGTGGTGTGAAATGCCGATCTACAGCTTAGAACTTGGTACTGATAATTCGTACCAATATACAGCAAGAAACTAAAAAAGAACAACAGAGTTTCGCGACTGGTCCTTACTTTCATTATTGAAAAATTTCTGATTCTAGTATGATCAATAATTTTTCAATTGTCAGCAACTGTTTCCTTGAAGTCCTTGAATATATGAAGAAGAAAAAAGAGACTCAAATCGGACTCATGCAGTGTTTGATACTGATTTTCCTCGTGATCTTAAAGTTAACCTATACTAGCTGCATTTAGGCCTTTAGTGTATTACAGTGTTATGTAAGGATACAGGCCTTGCTACATCTTTAGTGTATTACAGTGTTATGTAAGACACAGGTCTTGCTACATCTTTAGTGTATTACAGTGTTATGTAATGATACAGGCCTTGCTACATCTTTAGTGTATTACAGTGTTATGTAATGATACAGGCCCTGCTACATCTTCAGTGTATTACATTGTTATGTAATGATACAGGCCTTGCTACATCTTTAGTGTATTACAGTGTTATGTAAGACACAGGTCTTGCTACATCTTTAGTGTATTATAGTGTTTTGTAATGATACAATTCTTGCTACACTCATAACAAATCGATAGTGCGCAATTTTTGCACTTTCGTTTATTTTTAAAGGTGCTGGAGGAATAATTTTATGTATTCGTTGATATTTACGGTACTTTCTTGTGATTTATTTGGTAAAAATACCCCTAAAATGTTTCGTTCCCGTGTGAATGTTATATAAAACATATAACACACACCACATCCCATATATATATAAATATATATATATATATATATATATATATATATATATATATATATATATATATATGTGTGTGTGTGTGTGTGTGTGTGTGTGTGTGTGTGTGTGTGTGTCTTTGATCCCCCGGATTCTATTTGCTTAAACCGGTTCAAAGGTTACTGTTTATCCATCAGTGGTAGGTGGTCTCCAGTTGTGGATTCATCCTTACCATAGTTTTCATAGATTCTAGCAATTTCATAGATTCTAGCAATTTCATAGATTCTAGCAATTTCATGGATTCTAGCAGTTTCATAGATTCTAGCAATTTCATGGATTCTAGCAGTTTCATAGATTCTAGCAATTTCATGGGTTTTCGCTGGGTTTTCATAATTCAGATACAGACGTTTGAAGTTTTAGATGTATGCTGATTTCAATTTATGTAAATACATTTAGTGTATCGATTCCAGTTATGATGTTACAGCATGTGTGCGTACTTGTTATGACATTAAATACATGTATTTCGATCACTGAATATATTCTCCCGCATTGCAGACAAATAAACTGCTTGTAATACTTGGAATAATAAGCACCCAATGAATCATCAACAGCAAACTCATTTTATCTCGGTCGTTTCATTTGGACACAAAAGAATGCACGTATTCGGTCAGCTGTATATTTATTTGTCATTAAGACTTGTTGACGTTGCGATCTTTTTTAAGTCGTAACTACTGCATTCAAGCAGTGTTAATTACATACCGTGTTAGCCTGGTTTACGTCGGTTGAGGGTTACAAACAGCACCATGTGTAAAGGAATGGATTCCTGGAGTCGATCCGATATTGATAGAAACTATTTAAACGATAATATCTGTTAATTCTTGAATGGCTAAATTCTTAAAATTATTAAACTATCCACAAAGGCACAGGTGGAGACGACTGGTTGTCTCAACTTCGATTAATCTGAATCATCGGGGAGGGGGCACAAACTGTGTTTGTTCCGTCAATAACTGTATAACACTTTAATACATTGAATCAAACATATCAACCAGGACTTGCCAACAGAATGCACCAACACCTGCCTCTTTTATTAATTGTCAAACTACCCTTATTGCTGACAACGGATAGAGAATGGCTCTTGAAACCTTATGGACTCATATTGAGGTAGATCCATATCTGTTGCTGCATAATGCATTGGCATATCTGAATCAATACTGTTCAGTTGGGATCATATGGCAAATATTGTAAATTTTGGCCTCTCCATGCATTATAGGCAGGTTGATTGGATATGCGTTCTACATAAGAGACAAAACAGTTTCTTGCAGGAGATCTCAGTCTGCGAGGTTCTTAGTTGGGTTTACGTTGTACATTAGAGAAAAAAAGGTTCTTGCTTCATAGCTCAGTTACGTCCCTACAACAGTCGGTGCCAGAGACATCTCTCAATTTATTAATTGTTTTTTGGAATCTAGAGAATCTCTTCGTCAAACAAGTGCGTCGTGTACATTAAGCCACTTGATGTTGTAAGTGTTTCGTTTAGATCATTATCTTTTTTAAATTACTTTACATGAACATAGATTATATATAGGAGATTTAAAGACGTCATCTGACATGATGATGTGTTCGATAAGGGAGTTAGGATTATTGTGTATAGACAACAATACTGGGTAGTGGACTTGCAACGAATGAAGGCAAAAATATTAAATCTTAAATTTAATGTTGTCCGCTTGCTATAAGTAAAAACAGACTGCGCTCAAACACACACACACACACACACACACACACACACACACACACACACACACACACAACATTTTAGATCTAGGGAGAGTATTTAATGATTATATTTATAATAATGACATTTTTAACCCAGGCAAATGCAAAACCTTAAAATATTTGGATGTCAAGTTTGCCTTTTGAACTGCACATAATTCCATAAGCCCTACATAACTCTTGATGCCTAGCTAGAAACAAGGGACGTAACTGGAGTGCCTTCAAATGAGTACGAATAATGCTCTAGAATGACCAGATATTAGAATAACTGTTATTAGTGGTGACAGAACAGAGTAGTTCCAGAATCATTTGATATAACTAAATGAAAGAGATTCTGCCAAACACTCAGTATCAAAGAGAAAATGTCGAACAATTGTGATTGGAAAGATATCATGACCAATATCAAAGAGAAAATGAAACAATGCTGATTATTTTATTGAAGATGTTATTTTTACATCACTGAATTTATTGTTTCTGAAATTATCAACCAATATAAAATAACAAAACCTAATTATATTTGGTTATTTCAAACCAATATTCCTAACAATAACCAAAAAAGAATGTGAATAGCTTCACAGACCGCATTTTCATACGTGCATTTATATTATTCAGCAATTATTCATCTTGCTCGTTTTTTGTTATCTTTGATCTCGCTGTACATGAATAGGTTTAGTTGAATTAAGAGATTAATATTAGAACTGGTAGCATGATAATGTGACTGGGTAGGGCATGATGCCGTATGTCTTTGGGATTGTATTCCAGTAGTAGACATCACTATAAACTGCCAAACTGCAGATATCAAGGCGATATGACTGAAACATTGGTATAGCTACAAAAAAAACAAAAAAATTAAATCACATCCATGTATGCATGCACAAAAAATTGGACTAATTAATTTGGCATTGTAACCCAGATTGAAAGAAATATATACAAAGATTAATGCATATCTGTGAACATATTGTAACTGAATTATGTCTAGTTCGTCTCAATATCTCCCCCAGAAACGTCAAAACACAGCTGCTTGGATCATCTTTAGAGTACCACGATCAGAGCACACCTCCCCGCTGATCTGTACCATACGCTGGCTATCCTTTCGATCCAGAAACTCAAACACAAGAAGGGTAATCTGTGCTACGTTTCACTGACGGACTCCAGTCCAGAATACCTATCTGGCCTCACCCATGTTTACACACCAGCAAGATACTTACGCTCTTCTTCTGACAATCGTATACTTATTATTCCCACTATGAAAGCGAAGTCATATGGACAAAGTTCTTTTGAATACCAGAGCCCAGCAACGTGGAATGGATTGCCCATTAAAATTAGACACAAAGACAAAGTGATCCCTTTTAAAAGTGCACTTAAAACTCACCTTTCTCGACTGCAAAAACAAACTTAAAGACCTAATAATGTTAATTACCTTAAATATTTTCAGCATTTTTTATGTTTTCTAATTTCATGTTGTTGTTTGTTTGTTTTTTGTTTGTTTGTTTGTTTGTTTTGTTTTGTTGTTTTTTGTTGTTTTTTTTTTTTTGTTTTTTTTTTTAGTCATTTTATTATAGATGTTGTAAAGCGCTTAGAGCATCTAAAGATTAGGTGCTATACAAAGTCCTCATTATTATTATTATTATTATTATTATTATTATTATTATTATTATTATTATTATTATTTTACCATCCTTCCCAAACAAACTATATATGATCGTAACTTTCAGATTTCCTCTATGTCAGGTTTGTATATTTCTAGCGATGTGTGCTTTGTACATTAGTGACTTTAATATGAATTTCTTTCTTTCCTGACCAAAAAGAAAAGATTATGGGGATAGATTTGCCACACCACTAGACACAAAAATATAATGCATTTTTGTAAATGTAGATGTTGATGTTAATCATACTTTTAAAGTCATTTCACCAACGCTTTAATCCAACCTTTTCTCATAATTTAGACATACATACATACATACATACATACATACATACATACATACATACCACTGATATTTATTACTTAGGTAAATAGTGTACATTTAAGTAGAAAGTGAAAATCATCTGTTACTTCATGCAATCCTTAATTGCTTTTTACTAACGTAATAACTATTGTCATCCACTATGGTAATGCTCATTGATATCCACTATCGTAACGACTATTGCCTTCACTATCGTAATAACTATTGCCATCCACTATCGTAACGACTATTGCCTTCACTATCGTAATAACTATTGCCATCCACTATCGTAACGACTATTGCCTTCACTATCGTAATAACTATTGCCATCCACTATCGTAACGACTATAGCCTTCACTATCATAATAACTATTGACATCCACTATCGTAACGACTATTGCCTTCACTATCGTAATAACTATTGCCATCCACTATCGTAACGACTATAGCCTTCACTATCGTAATAGCTATTGCCATCCACTATCGTAACGACTATTGCCTTCACTATCGTAATAACTATTGCCATCCACTATCGTAACGACTATTGCCTTCACTATCGTAATAACTATTGCCATCCACTATCGTAACGACTATTGCCTTCACTATCGTAATAGCTATTGCCATCCACTATCGTAACGACTATTGCCTTCACTATCGTAATAGCTATTGCCATCCATTATCGTAACGATTATTGCCTTCACTATCGTAATAACTATTGCCATCCACTATCGTAACGACTATTGCCTTCACTATCGTAATGTCTATAAAGAGTAGGAGCAAAAAGGCATCCCAAATTGTGAAAGACTTCACCAAACAGAAGCAACCAAGAGTAAGTACCATTGGAAACCAATATCAAAAATGCCTCACAGAAGCGAGTGACATTGCAGATAGATGGACAAAAAGACAAATCTATCATGTGTTCATAGATTTAAAAACGGCATCTGACAGAGTGTGGCATGAGGCATTGTGGGCCACAATGAAGAAGTGCAACATGGGTCAAAAGTTGACCGATACCAACAAGCAGCTGTACGTTAAGGCTACCAGTGCAGAAATTGCTCAAGGTTATATGTGGAACTGGTTCCAGACAACAGTTGCAGTACGTTAAGGCTGTCTCCTATCGTCCACGCTGTTCAACATCTACTTAAAGCGCATCATGAGCGAATCCCTTGAAAACTACTGTGGGGCAGTCACCATTGGAGGGCATAACATCACCAGCATCCGCTTTGCAGACAACATTGATGGGCTGACAGGCAGTGAAGACGAGCTTGCCGCCTAGTGAATAACCTGGATGAAACATCTTCCAGATGTGACATGGATATAAGCGCTGAGAAGATAAAGATGATGACAAATAATGACAAACAAGTCTCAGCCAAGATTTAAGTCAAAGAACATAAACTGAAAACAGTGGACCAATTTAAATATCTTGGTTCAATAATCACCGAAGAGGGATCAAGATCAGAAATGTTGTCACGTGCAGCAACAACGGCTGCTATGTCAAAGCTAAGACCCATCTGGAGAGAAAAGAATATATGTCTGAAAACTAAAATCAGACTACTGGGAGCACTAGTCATCTCAATGTCTTTGTATTCATGTGAGGCCTGACCCTGGCAGCAGAATAACAACGAAGAATCCAGTCACTTGAAATGAGATGCTACAGAACCATCCTTGGCATCACAAATGAAAAAGTGCGTAACACCATCAGGTACAAAGTAGGCCAGTATGAAGACCTCCTCACCACTGTCAAAAAGAGAAGGCTGAAATAATATGGCCATGTCAATAGAGCCAACAGTCTATCCACAACAGTACTGCAAGGCAGCATCCAGGGTGGCAGAAGGAGAGGTAAACATAGATAAAAATGGACTGACAACATCACAGAATGGATCAGGAAAGGTTTTGTGGAGACACAGGCATTAGCACATGATCGAGCAAAGTAAAGGGAACTGGTCAGATGTTTAGCAGCACAGTGCCTCGACGACTACACTAGGTCAAGGGACTGATGATGATGATGATGATGATGATGATGATGATGATGATGATGATGATGATGATGATGAAGAAGAAGAAAATGACGATCATAATGGTGATAGTCATCCAATATCTGTCTTAAATGCCTATTGTTATTCTCTATCAGAATGCCTATTGTAATCCACTATCTTAATGCATATTGCCATTCACTATCATAATGCCTATTGTCATTCATTATCGTAATGCATATTGCCATTCAGTATCGTAATGCCTATTGTCAATCATTGTCGTAGTCGATAGTCATCCACAATCGTAATGCCTATTGTCATTCAGTATCGTATTGTCATTCACTATCAAAATACATATTGACATTCACTATCGAAATACCGATTTCTTTCAACAAGGCTTTTGTTAGACTACAATATTCATCTTGATATCCGATTAAGATGTATAATTAATATCCTTGATTAAGATTTTATTGAAGATCATTGATGAAGATATTTGATTAAGATGCTTAATTAAGATGTTGGGGCCACGGTTGAGAGTGTGGTCCGAAGCACTCGCCTTTATTGATCATTACCGACTCACCTTAGACCGCGTGAGTTTGCGTCTCGGCCCAGCCAACATGGGTATGTAAGAAATATGTCAGAAGGGTTTCGTGTATCGGTGGTCCTTATCGGAGTTTTCTATGGGTTCTTCCTCCACCAGTTATGCCAGACGCCATGTAAAGGCAATCTTGTGTTGAGAAATGGCGTTAAACCCCAACAACAATAATTCATATGATTGATTAGATATTTGATTTGGAATTTTGCTTAAATTTTTTGATTTTTACGAAGATAATATTTAATGCCGCCATTAAATATCTACAAATGATACATTTTGTTGAAGAACACAAATGTCATCTGATTTTAAAGAAACTATCAAATATACATTTTTTAAACTCCTTCAAAAAACAATTACCGTATCTTCCTTTACTGTTGTTGTAAGGTTAAGTACCATTTTCAGCACAAGATAGACTACACATGGAGGCCAGTATAAATGGTGGAGGAAAAACACGGGAAAGCCCCAAAAAGAACCAACAACCCATACGAAGATTCTGACAAGCTTTCTCACATATCCAAATTGGTCGAAACTTAGACTCAAACCCACGCTTGCAGAGGTGTGATGGCAATGATCCGTAACGGTAAGCTCTTTAGACCACTCAGCCACTCGTGAGCCTCTATCTTTCTTTTCTACCAACCAGATATGCCTCAAACCAGATGTACATAGCATATTATTTCCCGTGCCCATATTATTGTTCATATTATTGTTCTAGTCATTTTATAATGTGTCTCTACTAAGTGATTATGATAATATTGTAAAACCTAATTTTGACTAGAAAACTTGATCAAATACTTTATCAATCCGGCATGGCGTTCTAGATAACACAGGATTTCTCAAATACTTTATCATTCTAGAATGATGTTTGATATAACACGTGACTCCTCCAATACTGTATTGTTCAAGCGAGGTGCTTAATATAACACGGAACTATTCCAATGCTTTATAATTCAAGGATGACGTTTTATATCACATGGACTCCTCTAATTACTGTATAATTCAGATATGACATTTTATATACCACAGAACTGTATAATTCAAGTATGACGTTTTTATATAACACGGGACTCTTCCAAAACTGTATAATTCAAGCATGACGTTTTATATAACACGGGACTCATCTAAGCTCTTCTTACACCATAATATATTGAATTTTAATACACTCTTCAAAAACTCCATATATACTTTTGTGCATCTTCCAAAGCTGCAAAATTCAAATGAAACCCTTTAGATACGCAACAAATATATAATCTAATTCTCAGATAAATTACATATTTTGGATTATCGTGTATCCTCGACAAAGCTTTACGATTTTGTTGGGTCATTGCTCTTTGCGAGTATTAAATTTACTGTGAAAAGAAAACATTATAAACAAGGTGGATAAATTCATCTACGATACATATTTCTGTTGATAAAACTATTTGTTCTTTGTCTTACACGTTCGTTTCTAGATTAATAACTTAAAACGTTTCCGGAAAGATTAATTTGCAATTAGCAAACATAACTAGAAATATGTCATATTCCCTTAATTTTATAGACTTATAACAAGCATTTATGACAAATATACCTGTGATTTCTGCTTTATAGAAATGTCCTAAATATAGCATTAAATATACTGCATAACAATGGAGCCAAAGTATCAACGATATTGTAATGATTATCAGATCACGTGACTTAATTAATCGGTGATTTCTGTTGCACTTATATTTATCATAGTTGATGGGGTCCGGGGATGGGGGGTGAGAGCTGTGGGTTAAAGAGCTTACCTGTATAGAACAATGCATCTCACCTCTGTCAGCCTGGGTTCGAGTCTCGGGCTCGGCCAGTATGGGTATGCGATAAGGCTTGCCAGGAGCTTCACATGGGTCGGTGGTTCCTACCATGGTTTTCCCGGATTCTTCATCTTACTGGCCACCATGTATAGCCATGGAGGGCTGAAACATCAAGAACGACAACTCATTGTTTGTGTTCAAAGGCTAAATTTATAAATTCATCTATATAAACAAAATACCGTTACATTCCAAATACCGTTTATAATTCGACACCTTTTTTCCTGCTAAATCTTCTGAAAGAATCCATGTGAACTTTTACGCTTTAAAATATAAACGTATTTTATTCAAAAGACGTATAATGCCGTTTCACTATTGTAATCGATGAGTTTGTTATACACGCTTGTAGTCGTTAAATGTACTAAGGGTTTAAGAAGATCACGATACATTCAAAGGATGCAGCGCTTGATTGTAGTTTTTATATATAAATATGCTACACAGAAACGTACAATTATATTCTCTTAATTCGTAGCGCTTCGAATGACTTGCATGAAAGAATGAGTTGTTTTTTTAATTTCGACCCATGGTGTCTGAATCCACTTAAATATGTCGTATCACTTGGTACATAACACATTAAAGAGACAAATTTCTTAACTTGCTTTTATTTTTTCTATCTTTTCTCTTCAATCATATGTGTTCTTTCTTTCTTTTTTATTTAATTGCCATATTGGAAATGTCAGTTCGTATGGTGACCCTTAACATCTGAATAGTTTCAGCAATCAAAAGTTAAGGAATGGCATTCTCAGACTTCCAGGAATACTATGACGGATACGCCACGCCTTTTGCTTCCTTGACTGACTGGTATCCCCTGGCACAAAATGTAGACACATGAATATCTTGTGCTGAAGCAATGGAACGTAAAATGTCTTGCCTAGAGATACACGACGGCAGTCGACCTGGGGTGGTCAGCACAGGATTCGAACCCAAAACCAAATTGCCATTGGCTTCAAACCTGGTATATTGGCCAGCGCCCCTCCCCTCCCATCTCTTGTAAACCAACCATTAGCATGACAACCAACCAAGCAATGATCTTTACAAACATGGTGACAGGTGGGTCATTTCAGAGCAAACAGAAAAAGCATGCATTGGGAAGAGGGAAATGGAATGGCAATACATCAAACGGAAGAGGGTTCTAGAAACGCTAGATCTCGACAGCCGCTAGGTTAGAATATGTCAAGTCTGATGGCGACAGCTTTTGAACCTTATGGCCATTAAAATGGTCAGCAGTAATACTTTGGACCATTTTGAGGACGGAGAAACAAGTCAGATCGTAAGTAAGACGGTTTTAGGTTGCATTTACAGTTGTTGAATCCCATGCCCTTGGAAGGGGTCAGTAGAAATTAGTCAGGTCGAGTGGAAGACAGGGTCCTATGTCGATGCAAGGGATTATGATGAAACAAAAAACGTAATACATCATTTTAAAAACATATAAAAATAGCAGGAAAAGAAGGATAAGATAGTACATCTTTAACCACTATTTGTGTTGAAAATGAATTCCCCTCTGCAGCGTTTGCAAAGGTTGGGGTGAGATACTTCTAATATATTAATTAAAATATTATGGAAGCTCCACCCTGGCTCGTGTAGTTATAAAGTTTAATTACTGCCAAAATAGATGTATAGCTCTGAGCCCCCAGTCAGCACTGCCGACGGTTAAATTATATAGAACACGAAGATGAAATTCAAATAAAACAATTTAATAAAGGCGATAATTTTAAATGATAAACTCAATCCCTCGTCCTCCAAGTGATAGCCTACTTCATCTCGTGATTTTCAGCGTGAGTTCGATTTTTCCCTGGCCTTTGGTTCTACTCATCTCTTTCTTTCGTTCCTCCCACTCTTCCTGTACTTCACCTCTCCCAACTTCTCTCCTTCCTTCTCTTTTCTTCCGTTTTTCTATCGGAGACACTGGGACCACTGTCACTGGTCTGTCCCTCGAAGCTTCCTTTAGAAGCTGCACTTAGAATCCTGTCCTAAGATTTTTCCCCCGTCAATAACGCATGGCTGGTCGGAGTTGCTATCTTCTCGCAATCTCTCTAACGAACTATAGCGAACTAAATCTTGCTGGCAGGTCTAAGGATATCATACTTAGCCCAAATCAGGGTCCCGTCACTATCTCGATTTTGATTGGGTAGCGTTGTGGCCCTGTCCAATCGACTAAGCGACCAATTCAGCCTGGCTGTCAGTCTGCGGAACAAGAAGATAAGGCACGTCCACTCCTTCGGGCAATTTCTTTGATCTGCACAAGCGCTTCCACACCAAGGTGATAATTGCGTTTCTGACGGCCTTGGTCGGGCTTCCCACCCTAGCCACGGCAAACTTACGTAAGGGATAGTGTTAGCCTGCGGTCATGTTTAACATTAAACAATGGCTTGTCCGAATTACTTTGATTATACATGTTTCTAATTCAATGTTGGGTCGGGCAAACGCCGCACCCTCACTATGGCATTGCAAATATATATTTTGCATTGATTTTCAACTGCGTCAACGCACTCTTATTTATAAATTATTGTGTTTCTTGTGAAAAAAAGAGATTCCAAGGATTATTTCATTTATATTCCTGGCAGTGTAAATGACTGACTGCTGAAGATACCGATAGACAGTAACACGTACAGTTTATAAGATTATCTTTCTAGAGAATAAGTGTTTTATTATAAAGAAAAAACAAAGTTAGAATGTATAGTTTATTATTAGACTCTGATTATATGAGTACATTTTTTTTTAAAATTATGATGTAATTTTGATGTAAACTTGATTATTGTAGTAGTAGTAGTAGTAGTAGTAGTAGTAGTAATAATAAAACCGTTAAAGTTGCCTAGTGGTTAGAGCGTCCGCCGTGGAAGCGGGAGGTCGTGGGTACGATACCCGGCCGAGTCATACCAAAGACTTACAAAAGTGGTATTAACAGCTGCCTCGCTTGACGCTCAGCATTAAGAGGTTAGTTGTTAGGACTGGTCTGCCTGGCGACAGGATAATGTGACTGGGTGGGACATCATGCTACATGTCTGCGGCATGATGCCCCAGTGCTAGACATCACTATAATCTGTCTCGCTGCAGACGTCGTAGCGATATGACTGAAAAAGTGTTAAAGCTACGTTAAAAATCCTAAACAAACAAACAAACAGTAGTAGTAGTAGTAGTAGTAGTAGTAGTAGTAGTAGTAGTAGTAGTAGTAGTAGTAGTAGCAGTAGTTGAAAATATTTTCCAAGTGGACTGGAAACTATATATTCATGGACAATTTGTTAGTTTAATTGTTATTTACCATACGGACTGTATCAGCAATGCAGCTCGTGTTTGGATAAAAGTAGGTTACGCTATACCCCATCCACGCCAGTGTTGTGAGCTCCCAAAGATAAGGGCGAAAGATAAAGCATACAGAAGAATTCAAATGGAAGAAAAGAGGTTATCGCAGGTGGTTGAAAAACGGTTTAATGACGTTTGTAATTAAACGTTTTGCTGATGATAATCGAACCGCAAAATCCACAAATCTTACATTTGGCATTTCACAGCTCATGTCCTTCATTCACCATTTGTAGAAGACTCAAAAACGATATATCTGCTTAGATTATGAATGAAGATATTGTGTGAACATGCATAATTGAGATATCGTGTGAAACGTATATCGTGTGAGGTGTATTATACCCGCATTCTTAGTGGTGCGACATTTTATCCATGTGTGTCGAAATATGATAGATAATAAATCCGATATCATCTTAGCCTAGTGTTATGATAGAACAGAGTTGTTATCTTGTCAAATTTTGTACAAACTTGAAATCTTGGATTAACTTAAATCACGCAAGATTATAGCTTTAGGCAATTTAAACAAAAAATCTATAACAGCTTGTCAAAGTTCTCATATCCTTGCATCATATAATGCAGTTAAGAAATAATAAAGAGAGGAATCATTGATCGTGGACGAATGTGCAAAATTATTTTTTTAAACGTGTTTCCCCTTCAGATTAGATGCTGTAAAGGGTCGCTAAGGACTCGGTGATCTCTATCGCATTACCTGTCGCTTTACATTTTAATACATTACAATTTCATTTCAATAAATACAGTATACCCAAGAATAAATAAATTTTTCAAGATAATTTTGATTTTAAAATAAATTACACCTTGTATACAGGTAAGTCATGAAACAAAAAAAATCAAGCTTAGAAAATAACATTGGTAGAATAACGAAATGTATTAAACTGACACCAACCACAGAAAAAGAGAAGAGATAGAACGCAGTAGCATTCGCAAAACATACCTTTCCCTTTATATTTTAAAGGCAGATGTAGTATTTCTGAATGGCGTTTTTGTCGTGTATGGTTTTCGTTTGAAAAACGAAACAAATGTAATTTTTGAGAAACAAAAAGTCTAAATAGTTTGTTGATAACCGTTCGTTCCATTCATTTCTGGATACCATTAAAAACTTTACTATTTTCTACCGAACAGAAGCCATATATAGAAATCTTGTAATCTATTTTATTTGCATCTTACTGCCGCTGGATCTTTGTTTGGTTGTAGCACTATCAACTCTGTTGTTTAATTGGTAATCGTAAAAGAAAATAGTAACGCTTGTGCTTATATCGACAACGGCATTCAATAGAATTGTTAACATTGACCATCCAATCAAATGACATAAACCTGTAACATAATGTTTTTAACATATCCATGTACAGGTTTCAGAATGAACTTCAGTATTTATAGCTGAAATGTCTAGTTTACATGACTGATAAACATGATGCACGGCACGGCATCACTCAGGTTAAAACACTCGCAAGGACACGTGTTCGTCGCCAATAATGGATGGGTTCCTTTTTGGGCTCTCTGATTTTGGGAACAACTTGGATAGTAAACAAAGTACTTCAAGACAACATTTGCTGACATTGTCAGAACTTGTATAATAAATATGGTTTTATAACTTTATAACCGACACAACACTCTCTCTCTCTCTCTCTCTCTCTCTCTCTCTCTCTCTCTCTCTCTCTCTCTCTCTCTCTCTCTCTCTCTCTCAAATAGTGGTGGAGTCCATAGAAACGAGAAACGTTCATGTGTTAATATTGTAAAAGAAATTGCGCGGTGTATGTATTCAGGAAAAATGAGAAGTTTCCTGAGGTTTATAAATAATTCCTAGAATTACAACTGGCATCTCCCTGGTCTAATTTACAAGCATCATGTGTCTAAATGCACCTTACTGAACAAAACATATTCCGTTGACCATTCAAAACAAGTCCTAACATCATACACGAGCGTGAATTGTACGAGCAGATAGATGTACGGCATAACACCGCGTACCTAACTGACGTCTAAGCTGCTGCCGTAATATATAAACTGCACAAAATAATCTATAAATGACATGTGATGAATTTCTCAAATCGGACATCAAACTCTGAAATGATGAAGCGTAATCCGAGCACGCTTCTGCTGCTCCGTGCATATCTTCATAATTAATTCATTGTTTCTAGTGTTATTAAATACTGAATTTCAGAATCCAGAGCGGCCGAGTGGTCTATAGCGTTCGCCTTTACAGATGACTGCACCTTTCACCTCTGTCTCGAGTGGGCTTCATTGGTTCATTACAGTTAAAAAATTCAAAGGCACATTTTAAAAGCAATGAACGAAATATGAAAATATATCTTATCCACGGGCATGTTTTACTCCCTACATTCAACAATTTCAGAGCTGATATACTCGCAATTGGGATACCACTTTCGTGACAACTTAGGAAGATACTGGTATGTATATATATTTGTTTGTATGTCCGCATTTATAGGCGTAGGATTAGTTCCACGACACTGCATATATACGTATGGTCGGAAGGAGAGGCAAACTAACAGTATCACAACATCCCCGTGCTGCTTCGAACACGCGAAGAGAACGACTTACGATAGATAACAACTAAATAAAAGAATCATAATATTTTCAAAGACATTAATTTGAAAAAGACACAAATGAGAGTAGCTTCATATCTGGATTTCGATATTTCCGATGAGTACCCATTTTGACGCTACTTATTCCCCCTAAATATCTATGAATTTACATTTCAGCACCATCTCAACAGGATTCTCTTTTAAATAAAATCGAAGAGCTTGGCAAGTCTGAGGGAATTCTGCGTACAAGACATCTAGTTGTATAATTTAATCAGCGAATATGATAATATTTTAGTTTAGGCAGAAGGCGAGACATACGTATCACACTTCTGGCGTGAACTAATGATCAATAATCTGATGATTATGTGCAAGCGTTTTAGAAAGGCATAAAACACATTTCTAGGACGGTTCGCGTGTGAGATTCTGTCTTCTCTATGATAATTACAATTATGTTTTTGAACCAGTACCCTTTGGATGATAAGTGAGATTACATTGAAGGCATAACTCTAAATCTATCCAGCCAAAATATAAAGGACGCTTATTAGGATTTTCGTTTTTAATGCACATTGTCTGTACTCCAGAATAGTGTATTTATTCCGAAATTTGTGTATTATGTCATCAGTGACCTTTAACCTTTCTCAACCAACATCTCGATTTTGTTCTTCATTCTGAGTTGTGATTTACTCCGTGTTCAATACCTAAGTTCCTTTTTTGTTTGTTTGTGGATAATATCCTTCTAGACTGCAATTTTCTTTCCATGTTAAATAGTTAATGCAATTAGCTCGTTAACCCATATTACCCAGATGTTCAAAGATTATGTTTCAGAAATTCAGGTACTAGAGCATTTGAGATTTCTGAGAAGATTGCGCGATCAGATCCAAGTAAACCAGATTTTCCAAATACCGGAAAGACAGCAGTGTTTAATCCGTTGGATGGATTCGTGACCAGAAAGGCGTGAGTACCCTCAGATCAGCTCAATTCGGCTACCTTGGTGTGTCAATGCGCATGCTATTTAGCTATACCTGCCTTAGCACGATATGCCCTTTAATACCGTAAAGCAGAACGAATCACGTATTAATAGCATGCTGGAAACAGAGCACTAGCCAATATCCATAAATCGTGAATTTATAGATCGTTGAACGTTTTTCTCATAAAATGCTTATAAATAATAATTTTATAACGCCACTCAGTGCATTTAAATTTTGACTTGTCCGTATTAATTTTTATTTATAAAATAATCGATTGTGAATGACCTTCGGTTTTGCTGTTATTACTTAAAGAAAAATAGACTAAAGTATATCATATAGAGATGTTGAATATACGTTTTCAAAATAATTTAAAAGTTCTTTCTCCAACTGAGCGCCTTTTAACAAGACATCAGATATTTTCATGACACTAACTTCTATTCATACAAAGCCGTTTTTTATTCCATGTTAATCACGCTCTGTCTGTCAATCGAGGGACGAAATTCGCTGGCTCATTCTCCTCTAAATTACGTCTATTACTTTTATTCATCGATTCGATAACCATCTGATTCGATAGGGTTTCTTCTCAAACCTTTTGACCCCTAAATAAGTATGACTGTAAGCATGAGCTGACAAGAATGAAATGTTGTTGATCATATTAAACACAATATATGACCCAGCATGTATCAAGGTAGTCGAATACAGTTGCCATTAATGACATGCCTGTTAACTGTCACAGTCCACTGTCGCTTGCCTCCTACGGTATTATTTCTAAGACAGGAGAAGGACAAACAATTTAAATTTAATTGGCTCTGATCCCCCAGTAAACAATGCAAACGGTCAAGTGCATAAAAAGTCTCAAGACGATAGGTATAAAAATGTATTAAAACTTATTTAACTATTGTATCGACAATTACTTAACCGCAATTCTTCGACAAGTACAAGCAATGGCCTAATCTCAGTTGCCAATTATTAACCTCACATGAAATTAATGTCTTAAGAAAGTGTTTCCTTTCGGTGTTGATTCTGTCACTCTTCTGTCCGTCTCTCGTTTCTCTCCTTTGATACTTCCGGTACCCTTGACTCCGTACTAACCGTGCACTTCCGGACCTCTCTTCCAAGCTTCCTTCCACCCAAACTGCCTACGTCATAAGAGACCTCCCACGTGATCTCGACGTGTCTTCCTTCTCTCCGATTCTCGGGCGTTTGAAAGCTTCAGGTAGAATAGAAAAGATGTATAATCTGGTCTCCTCGCTCTAATCTTAGAATAATTAAATACACTCTGATAGAACTTTCATTAGAATAATGGCGAATAAATTATCAGGTCAACTCATGCACTCATATCTAAATATTTCATACATGCTTGGTTCTACAATAAGTGTGCTATAAGAATAACAATATTAGCAACGACGTCTAACACATGCATACACATCCCTAACATTTAACGTCTTGATACAGTAAAATATCATCAACAGAAATTATATATATATATATATATATATATATATATTTATATATATATATATATATATATATATATATATATATATATATATATATATAATCCATCAATCACCATAAATTGATCTTGTATGTTAATAATTGAGCTATGCACTGAAGATTAAATTTCTAAAAATATAAAGTGTACATAACAAGTTGACAATCTTACAACCCTTACCTAACCGCTCCGGTGGTCTAGTGGTTAGAGCGTCCGCCGAGGAAGCGGGAGATCATTGGTTCGATCCCCGGCCGAGTCATACCAAAGACTTACAAAAATGGTACTAACAGCTGCCTCGCTTGACGCTCAGCATTAAAGGGTTAGTATTAGGAATGGTCGGTCTTGTGTCAGGATAATATGGCTGGGTGGGACATCGTGCTACATGTCTGCGGCATGATGCCCCAGTGCTAGACATCACTATAAACTGCATCACAGCAGACATCGTAGCGATATGACTGAAAAATTGTTAAAGCCACGTAAAAAATCCTTTACAACCCCTACCTATGAAAGTGGAACAATTTGGGAGAAGACAAGTTACCTCAAGAAGCCATCGTTCACAATCCTAACTTAAAATTTCGTTAAAGTCCTTTCCCGCCTTTTAACAAACGCACAACTTCGGCACTCGGAGTACAGTCTAGTGCCTCCAAGCTTCTCTATGTTCTACTATTTCTAAGGTACAAACATGCGGGAAAATGGACTTTGTCCCAACAAATTGCTTATTGAGATTTGAATCTCTCGAATACGGCCCAGTCTCTTTGACAACGGCATTGAAGTAATGTATCACGTACCTGCTGCTCTCTAATTCCCGGTCATGACATCGTTGACAGTGCAAAACAAACAAAAACGTCTCTACTCGGACGTAGAATCACTTTGAATTTTAACCGCGATCACTTCATAGCGTATTGGATACACAGTCAACATCTTGCATAATATGTATTGACATTATACGTGCTTTTAGCTGTGAATTAACTTTAGAAAAATATATGCATGCATGAATCATGAACATCAGCAATTTTTTTCCATAGCGTAACGTTGACTGTTTTTCGTCCATTGTGTCCGTTTTCCTTAGAATAACAGCTTGATCTCATACAGGTAGAAATATTGCAGATATAGAAAATTAGCAATAAAATAAACTAATTTCATTTTTACGTCGAATGTTCAAATGTTTTGAAGTTCCGATCAAGGATTCTTGATGACTCTGGTGTAAAAAAACATTAGGCCGTTCTGGAACAAAACAGAAGACCATCCAGACTCCACAGACCATTGATGAAACATGACTTAGCCGCACATGTGCTGAAACCAGAGATCGAAACCTGCCCAGCAGAGGTGCAAAGCAAGTTCTCCATTTCTGCTCTGTTCATAAGAAATCTCCAAATTGCATTAAAGACATCATAAATGAAACTCACCCATAACTTTTGCATTTCTATAGATGGTATGAGTCCTAACCGAATGCTTGTTACAATATTAAAAAGTTAGACATGACACCTACAAATTGTATAAAAAATAACAGTCATAACACACACACACCTACACATACATACATACATACATACATACATACATACATACATACATACATACATACATACATACATACATACATACATACATACATACGTATGTTTAAGCGGCCGCCTTGGAAGCGGGAGACCGCGGGTAGGAACGGAACCCCAGGCCGAGTCATACCAAAGACTGACACGCTGTCTCACTTGCGCTCAGCATTGAAAAGTTCGTGCTAGGACTGGTCAGCATGGTTTCAAGATAATATGACTGTGGGAGACATGGGCTACATGTCTGCGGCACGATACCCCATTATACTAAGAGCAAACAACGACTGGAATGTTTTACCTTTTTGTTTGCATTTTGTATTAATATCCGTTAATAGTCAATCTATTTGTGAAGGACCTGACTATACATTTTTCTCAATCGATGGTAAATCCAAATCGTTGATAGACCATATACTATTGCAAAAAACCAAATTCGATTTAGTGGTTAAGGCCGAAATAATTGATGACCATCCTTTGAACATTTCAGATCATCATCCTGTAAAAATAGAGTTGGTCATTCCTCTTGCATATAATATAATCATGGCTGACAAGCATTTAATTGCCTCCATAAATTGGAAGAAAGCATCGGCAGAACAAATAAATAGGTATAAGGAAGCAACACGCAATGAATTTTTAGCGCAACTGCATAAGGCAGAATTAGTGACAAATGTCGATATTGAAATTATTATTCAAGACACGGTAAAGATTTTACATGACGCAGCTTCTATGTTTCTGCCCATAAAAAGGTTTTGCCCATATGCTAACCCTTATTGGAAATAACTAAACGTAAAAAAGTTTCATACAGAAATGAGGCTGAAACGTAGGTTATGGATCTCTGATGGTAGGCCAAGAGGATGGGAATTTCAGTCATACGCGAACTATAAGAAAGCGAAGAAATGTTTTGGAAAAGAGTTACTGAGAGCAAAAGAAATGTATGACAGAGAACAGTTCAGTGAGCTTGAAAAGGCTGCAGAGCTCGATATTTTCACTTTCTATAAATTTATACGGAATAAAAGACATAAACGTGATTACATATATGAAATTGAATCTAACGGAAAAATTGTACGTGACCACGACTCAATAAGAGACTTATGGGCAAATCATTTTTCCAATTTGTCACTACCTGACAATACCTATCTGTACGATGAGAATCATTACCAGATGGTTTTAGCAGAGGTTAAAAAACAGAGTATAGAAACCCATTCCCACTTTGATGAAGTTGTTGACAAAATTCCCACTAGAGAAGAAATCAGTAGTGCAATTAGTTCTCTCAATAAAAATAAGGCATGTGGTCACGATGGTATTGTTGCCGAGCATTTACTGTTTGCGCACACTCAAAGCAGTGTGCAATTACTTGAAACTGTCTTCAAAAAAGTGTACGAGGCCGAGGAGTACCCATGCCATTTTAAACAAGGTTTAGTAATACCAATATTTAAAGGAGGGGGAAAAAGCAAATTAGATATGAATAACTACCGTGATATAACTATAGTTCCAGTGCTTCAGAAAATCCTAGAGCAAATTATATATAATAGACTACTTATATTTTCTAAGCACATTAATTTTCCAAATCCAATGCAACAAGGTTTTAGGAATAATTGTGGCAGTATCACTGCAGCGTTTTGTATCAAAGAATCTATATGCTACTATATGGATAAAGATACTCCTGTCTATGCAACATTTCTTGATAATGCTAAGGCATTCAATACAGTCTGGCACAATGGGTTATTTTACAAGCTGTACAAACTTGGCATTATAGGGAAGACGTGGCGCATCATGAAAGACTCGTTTAAGGGAGTAACCAGTTCTGTTTTATTTGCGGGCAAATTGTCCAAATATTTCAATACTAAGCAGGTGTAGGGCAGGGTCGTATCTTGTCCGCTTGGTTCTTTCTCGTTATGATAGACGATTTGATCACTGATTTAGATCACACTTTGCGAGGCCTAAATCTTGTCGATTTCCACCTGCCGTGTGTCTTATTAGCAGATGACACAACTGTAATGGCTAATTCGCATCATTCGATGCAGCATCTGCTCGATACAATCTCTAATTATGCGAAAATGTGGAGATTGAAATATGACGCAGATAAAAGTTGCAGCATCCTTTTTACAAACAAAAGAAGAAATGATATCCCTTCTTTTCTATTCGACAAATCGCCAATTCCAGTAGTCAAAAGTAAGAAATATGCCGGCATACCTCTAAAGTACAACTTTAAACCTAACGATGCGATAAAATAAGCATGCGATAAAGGTAAACACTTATTAAACTCTTTTTATTTTATTGGTATCAGAGACGGAGGAATGAACCCTCTAACAAGTATGAAAATCTGGAAAAGAATCATTCTACCTTCAGTCCTATATGGATGTGAATTATGGTCGAATATGACAAACACCAATATAGAAGAACTTGAGCTATGTCAGAGATATGCAGCGCGACGTATGCAAGCTTTCGATAAATATTCGCCCATAGAGGCAACGTGTAGCACCTTAGGACTCTGGTCAATGGAAGCATACATAGATAAGATGAAATTGTGCTTTTTCAACCGGCTGTGTAGGGGCGATTGGACTTTTATCTGGAAAAAGATTTTCATTTTGCGTTTATGTCAGTACTTGACCAACCCAATAAGACAGACGGGGTTTATAGCAGATATTGACAAAATATTCAAGAAATATGGTATGGGAAGTGTTCTCTTAGACTATGCTGTAAGAGTACAAACCGAAGGTAAACTTGTTTGCAATCGGAATATTATTGATAATATTCAAAACATCGAAGAATCTATCTGGAATACAGATACTGAACTAAGGAGCGATTTAATTCACTTCAGAAACATTCATTTGGACTTAAAACCAAGCAGTATATGGTTTCTTGGGCGTAAATTTCCATCTATATTATGACCTCTCTCTGAAATAGTGAAACTATATATCATGCCTGTTGGAAAAGTTATGATATGTAAACTCTGTGGAAAAGAGACTGACGACAGAGCGAAACATCTTATCTTAGGTTGTGAAAAGCTCCTTGAAGAACGAAACGTCTTCTTTGAGAGGGTGATTGACACTTTAGAGGTGAGAGACGGGGTTAATTTATTTAATCAAGAAGACGATATACTATTGGAGACACTTCTTGGAAGCAGAGTAGATTGCTTGTCGTCTATCGACGACGATGTATGGGATAAACTCATGTTGGTAACGGCAAAAAGCATAACCTCATTTTACAATAAAATGCATGTCCTGCTCTCAACCAACATGTCATAACATAACAGCAATAATAAGTAGTTAAGCTAAATAAATAAATTAATTAACTTAAAAAACAAGCAAAAACAAAAGGCCATCCTGTTGTCAAATTCCGCAATTTTGTTGTACGACAGATCACGGAGATATAATGCTCTCTGGATCATATAACATTAGAGTGTCACCTTTTGCTATCTTTTTTCATTTGAGAATGGTTTCATGTTGTTCCACATATATATGTGTATGTGTGTGTTTATGTGTATATATGTGTTTGTGTGTGCATATATATATATGTGTATGTGTGTACATTTATATATAAATGTGTGTATGTGTGTGTGTATATGTATATATGTATGTATGCATAAGAACATGTCATGTAGAAAGAACTACATTGATAATTACACTTTTAATTTTTTTTATTTTTTTTTAAATACTCTTTTTTGTTGTATTTCATGATTTTGTATTATCCTGAATTTGATTAATCTGATGTAATCTCTATTGAAGAGGAAATAAAGTCAGTCAGTCAGTCAGTCATACATACATACGTATGTTTAAGCGGCCGCCTTGGAAGCGGGAGACCGCGGGTAGGAACGGAACCCCAGGCCGAGTCATACCAAAGACTGACACGGTGTCTCACTTGCGCTCAGCATTGAAAGGTTCGTGTTAGGACTGGTCAGCATGGTTTCAAGATAATATGACTGTGGGGGACATGGGCTACATGTCTGCGGCACGATACCCCATTATACTAAGAGCAAACAACGACCGGAATGTTTTACCTTTTTGTTTGCATTTTGTATTATTTTTGTTTTGGTTCTTTTTCTAGAGATTGTACCCTGTATATAAAAAAGATAAGAACGGACATTCGCCATCTTCACTTCTTTTCAGTAGTCATGTCAGCCGATAATTCATCCGATATTATTCCACACCTTTAATTGTGTTTAAGAGTGTACCAACAGTTAGTAACTGGAAGAGACGTATCAGAGGAATCTCATGTTAATGTAAACTTCAGTCTTCTTTTTCTTGACAGATAAGTACATAATTTTTGCTGAATGATGACGTTTTTACCAGCTAACTATATCTTCGCTCCAATTTGGATACTTTGAGTTCAATAGGCAACATTTTCGCTTACATTCTACAAAATATTTGCAACAGATTTATTCCAAAAGAAAAATTTTTGATAAGACTTTCGTCAAGAGTTACATGCCATAATTTAATTCTTGTGAGTAAAAGAAATACTTCACTATTTGAAACATAGTACATATTTAACTAAGGGAAACAACTCATATCTGCCAATTCGGTTCTAAAACTATTAACCATAACATATTCATAAGATCTCCTACACTCACTGACTTAACTATGCAAACATCTATGATACAAGAATGAGTAACATACGTGCATCATTACATCCAACATAAAAAAAATTCTGTTTTATCACATATATAGCTTTTAAGCAGGACGAGGAGGAATGGAAGATGGGACAAGAAAATATTTGCCCCTTTTAGCAATAATTTAAATACCCATTTCCAGGTAGTTGTATTCTTGTTAAGGGTCTTTTTTGTCCATTACTAACAATTATCTGTGTTCGTTTAATGTCTTTCAACATAATATTAAATGCCAGAGTTTATAGTTTCTTCCTATTCATCAATAGATTCCATTACAGAGGAATTATTCCATTTATTATGATGAGTCCAACATACCTTCTAAATAAAATTACCATCAGCATACATCAAACAGCGGAGCATAAATGTGGTTGTTTTTTGGTGTAAATGCATATATGACCCAACAAAACTATTAGTTAAATTCTTGATAAATAGATTAATTTGAGTATGACTTAAAATGCACCAAGGTCTTACCCCAGTACTAGTACGTATGTCTTTAGGCATGCCATGATTGAGCTTAAAAGAGAATGTCACATCTTCGAACATACTATAAAACACTTCAAATATATATATATATATATATATATATATATATATATATATATATATATATATATATATATATATATATATATATATATATATATATATATATATATATATATATATATATATATATATATATATATATATATATATATATATATATATATATCATCATCATCATCATCATCACATCAATGTCGATTTAGTCTCGAGACCGATGCGGATAACACCCTTGGGGTGTTGTCTGTCTCTGGGGTGTTGGCATCGTCTATTGTGGCTGTGCAGGCCTATACGCGAGTGACAGTCCCTCTTGCAGTTGATTCAGACATACTGGGAAGCCTTGGTTAATGTGGTTGCTGCCTTGTCCTTCTTTTCTTTGCCGCCAACTGGCCACTCCTCACATCAGCGACTGATATGCCCTTGATTACCATCAGTCTCCAGGTGCTTCGGTCTTCGGCCAGCACTTCCCAGCCATCAGGTGAAATCTCGCATGCCTTCATGTCCTTCTTGCACACATCCTTGAAACGGACTGAGTCTTCTCGTGCCAGTGTCCAGCTGTCCACTTATATATATATATATATATATATATATATATATATATATATATATATATATATATATATATATATATATATATATATATATATATATATATAATAATAATAATAATAATAATAATAATAATAATAATAATAATAATAGTAATAAATACACTCTCATTGCCGTCTCATTATGTGATGGCAGATCCTGGATTATGTTGTTTGAAGTTGGATCCGACTCATGTAAGCGGTATTGTCAAATACCTACAAAAGCATTAGTTTTCATATATATTCCCACAAATGTCAAGGTCAGATTATCATGTTCTTGTTAAATATACGATCAATCAAGTCAGTATTCCTTGAAGAGGGATATATACCAGATTTCAGTATTCTATTGAAAAAAAGATCATACCAAGAATTAAGTGCTGGAACAGAAGTTGTAATCATGTTCTTAATGTTAATAACAGAATCTAAACCATATGCTTTGTTAATTTTCAAAGCTGTAATTGCAGAAGTTATCGCTTTGAGAGAATGCGATAATCCAAGTAATCGTTATTCTCCCTTTTGGAAGGCCACGACATAAGCTTGTTGGGTGGTACCAACACCCAGAGGTCTGTCAGCGCTTTGTGCAGTTTGTTTCTCGACCTGGGGAGGGGATAATGCGGGGCTTCTGATCACGAAGAGGCAATTGTGTTGTTTGAAGTCATCATAGAACTAAGGGCAGAACAATGTTTGGATTTCTGCGCTCTCATCCAGGGATAACGAGAACTTTCAGATCTTGAATGCTGTTTCATGCACACTCTCGACCTATTTAATTTAAAGTACCTATTTCAAAATTTTATTTAATTTAAAGTACGTATTTCAAAATTTTATTTAATTTAAAGTACATATTTCAAAATTTTATTTAATTTAAAGTACCTATTTCAAAATTTTATTTAATTTAAAGTACCTATTTCAAAGTTTTATTTAATTTAAAGTACCTATTTCACAATTTTATTTAATTTAAAGTACCTATTTCAAAATTGTATTTAATTTAAAGTACCTATTTCAAAATTGTATTTAATTTAAAGTACCTATTTCAAAATTTTATTTAATTTAAAGTACCTATTTCAAAATTTTATTTAATTTAAAGTACCTATTTCAAAATTTTATTTAATTTAAAGTACCTATTTCAAATTTTATTTAACTTAAAGTACCTATTTCAAAATTTTATTTCATTTAAAGTACCTATTTCAAAATTTTATTTAATTTAAAGTACCTATTTCAAAATTTTATTTAATTTAAAGTACCCATTTCAAAAAAAAAATTTAATTTAAAGTACCTATTTTAAAATTTTATTTAATTTAAAGTACCTATTTAAAAATTTTATTTAATTTAAAGTACCTATTTCTAAATTTTATTTAATTTAAAGTACCTATTTCAAATTTTTTTTAATTTAAAGTACCTATTTCAAAATTTTGTAGTTGAACATTACGGGATTTGCAGAATAGAACCTAATTTATGTGCTCGAACGTCACTGGCTTTTAATGTTCTTCACCTTGTATTATTATAGAGAAATGTAATTCTTACTATATGGAAATTTGAACCCGGGTTCGTGGGGAAACGGCACCCATCTCATTGCCTGTTAAAATCGACTCCTGTACCTTGTCGAGCGTGCACATATCAACAATAAATGATGTTATAGAGTCGGTGTTTAGGGCATCCGTGCGTATTAGACACATTATATTGTATATGTATATGATGGCGGTAAGTATTTAGAAAACTAAACCTTATGAATAGTCCAAACGAAGAATCTCTTTGTTGAGCATTGTTATTTAGTCAAGGAATATGAAGCGAAAAGATTAACAACGAAAGGGTTGGTAATAGACGAGGATAGAGAGAACGGAAGGAGATAAAAGGAGGGCTTGTAAAATGAAATGAGTAGGGCATTGTTTATAAACTTCAATGAAAAAGAAGCAAAGAACGGGGAAGAACAAAAGTAAGGAATAAGAATTATGATTATAAATATACAGTACTTCCATACTGAGTACAGACCTTATCCAATATTTTGGGGAAAGTTTTAATCGCTTTAACTGTTGTTAATTCCCATAGAGCGCATGCGTGTTGGTAATATGTGTGCGTAAAAATATCGTTTTGATGTTTCAATATACATTTGAACGATATCGAAACTACGACATTTAATATGGAAGCAGTGTATTACCACTCAAGGAGATATTTCGATATTTAAATACCAGATGGTACAAGGGATTAAAACAGTTTAACGTGTTGTTCTTGGTTAAATGCAATTAACAAAAAGAAGTGTGGTATACTTTAAATAAAACCCACATCTACAAAGGAGGTGGTCCGATTATATTGTTAGTAAATAAATATTGATAAAGTGAATTGCAATTTGTTGCAAGCCGGGCATGGATAAATTGAAATTCCTCTGTACCCAAATGTAGTGTCTGGAGAAACCTAGTGTATCGCGCATGTACTGCAAAAATTAATCTGTTAATGAAGTCTTTAAAGAGTTCAATATATACCGTATTTCATTCTCGAACGGCTGCATGTATTAATGGCGTATTCGAAAGAAACTCTTATCTTCTGCAAACAAATCTGCAAATAAACTTATAAACTCTAATTTCCTTACCAGAATCTGCTTTGCAAAATATATCACAGAGGTATGTTAATTGGTAACCTGTAAAATCACCCTGAATAAATTCAATCTGTAATGGTGTACTAATGTTATTTCAAAGAAGTAATTAAATATATGTTTAAAGACAACTCTTTTAACAACTTTGCCAACAGTTCAAGAAGAGATATTGATCTGCAATTAGATTCACAGAAGGGTCACCTTGAAAATTGTTTCTGTAAATAAATCGGACAAGGTCGCTTCTGTAGACTTGTTAAACAATGCAACGAAGTGGACATAAGAAATGTGAGCCTGCTACTATATAATTTGTATTGATGACTGTCCACGTGGTTTTTCAGGCGATTTTATCACTGTTCACCTTGAATATGGCCGGTGTGCATTTCCTAATGGTATGATGTGCTCTGGAAAAGACAATGAACCTTCCTCGTTCAAAAATAGGAAATAATTCCTTAACCCGCGGTAAATGGTTGTTTTCTTGGATAGCAGAAATGGGAATAGGACTACATCATCCTCTGTGTTGTTTTTCTTGGAAACTTGTATTAGTGTCTTTGCATCTAATCTAATTTAATCTAATGAAGTTTCGTCAGTCGAATTTCGATGACAATGTTCGTCCATTTCTATTCGCCATTAAACTCTGTTACAGTGCAAACAAATTGTACGCAACAAATTCCAATCTAAACGACGAGTTCCCGGCTCTTTAGTAAACAAAATACTGTCACTTTCTTCCGACTTATCATTCTTGAGTGCTTTACTAAAACAGTATTTGAATAATCTCTATCTTTGCCCTTATAAAATAAACCATGAGGGGTATACTCATCACAAGAAATATTTCTCCAACATGACCGCCTTTCTGTATGTCAGCTTTTTATAGTAAATACCCTTTACCTGTAAACCTGATGAATTCAAAGAACTATTTTAGAAAGTAAATAACGCCATCTGTTCATGGGTTGCATTATTTCATCTTCAATTGCTGACAAAGGTCCCTTCAAGTTTTCATATTTTCTATTCAGCATAAAAAGATGTAAATCTCGCAGACTGGTTACAAGACCTGAATGATGTAGTAAACTTGTTCAAAATCTCGCAGACTGGTTACAGGACCTGAATAATGTAGTTAACTTGTTCAAGGACCTGTGTGCACATCATTAACAAGACCAGTTCCATTTGCTACTGACCAAAATTTCTGAAGCAGCGAAAAATTGGGTCGATAGTACATGTACGTATTTTGGCAACGGGAACGTTGTTTATTATTTAATGAATTCTATTCTAATCGATTTTCGTTACTTGTAATATTATATGAAATACCTTTAATACTCTGAGTTATGTTCATTCCTGCACAATAATTGCAAGACATGCTTTTTACTGTGTGACAGTTTAAATTTAATTTTTTTTTAGACAAATTAAAAAAGGACTAAGAAAAGTTTTGATTTTAGAAATGATAAGCTCACTTGCTCGTATGTCTGTTGCTCTCTTGATTTAGGATTTAGTCGTTGGTTCCGAAAGGGAATAAAATAAGAACCAGCGCCGGTGCAAGGCATTTTGGTGCCCTAGGTGAAATTAGATATCTGGCGCCCCCCACCCCCACCCCACCCCACCCCACCCCGCCCGCCACTCACGCCCTCTCCCACCCGTCCATCATGAAAGAAACCCTTATCCCAGCGCCCTAGGCGATTGCCAAATTCGCCTAGCGGAAGCGTCGGCCCTGATAAGAACCAAACACAGACCGGTATTTTCCAATACATTGTTACTGGGCAGAGGAAATTAAGTGAACATATTATACTTCATAATACGAATCATGCTTATGAATCATTTGGAAATATCATATTTTAGCAATTTATTAAGATTATTAAGTTAGATATGGCATAAGTTTCTTACGTTGTAAAGCGATCAATTTTAAATGGGGGAAAGGGTATGCTGATACCTCCTATAGATGAGCACGGATGTAACTAAGCTGTCAAGTATTTTCATTTTGGTGATATAATTTTTTATTTCTAATTTAATAGAAAAGAAAATCAAAACAGGACATCTAGAGTCAACTTCTAAATGAGGCTCCATTTCATAGACAGTAAACGCTGTGTCCTCGATGAAATAATATATCTTGCACATTTGTACATTTTTGAGGCCCGTAAGCCACGTACAACACTTATATTACGTGCAGTAGATGCACATAACCAGTCCGTATCTATTGAATTAGATTACTCACGGTAAGATTATATGTGATAATACTGTCACAACAAAGAAGGTCTACGAGGAAACGATCATACCGATAAGATATGCATATGTGTGATTAAGACCGGCCCGTGGTTTTTTGGCAGGGTCTTTTTTCGTCTTTTCCTTGGCGTCGCTTTGAAGCCAGGCACACTAAAGCGACCACCTAGTTAGCTTATATGGTTTTACATGCCCTACACATGTAGCTGTAAGCAAGTATTCGATTAATGTAACTGTTAATATTGAAGCGAACACAAAATATGATACCAGTTGTGGTCCCTTTTGTATAGCGTTCTCCTAGTATTGTACATGTTTTTAAAGCGTTATTAAACTTTGTAAGACGTTGGAAATCTTTGTCATGACTCACAGACGGCTAAGAAAAGGTAACAAAGAGGCGGCTCGATCCGTCAAAGCATTGCTGAAAAGGTGAGCGAATATTTAGTGGCCAAACCAAATTAACCAATATAGCGGATTAATTAAGTATATAAAACATGGCTGAGAACTAGACAGGTCGCTGATTGATTGATCATTAATTTGTATCTCTTTTCCGTTGCAATGCTAACATTGATAATGTTAGTCATCAATTGTAAGCAGTGATCGTCTGTATTGTGGAAGTCATAAATTATATTTAAAAAAATGTATTATCTGTAGTGTGTAAGTCATGATTTATAAGTAGATATCATCTGTAGTGTGGAGGTCATGATTTATAAGTAGAGATCATCTGTAGTGTGGAAGTCATGATTTATAAATTAGAGATCGTCTGTAGTGTGGAGGTCATGATTTATAAGCAGAGATCATCTGTAGTATGGAAGTCACGATTTATAAATTAGAGATCGTCTGTAGTGTGGAGGTCATGATTTATAAGTAGAGATCGTCTGTAGTGTGGAAGTCATGATTTATAAATTAGAGATCGTCTGTAGTGTGGAAGTCATGATTTATAAATTAGAGATCGTCTGTAGTGTAGAAGTCATGATTTATAAGTAGAGATCGTCTGTAGTGTGGAAGTCATGATTTATAAGCAGAGATCGTTTGTAGTGTGGAAGTCATGATTTATACTTAGAGATCGTCTGTAGTGTGGAAGTCATGATTTATAAGCAGAGATCATATGTATTGTGGAAGTCAGGATTTATAAATAGTTATATTCTGTAGTGTGGGAGTAGAGATTTACTAGTATTAGTCTGTAGTGTGGACGTCATTATTTATAAGCATTAACCTTTTGTAGTGTTTGCCTAATGGTTTATAAGAAGTGATTTTTTTGTAGTGTAATCCTAATGATTTATAAGAAATGATCGTTTGCTGTGTTGACATCATCATTTATATGTAATGATCATTTCCAGTGTGGAAAGCATGATTTATAAGTAGTGATCGCTTGTAGTGTGGAAATATGATTTATAAGTAGCGATCACGTATAGTGTGTAAGTTAACACTTTTTGGAGCACCTCTTATAGTGCGTTTATTAAAATACTGCTATGTTTGTATCTAAAACTAGCTGTGGAGAAACGATCAGTGGGGTTGCGAAACGCTAATCAGCTAAGAAGACAGCAGTTGAGCAGCGAACAGTGTTCCAGAATTCTCCTCTTAAATACATACATACGTACATAAATACATGCATGCATGCATACCTACCTACCTACCTGCCTGCCTACCTACCCTACATACATACATACATACATACATACATACATACATACATACATACATACATACATACATACATACATACATACATACATACATACATACATACATACATACATACCGCTCTGGTGGCTTAGTGGTTAGAGCGTCCGCTTCGGATGCGGGAGGTCGTGGGTTAGATCCCCGAGCGAGTCATGCCAAAGACTTACAAAAATAGCACTAACATCTGCCTCGCTTGACGTTCAGCATTAAGAGCTTAGAGTTAGGACTGGTCGGCCTGATGTTAGGATAATGGGACTGGGTGGGACATCATGATACAGGTTCTTACCGAGTTTTTTCGGATTATTCCACCACCAATAATACTTGCCTACATGTATCTAACATGCGCTGAAGTCAATCCAACCATCATTCCATCTTTTATCTGCGTAAAACTAAAGCCGACATTAAGCAAAACTCGCATCAAATTATAACAAGTTAACGTTCATTTGTCACATATTGAAGCCTACGATCATGCTGTTTCGCATTCTTCGTAATACGTTCGTTTATATATACCAGAAGGACGCATTAGAAAAACAGTGGCTACGAAGGGCATGTTTAAGCAGGCTTTACAAACAACGATTAAAATATGACTCCTTGCATTCAAACTGCCTATTCAAAGTCGATCGAGATAGTCAAACTAATGCACAAATAGACAAATTCACAAGAATGAAGGACAGAACCTTGTAAATCGATAGCTTAAAATGCCTCAGCCTTGGACACCCAATCCGATTAGCAATATCTCATTACAAATTAAAAATCATTATCTGATATATCAAAATGATTATCGGATGAAGGGGATTATATTTAATCCCCTTGTGTTGGATTTTATACCTGTTAGTGGGTTAAATTCACATTGTTGTTTTCCTAATCTGATCGCATTTGACAGATTATCGAAACCATCCGGTCTCCCAGTGGAAGTACCGCGTCTGAAAATACAATAGACACCGCAACAAAATTCTAATAGTATAAAACCAGGGGATACGTGAAGATATTAAGATTCAGTTTGTGGGTATTCAATGCTAGGTCGAAAATCTGTGTAATCTTATGAAGTGTTATAACAAATATACTCTTATAAAGAGGCTACATTCTGAAAACATGTTGTATTAAAATTTCAATTGTATTTCACTTTCATTTTATTGGTCAATTTTCTATTTATACAAATTAGCAGGTATCATAGAACAGGTTAATATTTTGAACCAACATTTGCAATGCTGCTGCTTTATGAAAACTTAATACACACACCTTACTCCGTCCCCAATTGAGGTAAGTGCGATGTATTTTTAATCCTTTATTCTTGTGGAACACTTGTGAAGATCGCTGGTAAATGTAGTCGACTGAAATGAAGGTGTGTATGGCAAGTAGCTCGACAAAAGGTGGTGGAGGCAAAGCTCGAGTTAATCCTACCTTTGTTAACTTTAGGATTTAAAAGTAATTTCTTTGACTTTATTGTATTTGAAGCTTTAAATTACACATAAAATGGAAGGTCGGTGCACATGTGTGTTGCATTCAGAAGGACGAAACCGGATGGTATCATGAATCCAGTACTCGCGAAACTATTCTACTACCCAACTCGAACTCAGTCTCGAAATCTCGAATTCTTCTATGATAATTTAGTTACTACAATTTAAGGACTCACACAAGAACCAAATATCGAGGAAATACTAAAGGTTCCACGTCACTATATTTATTTGAAGTAAAAGTATCGGTTGTCACAACTTTCCGACCCTGAACTAGAACTCGAATTTGTGCTTAAAAAACAACCCCAAAACCATTTGTTAATATGAAATATCCAACTTACAGCATGCCTCGGTGTGTGTGTGTGTGTGTGTGTGTGTGTGTGTGTAAACTTGAAACCATCAAAGTTATAATGCGGTCGGTGCTATGGAGTGGGAGATTGGGTTTGGTTCAATGGAAATTTTGTCTTTACACCGATGTGCATTTTTGATTTTTGTTTGATTGTCCAATCAAAGATTATCAAGTGGGTGTTAGTTTTGTTGTTTATATATATATATATATATATATATATATATATATATATATATATATATATATATATATATATATATATATATTTAACCAAATTGTTGGGTCAATTCTAGCATAAAGTAATACTCACTCCACTGGAGGTACAACACTATTAATCACCAGCTGTCAGTGATACAGTGGTGTAAAGCGACAGTTCAGTTATCAGAGGTAAAAAAAATACAAATACCTTTTCATTCACTTTTATTAAACGAAAGTAGTTTGAGACTAATTAATCGTTCAGCAGTATCTTTGGAATATATATATATATATATATATATATATATATATATATATATATATATATATATATATATATATATATATATACGCACATATACAAGTACAAAAGAGTTACATTCAAGTACATCTCGGTTATAGATCTCGGCGATCTATTAAAGTGAAATGCCATGATTTAATTCACTTGAACATCAACTTCAGCTTATCGATGTGAGGGACGTGAAATATTTCCTTGTATACTAATGACAGAAAGTGAACCATATATAATTGGTCCCTTACGTATTTCCCGGGGCAACCCAAAGTGTTTTACATTAAGATGTTCATGCTTGTAAATTGGTTGCGACATTTCAGATATTTTAAGCAATATTATATAGTCGAAACCAAGCCATAAAACCCACTAGCTAAAGCCCGTTTATTGAAACCAAGCTATACTACATCGTAACTAAAGCACGATTATCGAAATCAAGCTATAATACGCGTTAGCTAAAGCACGATTATCGAAACCAACCTATAATACCCGGTATGTAAAGACTAACCATCGAAACCAAGCCATAAAACCCACTAGCTAAGGCCCCTTTATTGAAACCAAGCTATACTACACGATAAATAAAGCCTAACCATCGAAATCAAGCTATACTACAAGATAAATAAAGCCTAACCATCGAAACCAAGCTATACTACACGATAAATAAAGCCTAACCATCGAAACCAAGCTATACTTTACGATAAATAAAAGCCTAACCAGCGAAACCAAGCTTTAATACAATAACTAGACGTTAGTGCCCGGTTATCAATACCAAAGTTATACTACCCAGTAGATAAAGTCTAAGCATCGAAACCAAGACATAATACAGAGAAGTTAATGCCCGGTTATCGAAACCAAGACATAATACAGAGAAGTTAATGCCCGGTTATCGAAACCAAGACATAATACAGAGAAGTTAATGCCCGGTTATCGAAACCAAGACATAATACAGAGAAGTTAATGCCCGGTTATCGAAACCAATCCGTAATATAAAGTATTTAAAGCGCGGTTTTGGAAACCAAGCTTTAATACCTAGTATACATAAACGTGTATCGAAACCAAGATATAATACCTAGTATACATACACGTGTATCGAAATCAAGATATAATATCCAAATAGCTGAAACCTAATTGTTGGACCAAGCTATAATATCCGGTAATTAGAGCCCGGTTATCGAAACCAAAACAATACTATCCACTTGCCAAAAGCCCAATTATCGAAATCAAGTTGATTTTCCCCGTGAAAAATAGCATAGAATAACAGTCCCGATCTGTATGCATATCGTCTGTAACCAATTCAAAACTGCTAGCGAGTGACGTTAGAAACGGGATCCGCTTTGGTATGACCTTTAGTGGGAGAGAGGTTTTAATAATACATCAAGTATTTGCCGATTGTGAAAATCAAACTCGTCTAATAATATATATTTCTCTTAGATACAATATGCAGTGCCAGTCGAGCCATAAATATAATTTCTCATTATCAGACACCGACTCATTTAACATTTAAATTACCTCACAACTCTCACGTGATCTTTTATAACATTTGAAGATAAACACTACCACTGTATGCAAGATTAAAGTGACAATCAAGCTTGTTGACACTTTGGGTTATTTTTGGTTATTAGAACACACACACACACACACACACACACACACACCATGCACTGATGACATTGGAACCACTCTAAGACAAGAAAACTTTTTGATAGCTATTGTAAGTCTTGTCAGGTTTAAGAAATGTCAAAATTGAATTAGCAAACATTATTATGAAAGAAACAGTAAAAACCTAACAAAATCTGATAATATTAGCAGCAAGGTAAATCCGTAAGATGTAAAAATGATGATGAAAGTTTTAAATGGCATGATGTTAATGATGAACATGAAAATGATGATCATGATCATGATGATCATAATGATGGCGATGCCAACGATGACGACGACGATGTTGATGACGATTGGGACGACGACGATGATGATGATTAGAGCCATAGTTATATATATCATTATTTTTATTATTATCATTATTATTAATATTATTATTATTATTATTATTATTATTTACAATATGAATACATATACAATAACTCAAAGCAAATCTGGAAATGTTTGTGTTAATCATGTCATACTCTTTTAGATAGACACGATCAAATTATGTAATGGATCACGTGAGCGAAATTAATTCAGAATATAGTTCTCAATTTGCGACAAATTACATCAGATGTTCTTTCTCGACTTGACGCGGGCTGATGATGTTCCTATTATTGTGTCATGTGAATTGACGACAGATTAATGCTCGAGGTAAGCAATTCCGCCGTTTTCACATTTGTAGTTGATTCGGGTGCTTGTGAGATATAAACTAATACTAGACTAACATTTACTATTAGGATGATTACTATATGCAACATTCACAATTATGCCCCAAGTCTTGCTTGACCAGCACGCTGATAATCGAAGTATATCTACACAGCACGGACGAGGTCGAAAATATACCATAGATGTCGCTTTTCAAGTTCGTTTCTGCCGTGCGGAAAGCTCTTAGAATATGCAAGCGAGGACAGCCAACTGTTTTCGTGTGGCACATTTTCAACACTCGAAACGCTATTGCCACCATAAAATGATCTTAAAAATGAACCCCAAAAAAGAGTACACTTGATTTTAGTGCCTCCGTGTTACGAACTTCGCAGAAAGTGCTAGAATTGAATCAGCATATTAACGTATGTATTTATAAACATAAATTAAACTATTTTTTTTCTTTTAAATATGAACACACAAAGCAACGCTGGCACAATTCATAACCTGCACGCAACGATAGTGCTAACAACGCTATCTTGGGTTCAGTTTAAACATTAGTGATCATTTGGAAACTTCGTCTTCTGGCGCAGACAGATGAGCATGTTTCCAAGTACGGATGGAAAATGAAAAGAGATTCCAACTCTAGGTTGTAGGGATGAGAACCGCATGAAAGATGTCCATCACGTGAAAATGCGGTAGATGAATAAAACATTAGTATGTGTCTGTATTGTATGCATAATCACAGCATATTTTAAATGAAAGCTTTGTATCCATGGAAACATAGTAAAATTCGTTTCTGTGGAATATGAAGAAACATCTTCACGACACAATAAAAACATAAATAAATAAATAAATAAAAACCAATGCTAGCTGATTCTAGTCTTTCATTTTAAATGACGTGAAGTTTTGCTGTGTTGCTTTTAAAAGTATTATTATTATTATTATTATTATTATTATTATTATTATTATTATTATTATTTAATTAATTAGTTAATTTATTATTATTATTATTATATTATTATTATTACTATCATTATTATTATTATTATTATTATTATTATTATTATTATTATTATTAGTTATTATTATTATTATTATTATTATTATTATTATTATTATTATTATTATTATTATTATTATTATTAATTGCAGCCCATGTTTTCCCTGGCTAAAACACCTAGTCAAAGGGATTTTAAAGCTTGATCTAACCACAAAAATGGTTGCCGGGAAGCATACGAAACTGACCTTGTTCGAGTAAAAATGACCCTGTACAGTCAACAATTGCCAACTTTTAGAGATCTGGCCATAAATATTCCCTTATATCGGAAAGAAATGAAGAGTATCATTTTAGTGGAGTATTGTGGTACAAGTATACATAAAGTTATCTACAAATTAATGGACATGAAGTTTGTAAGCTCTTAGCGGAATCCGATTAATCTCAATATATAGACAGCGAGCAGACGAATGAAACAGTCTGGGTCAAACGATAAGTCACGTGTTCTATTTTCCGTCATTTTACTATCAAATCTCGCGACATTTCCTGACGTATCGCTATTGCAGTCACAAAAACCAGGAATATTTACGTTGGACAAAGACAAATGACGCAAGATTATGGGGAGTTCATTGGAGCTAGTAAGCATGTGTTTTCCCGCCAGCCATTCTTCGTGGGAGAACTGAATTTTTCATAAGCATTATCAATTTGTTTGCAGTACTTGCACGATCAACTGCACAAGGTGTAATCATTTACGTCATACCCATCATCTGTATGATAAATAATTTTCCAAATTTAACAGCTTGAATATTGTCAGCAATTGCGGCTTGTATGGCGTATCACTGAGTAAATCGGATACAAATAAAATAAATGTATCGACTTAAACCATATATCTCTCTCTCTCTCTCTCTCTCTCTCTCTCTCTCTCTCTCTCTCTCTCTCTCTCTCTCTCTCTCTCTCTCTCTCTCTCACACACACACACACACACACACACACACACCCCTCATTCTTCAAGAAATAGTTATGTTATGTGTTCGCTCTTCATATATTTCTTCCTCTCATACATACTTCGTTAACAATAAATTACGAACAACTAAATTTTAAGAATATGGAATATGGAGATTTTGTTTTGATGAATGTAAAACATTGAACAGAATTCCCAAATCTCATCTCACTCATTGAGAGCTGAGACAAGTAGGCTTGACGGGATTTTTAATCAATATTATATCGAGGATGAATACCGATTATATTATATCAATATTATATCGAGAATGAATACCGATTATATTATATAAATATTATATCGAGAATGAATACCGATTATATTATATCAATATTATATCGAGAATGAATACCGATTATATTATATCAATATTATATCGAGAATGAATACCGATTATATTATATCAATATTATATCGAGGATGAATACCGATTATATTATATCAATATTATATCGAGGATGAATACCGATTTGTATTGGTTTATATCATGAGAAAATAGCGCAATTGAAAGATGCAATCTAAAATACCGCTGTGTGAAAAAGTGTATCGAGATGACAAACGGTACTCGTAAGAGATGTATATGTTTGTGAAACATCGAATTTTGAATAATCAGTGAACCTTATAGTTGAATGCATTGAGCATTATGATTTTATTACATTAGACCGAGACTTTGTTGGGACAGATCATTTCGACTTTTATTTTTAATTTGTTTCCATATCGGTTTTAAAACGTCAAATGGGCTAGTGTTTCGATTCAATGAAATTGACTGGATCTTTTAATACAGTTTTGAGAAAGAAACAGCTTTAACTTCCGATAGGTGCCAAATAGTCATTCTTCAAAAGGAAAAGTTAATTAACGTAGTTTAGAGATTCTGAATGACGAAACAACAAATTGTCGTGGGAATTTATTCTTTAGAAACCACTGTGTATGATTGTTTGAGTAAAATTAAGGTGTACACCTTGGAAGTAATGTGAATTTAAAGCGACAACCTTGATCTAAATTCTTTAGTCAGAAAGTATCTGAGAGAGAAGTTTGGCTCTGAGGAAGCCCTGGAAAAGAGAAAGAGACCAGGTGTCTGTCTCGTGAGAAAGACAGGGTTCAAGTTCTAATGGTAATCGCATGAGAGAGAGAGAGAGAGAGAGAGAGAGAGAGAGAGAGAAGATGGAGTCCGAATAAAAAGAGAAGTGAAGAGTGAAGTCCTAAAAAGAGATAAAGTGACGAATGAAGTCTGTAAAGAAGTAGTGACGAGTTCAGAGTTAAATCTAGGAAGTCCAAGAAGGACGAGGCAGTCGGAAAAGGAAGACTAGAGGAAGTAGGGAACGTTGGAACACGGTAGAGAGGACGATGATGCAATCAGTCGTGAACATTGCGCTCTTTTGACCACTCATTATGATGATGAAATAAATCCAAATTAGACACTGCGATTAAATATTGTTTATATCGTTTAAATTTAATTGAAATGACAATTATTAATTTGTTTGATTAAATTATGTTTTCTTTCTTGTCTAAGGGAGCTTTTTCTGCATTATGTCTTCCCAATAATCTTGCCCAGTTCTCTGTTGATATTCTATCTTTTCTCTCAAACCGGGTCATAATATCGAGGGAGTTCATCCCCTAGATAACGTTGCTAAATTCAATTAACTACCCTCTTACTAAGAGGGTGACGTTACGAAGTGGTGGCTTTTGTCCGGGATTAATTTTGAACAGTGTGAGTAACTGAGGCTGGGTAAGATCTTGAACAAATATTTGTTTCTATAGCAGTGATAACATCGAGGGAGGTCATTCCCTAGATAACATAGCTAAATCCAATTAACTACCCCTCTAACTAAAAGGGTGACGTTACAATGTAATTATGCAATTTAGCAGTATATATGCATGTCAGTGGCGTTGGGTGGTATGTAATATAATCACCCCCACCCCCATTTATGGTGCTTTGGTATTGTTATTTACGAGGTTATCGACGACCTTGCTATTGACCAGCTCGAGTAAATAATACAATAAACTATGAAAATAATGGATGGAGTAACAGAGATCTGAGCAAAGATATAGAATAGAACAAAACGAGTCAACGTATAAATATGTACAATTAATATAAATAAAATGAAATTAAATATGACATTTCTATGATACTCTTCCTCTTAGAAAAAGAATTATAAAATTTAAGCGAAATGCAGTTAGTCGTTCTGTTATTCAAATTTCATCATATAATAGTGTGACTGATCGAACTGAAATTACCGGCATGCCAGCATAACCAGGTTGCTTACAGTTCTTTCCAAATCAATATTGGCAAGACGTCGTCAGAATGCCTGTACCTCCCCTCTCTCTCTCTCTCTCTCTCTCTCTCTCTCTCTCTCTCTCTCTCTCTCTCTCTCTCTCTCAACGGTAACTGGGTTGCAGTCTTACTAACCACGTGGTGCGCAGGTATGGAGTCATTGTACCTTCATATAGATAAAAACCCATCCCAAATATTTGTCAGGTTTATCCTTTATGGCGTCGAACAATATGCACACCTTTGTTGTGTCCGATATCGTCTTATTGTATCTCAGCAGACTAAGGTCATGGTCAGTTCGCAGCCTGATAGTGACACACTATTAATATACCTTTTCTATCTATCTAGTGGCTACTGACTGACTCGTACCATGACATAACTAGACCTCGCTGATAGCTATTATGTCCGACTGTAACCTGTAAAATACAAGCCGAACGAAGTCGGGCAACACACGTCGTATCTCTCAGTTAAGTGATTTCATAAGTTAATTACACATATGAATTAATACAAGCTTAGCCAAATTATGTTTCAGGCTGGAAGTAAGAATAATTCCTCTAGGCCACCTTTATTAATAACTATTTTGGAAAATATAATTTTATGACACCCATTTCAAACGTCCAAGATGTCTCCAAATTTATATCTGGCTTATCTTTTACTTTGTCGCGTCCTCCACTTAACCCAACATTACATATCTGTTAGACTGTTATCTATAATAAAAATTCACCCATGCTCCAAACACAGCATAGATTAACCATCGCAAACTAAGAATATATGGAGTGACAGGCACTTACGTCAATTTCAATTGTCACTTTTACCACAACAGAATATACTGCGACAATGTCTTCAAAAGGTTCCACCATTACAACAAATTTAGCATTGGAACTAAAAAGCAATTATTTCATTTGATAACATCTTTAGCGTGACGTCTCAATAACAGTATATGCGAGTTGGTGCCTAAATAGCGATTTAGGTGACTGTGTGTTTAATTAATAAAGAAAATCCTCAAATATATTAACTGCATTGAAGATAATTTTTGTGTTGTGAGGACTAAGCATGTTGTGATTAGGAGCTGAAAAAGAATCGACATGCGAACTACATTTTAATTGAATATAGGTATGTCAAGAGGAACTATCTTAATACCATGTTGATAATCAACTAAATCCATCTTAAGTATAGTCTGATATTGAACTACATCCATCTTAAGTCTGATAGTGAACTACATCCATCTTAAGTATAGTCTGATAGTGAACTCAATCCATCTTAAGTATAGTCTGATAGTGAACTCAATCCATCTTAAGTATAGTCTGATAGTGAACTCAATCCATCTTAAGCATAGTCTGATAGTGAACTAAATCCATCTTAAGTATAGTCTGATAGTGAACTCAATCCATCTTAAGTATAGTCTGATAGTGAACTACATCCATCTTAAGTATAGTCTGATAGTGAACTACATCCATCTTAAGTATAGTCTGATACTGAACTACATCCATCTTAAGTATAGTGAAAGTAATCCAGTATTAAGAATAGTCTGCTACTGAACGCAATTCAGTCTTAAGTATATTCTGATAGTGAACGCAATCCATTCTTCATAGTAGTCTGCTAGTGTACGCAATTCAGTCTCAAGTATAGTCGGCTAGTGAACGCAATCCATCTTAAGTATAGTCTACTAGTGAACACAATCCAGTTTTAAGTATAGTCTGCTAGTGAACGCAATCCATCTTAAGTATAGTCTGCTAATGAACGCAATTCAGTCTTAGTATAGTCTGATAGTGAACGCAATCCAGTCTTAAGTCTAGTCTGCTAGTGAACGAGATCAAGTCTTAAGTATAGTCTGCTAGTGAACGCAATTCATCTTATGCATAGTCTGCTAGTGAACGCAATCCATCTTACGTATAATCTGCTAGTGAACGCAATCCAGTCTTGAGTCTAGTATGATAGTGAACTCAATCCATCTTAAGTATAGTCTGCTAGTGAAAGTAATCCAATCTTAAGTATAGTCTGCTAGTGAACGCAATCCATTTTAATCATAGCCTGCTAGTGAACTAGATCAAGTCTTAAGTATAGTCTGCTAATGAACGCAATCCAGTCGTACGTATAGTCTGCTAGTGAACGTAGATCATCTTATGCATAGTCTGCTAGTGAACACAATCCATCTTACGTCTAGTCTGCTAGTGAACGCAATTCAGTCTTAGTATAGTCTGATAGTGAACGCAATCCAGTCTTAAGTATAGTCTGCAAGTGAACTCAATTCATCTTAAGTCTAGTCTGCTAGTGAACACAATTCATCATAAGTCTAGTCTGCTAGTGAACGGAATCCATATTAAGTCAAGTCTCATAGTGAACTCAATCTATCTGAAGTATAGTCTGCTAGTGAAAGCAACCAAATCTTAAGTATAGTCTGCTAGTGAACGCAAACCAGTATTAAGAATAGTCTGCTACTGAACGCAATTCAGTCTTAAGTACAGTCAGCTAGTGAATGCAATCCAGTCTCAAGTATAGTCTGCTAGTGAACGCAATCCATCTTAAGTATAGTCTACTAGTGAACACAATCCTGTTTTACGTATAGTCTGCTAGTGAACGCAATCCAGTCTTAACTATAGTCTGCTAATGAACGCAATTCAGTCTTATTATAGTCTGATAGTGAACGCAATCCAGTTTTAAGTCTAGTCTGCTAGTGAACGAAATCAAGTCTTAAGTATAGTCTGCTAATGAACGCAATTCAGTTTTAAATATAGTCTGATAGTGAATGCAATCCATCTCAAGTCTAATCTGCTAGTGAACGAAATTCAGTTTTAAGTAAAGTCTGCTAGTGAACACAATCCAATCTTACGTACAGTCTGCTAGTGAACGCAATCCATCTTAAGTCTAGTCCGCTAGTAAAAGCAATCCAGTCTTACGTATAGCCTGCTAGTGAACGCAATCCAATCTTACGTATAGTCTGATAGTGAACGCAATCAAATTAAGTCTAGTCTGCTAGTGAACGCAATCAAGTCTTAACTCTTAACTCTTAACTCTGATAGTGAACGCAGTCCAGTCTTAAGTATAGTCTGCAAGTGAACATAATCCAGTCTTAAGTATAGTCTGCTACTGAACGCAATCCAGTCTTAAGTATAGTCCGCTATGCTATAGTCAGTCCAGTCTTAAGAATAGTGTGCTAGTCGACTCAATCCAGTCTAAAAAAATCGCGTGTGCTCGTCGATTCAGTCAAGTCTGAAGAATTCCGTGCTAATCGACTCAATCCAGTCCTAAGGATAGTGTGCTAATCGACTCAATCCAGTCCTAAGGATAGTGTGCTAATCGAGTCAACCCAGTCCTAAGAATAGTGTGCTAGTCGATTCAATCCAGACTTAAGATAGGCGTGCTAATCGACTCGATTCAGTCTTGAGAATAGTCTGCTAGTCAATTGAATCCAGTATTAAACCTACCGTACTTATAACTAAATCCAGGTTTAAGAATAGTGTGATATTCTCTTCAATCCAGTCCTAATAAAAGTGTGATAATCGATTAAATCCGGTCATAAAAATCGTGTGCTAATCGTGTCAATCCAGTCCTAATGATAGTGTGATAATCGAGTCAAGCCAGTCCTAAGAATACTGTGGTAATCGATTCAATCCAGTCCTAAGAATAGAGTGCTAATAGATTCAATCGAGTCTAAAGAATATTCTGATTATCGATTCAATCCAGTCCTAAGAATAGTATGATAATTGAGTAAATCAAGTCATAAGAATAGTGTGCGAATCGACTCAATCCAGTCCTCAGGATAGTGTGTTAATAGAGTCAATCCAATCTAAAAAAAGAACAGTGTAATCGTCGATTCAGTCCAGTCTAAAGAATAGCGTGCTCATCGATTCAGTCAAGTCTTAAAAATAGCTTTCTAATCGACTCGATTCAGTCTTGAGCATAATGTGTCAGTCGATTCAATCCAGTCTTAAACCTATCTCACTTATCAACTCAATCCAGTACTAAGAATAGTGTGCTAGTCGATTCAATCCCGTCTTAAGAATATTGTGCTAGTCGATTCAATCCAGTCTTAAGAATAGTGTGCTAGTCGATTCAATCCAGTCATAAGAATAGTGTGCTAGTCGATTGAATCCAGTCCTATGAATAGCGTGTTAATCGACTCAATCCAGTCATAAGAATAGCGTGCTAATCGAGTCAATCCAGTCCTTAGAATAGTGTGATAATCGATTCAATTCAGTCTTAAGAAGAGTTTGATAATGGATTCAATACAGTCCGAAGAATAGTGTGATCATCGATTTAATTCAGTCCTTGGAATAGTGTGATAATCGATTAAGTCCAGTCTTAAGAATAGTGTACTAGTTGATTCTATCCAGTCACAAGGATAGTGTTCTCGCCGATTCAGTCCAGTCATAAGAATAGCGTACTCGTCGATTCAGTCAAGTCTTAAGAATGGCTTTCTAATCGACTCGATTCAGTCTTTACAATAATGTGCTAGTCGATTCAATCCAGTATTAAACCCATCGTACTTATCAACTCAATCCAGTATTAAAAATGGTGTGGTAGTCGATTCAATCCAGTCATAAGAGTAGTGTGATAATCGAGTCAATCCAGTCATAAGAATAGGGTGATAATCGACTCAATTCAGACCCTAGAGTGGTGTGCTAATCGAGTCAATCCAGTGACTCCTCTGAGAAAACGTTTCATATATAACGTTTATCAAGGCAAGAAATATTTAATGACTAGCCCATAATTCTGAAATTACCCAACATTTATACTTTCTACGTACGCGTTACAGCAGGCTTAACGCCAGGTTCCTGTAGTGGTGGTGGTGGTGGTAGGAAACCTGTGGTTTAATCAGGTCTTATTCGTCATCTCACCATACAAGTGTCTATTTTGTCGTCATAGAATTTCTCAAATGAATATCTAAAAATCTTGGGAATACATTTCAACATGGTTATTGGCTATAAATATTTAGTTTAAAACACAAATTTATCAGGCTAGAAGGATTCTCTTCATTACTCTGGGCAAAGGTCTAAAGTGATATAAAAAGAACTGTCAATCACCTCCTCGAATGTGTCAGATAGCTGTGTTTTGATTAACTGAAATTATGCAATGTCTAAATTACCAATTTCAACTAGTGATACGGGGGTCAGGACCTTAACAAGGATCCGCCCCATTGTCTAGGCACTTACTAAAAAACTTATTTAGATTTTACAAACTATTTTCGGTGGGCTAGAATGTTATACGAAGTCGAAATTTTGAATCGAAATATATATATATATATATATATATATATATATATATATATATATATATATATATATATATATATATATATATATATATATATATATATATATATATATATAATGGAACCATTATAGATTTACGAAGAGATCTCCCTCCCTTCTAACTCTTTCAACTTATATTCAATTTACTCATACAAACGATCAAATTTAACCGTAAACTCATTTTCCACAAATTAGTTTTTAATCGAAAACGAACAATCATATCCGATTTTTATGACAAAGGCACAGGAACACATTTTACAGTTGGTTTGTCCTTGATTTGTATTTTTATAGAACCAGATGATTACTGTGTGGGCGACATTTTTACTTTTCGAGTAGACCGAACTGTAAGTATGCATTATTATATAATTAGTATAGACACTTGATTGATAATATATCATTTTCCCTTTCAGTAAAGATTGCGAAATTGTAGACTTTCCTAACATGAGATTACCTGTAGAAATCCCATCAAAGTAGGCCTTATCTCACCTGTTGTTAGATCATCCAGGTAGAACTGATATTTGTGTGAGTTTTACCTAGTTTACCAGGGATGATCGATTAATCCAAGTGTATTCAAAAACATTCCGCCACAGGTTAGACTCAAGCTTTTCTCGAAGCGCTACTGCTGTCAAAAGTTGGTTTCTACAAGAAACACATATGCACCTTCTATTAACGGAAACTATATTTTTCTATAATAGCGGATGCAGATTTGCGGTACTAAATTTGGATCTTAAATTCGTCAAAAAATCAGCATGAAAATGTGCTAATGACAACTCAAACATAGTTTGACAGTTAAAGCCATGTTTGCTTGCGAAACGTTTCTCGAATTGTTGCTACGGTACTGTGAAGAAACGCAATGATATTGCTTTTATTCGCATCTTCACAATAATATTCCGAATATCATGTGTATTGCTTATATCCATTTAACCATAGTGATTATTAACTAATGGTTGGCGAGTATTGGTGTCCTTTTTATTTCTCCATGACTCAACTTGGCAATAATGGGTTTCCATAGTGGACGTAAGAAACCACAGAAAGGGAATGGAATGGAATGTGTGATATAGATTTTTAAAGAAGCTTTAACACTTTTTCAGTCATTTCTCTACAATGTCTGCAGTGTGGCAGTTTATAGCGATGTCCAGCTCTGGGGTAACATGCCGCAGACATGTATCATGATGTCCCACCCAATCACAATACAAGGCCGACCAGACCTAGCACTATACTCCATGTTCAACACATAGAGAGGCGGCTGTTTGTAAACTTGTATTATGTCTTTGGTATGATTCGGCTGGGGTTAAAAACCACGACCTCCCACATCCAAGGAGGACACTCTAACCACTAGGCCACCGGAACGGTGAAAAGGAATGGGCATCATAGGTATGCAAGAAGTAGAAGATTCTACATTCCAAAACTTGCGATATTATCACTTCACACAACGTGTATATAACTGACTTAGACCCGTACCAGTCTCTTGCTAAATATAAGTGTTCAGAGCAAATGTTAAATATAGAGACAGGTAGACATTGCGAGAAATAATAGGTACGGTGAATTCTGGCGGAAAAATAATCTTTATTTGAAAGAAATTTGAATGATATACTTAGTGGAAGAAAACCTTTTTAATATTATCCACGGATTACTTATATGAAATTATGTATTTATACTCGTGTTGAAAACACCAAGTTAAATACTACAAACAAAGAGACATACTATTATTATTATTATTATTATTATTATTATTATTATTATTATTATTATTATAGATAAAGTGGAGATGATGCGGACAGAACTTTCCTTGCTGTTTATCCGTTATCGGTCGTATCCAAAAATTTAAATTGTTAACAGCACTCAAGATGTCCAATTATTATTTACGAAATGTCTTTAAAATTTGATTTCATTTGTTATTTTGTGAGTGAGATCCCATGCCTCGTTTTCTTTACAGTTCTGTAATAGCAGATGCATAAATGACATACTTTCATACAATGTTTCAAATCTGTAATCGTGGGAGATTGATCATTAAGGCCTTTTATTAAGATGTCACTGTAAGAGTCAATAAACCAAGTAAGTAATTGAGTCTCCACTTTTCTTCATGCCACAGTGCACGAACACATATGGATTTAAATACAATATAAATAAAATAAGCTGTCAATTCACATTTCAAACTAATTCTCAGCTGCCACTCAAAATCTATTCATAAACGTAAAGGGTTAATACTTGTTAGAAATGCTCATTGAAAATGTAATATTTTCTCATTTTGACAGATCAAATTATAATATTGCATAAAAAAAGATGTTTTAAAGAATATTTTATTGTAATTGACTGATTTACAATAATGAAGCCTTGTATGTGAAAATCATAGCATGTTAATTTAATTTGTTCCATAATTGCACTGTACGGATTATCATATACCTACCTACATCAATGCATGAAGCGCACTAAACCGTGCATTATGTTAAAAGAATTATATGTTTAATCCACGTCGAGAAAAGAAAAATTAACATTTATTGGACACGCGTTGAGAGACTTTCTGAAAACCTACGAAATCAATATGTAGAATGAAGACGGTGCAAATAATGGACTAAATTAAAGAATATGATTTCAGAATATTGTATCGCATACCCATTTTCCATGCATAGAATGCGTAAGGACTGAGAGATAGGAACATCTAAAACTTACAATGACAGAACTTTCCGTAGTTTGAGTTACTGCCTCTACTAACTTTGGTTTCTCGTCCTCGGCTCAGAAATGGGCATACAGTTGTGTATATAATTACATTTTCCAAAATCACAAGGACGGGTATGAAGGAAGCTATCCATTAAAAGCATAAAGTATTTTATCACAATTTCTCCTCTGTGATCTGGAACAGAGTCGTTTTCCGTGTTGACATTTTGATTTCCATTCTCTCTCCCTGCTTTCAAAACTTATCTATGGATGTGGGCACTGCAGCTATATTTGCCAATGTGACAGACAACCGGATTAAAAACATGACTCTAACACCATACATAACAAAGCGACACATTTAGTAACCGAAGTCTCCTTCTAACCCAGAAACGGGAAATGTTTTATTAACTCTGTTGATTTCTAGATATGTAATTTCTATAGTGGAATCGAGCCTGAGAAAATGCCTACATATTCTCGTTGAAAGTGTTGTTCATTGCCTCCGTATGTGACTCAAAATAAACCAGTGAAGTTTTTCCTACTTTTCTGCATTGGATGTAATTTCCCATTGTATTTCAGAAGAGCAGATGTGACTAAAAATGGTGCAAAATTCTAATAATGAAGCCTCGACAGTTTAAGGTTGTTTTGTTTTTTATGCTACCTGATATCTCCATTTTGTAGTCTTTCACGTTCATGACTGCATATTTTGGGCCCTCTGGTAGCCGATGGTCGCGGGTGCCAGCCTGTATATATCAGTCACATTCATTGGTACAAGTTAACCGCCACGGTCAGCTAAACCATATAAGATATTTGAAGTCAGTACGGCCGTACCGGAAAGTGAAAATTGGTGACATTACCGGTAAGACTTTAAATCTACTACTGCTCACATCTTAATGTATGCACACATGGGTTTGAATCTTGGCTCGAGCAACATGGGTATGTGAGAAAACTTGCCAGAACTTTCAAGTGAGTCTGTGGTTCATCCGATGCTTTCCGCCACCAAACATGCGGGCAACAACATGTAGCCTGGCATGTGCCGAATACTGACGTTAAACGCAACAACAACAAAAACTGCGCATAGTACTTTTTGCATCAAGACAGGAAGTGTGATGGTCTGCGATCAATATGTCCGAAGCCTTGGTCAGTTAGATTATGCTCTGCGACGACCTTTATTCAAATTCTGCTGAGACACTTGTTATCACCCCCCTCAACAAGGCACTGACGCGGGTGCTTCAGACAGTATGTATGTATGTATGTATGTATGTATGTATGTATGTATGTATGTGTGTGTGTGTGTGTGTGTGTGTGTGTGTGTGTGTGTGTGTGTGTGTGTGAAAAGGGAATGTCATGGACAATGCGTACGATACATGTAGCATGCATTTAGTTAATATAATATTGCACTGAACAATCGATGCTTTGGAACATTTATTTTGTCATGAAACTGGCAAGGATTCAATTGCATTTATTCTGGTGAGAGAGAGAGAGAGAGAGAGAGAGAGAGAGAGAGAGAGAGAGAGAGAGAGAGAGAGAGGCAATATGTTTCTGTAGAATACCGTAATAGACCACTGGTTGTATATAATACTATATAAGTATTCAGCTGTAGTCCAGCCACCCGAATTGTGTGTTAGAACTATCTGGAAGCGTTGTTGGATCTTTTTCTAAAATTCGAAAAATAAAAGTATTTGAGAGCTCGTTTCCTTTGTCAATGCTCGTGTTGCCAATTAAACCCTCAAATCCATAAAAAGTGAATCATTTTAACTCATTGTTGGGGGTATGCATATGCGCCGAGTATCCTGTTCGTATGCTCTGCTTTATCAGTTGATTTTTAGATGTTAGTCGTATGAGTTTTAAGAAGTTAAGCTTGTCTTTGAAAAAAATATAAATATTCGAGTTCTGTGTTCTTTTTGAATTTTTTTATATTATCAGTCAGAAAGATGATGAGACAAAATTGTTTATAAAGCTTGTTGTACTTTTCTTCAATCCTACAAAAATATAAACATATTGTTGAAGGTACGGATGACTGTCAGCTCTACACAGATGACTGTACACACTGGTCAGATGACTGTACACACTGGTCAAATGACTGTAAACTCTGGTCAGATGACTGTACAAACTAGTCAGATGACTGTAAACACTGGTCAGATGATTGTACACACTGGTCAGATGACTGTCAACACTGGTCATATGACTGTACACACTGGTCAGATGACTGAAAACACTGGTCAGATGTCTGTCAACACTGGTCAGATGACTGTCAACACTAGTCAGATGACTGCACACACTGGCCAATTGACTATGCACACTAGCATGATGGCTCTACACACTGGTCAGGTGACTCAAAGAACTAATAGAATAACTACAGCCACAGATGGGCGGCAATATCGATATTCAAATGGTAGTAATAGTAAATTGAACTCCCTGCCGCAGCATTGCGATGCTAAACCAAACCCTCTCTTCCAACCTATCATTCGTTGGAATAAAGAACTGGAGTGGAGAGCGCTAACTAAAACGTTACGGCTAGGCATCTTTGCAGCACTAACGAATTTTTCATTCAACCATAATTTAAGTCATTCTAGCGGATTGCGTAAGTCAGAGGAACATAGATATGGTTAGATGCATACATGTATACTATGTATATGTTAGACACCGAGAATTATAAATGGTCAGCTTCGTATAGGTATGAGAACTCAGCTTTGATGGGTGCGAAAAGTCTCGCGTTGACGTTGAAAGTTTTGTTCAAGAACACAGGACCCTTATAGCCGTCGTAAATTTCACCACGTTGACAGACGGCCCAGGAACATTGTATACTAAGACACCGCAGATATAGTTGGTACGCTTCGTAAAGGTACGATAATTATATAAAGGTTAGTGGAAAAGTCGACTGTGAATGCAAGGCTAGTCGGAAAAGGAGTCGAGGAGGAGAAATTGGAGAAGCAGTCAAGGAGGAGGAGTTAGGAGGGAAGTCGGAATGAGAGACGGAATGGGCGGATAGAAGCGACACAGATGAGTAGAACACATGGACAGGTGGAAAAACTACCTCACACCATAAATCAAATGATCCAACAGGATTTCACTAGATCGAAAGGAAGAAGAGTGACTGCGGAATTATTATTACTGGACTATTGAATTGTATCAAATTGTTATTCATTTGTATTTCACCTTTTTGTGTACCCAATCATTGAACTGTCGTCATTGCTGATTGGAGCTCTGATCTTTACTTATCTTTATCACTAATTGCACTTCCTACAAAATCGAGTATGTGTTGGACTTATATAGTAATTTAAATAATATATTGAGAGCACCGCACCCCACTCATAATAACAACCTAACCACAGTGGCGGTATAACAAGCCGTCACATCACACGGATTTTAGAAAATGTGTAAATTATTAATAAATGATTATTATATATGTTGAACAACATGACTCTTTTTATAATATATTCCTTTATAATATATTCCTTTTTGAAAGTTTTCATATCTATAACCAAATTGGTCACCGTTGCTGCTTCCATTTTGCTTGTTTGTATGCAGACTCGTTATTCTGTCTTTATCTAGACTGGTCTCCCCAAACCGAATCATGAACCAGTAGATTAATAACCGACCATTTTTTGATTTAATTTATTCTATATTTTTTTTTTAGGGTGGAGGGACTGGATGGACATGGCTTTTGTCAACCAAGATACTATTTTTATTTTCATCTCAGAATATTTTTAGCAAATGACGTGATGGATACAATTAGTTATGTTTCCATAGCAACAGATTTTGTAAGGTTGTACGGCTATTTTTAAAAGCTTAATAGGGACAGAGATCTGTCTACCCTCTTTATGAAAAGAAATGCTCACTTAATAATGACATCAGACACTCTAGATTGTCGTCATCTAAGCAATCAATTCGAAATTTAATCAGAAAACTTCAAACTCATTTAAAAGTCAGTTGTTAAGTTATGTAAAGATTATGTTTTAGTCAGATCTTTAGAAAGACAGTAGAAGGGCTCAATTCTGGTGTTTGATGGTGTGAGAGGGGTGTAACTAAAACTTTCAGTTCAATCAGAAGTCTCAGCGTCAACGAAGATATAATGCCACTCATCTAAGGCCGGTGTTTTGTTTTGTTTTGCTTTGTTTTTCTTTCTGTGGTCTCTGATTTCCACTTACTCAGCATCCCTAGAAAGTAAATACAATCAGAGTTAGTAGCAAGTGTAAAATTGACGTAAATTATATTAGTGTAAATAAAATATATACAAATGACATAACGTGAGTTAAGTCTGAATCACTATTTCCTATACAAATTTAATTGAAATGGACAGTTGTTGTGACATTGGATTATATGTCTCCGAAAAGACATTACATAGAAAATACACAGAAGGTTGTTGTTGTTGTTATAGTTTTGAGTTTAATGCCATTTATTTTCGAGGCTATACATGGCGGTCAATATTACATGGGGGAAAAAAATGAATAAACCCGGTAAGAATCAGCAACTCGCGGAATTTTACTGGCACAGGAGTCTGACGTTTTATCAATAAAGTACGGCGAAATGTCTGACAAAATGAAATACCCTTAACAATTATATATATATATATATATATATATATATATATATATATATATATATATATATATATATATATATATATATAAACACAAGGAATGCAAGCGTGAACACAACCCTTCGCTCGATTCGACGTTTTCTCACGAGTCTTTTATCGCTTCAGAATCGCAAGAAGACTGAAAAACTACACATATGCATTCAAAAGACAGTTACTTACCAACGCATAGCTCTTAAATGACCATGTCCTGAATCCAACCGGCGAATTACCTTTTTTTTTTCTTCACAAGTACGGTCACATTAGCCAATGTAGGCTGATTTCCTGACGGAAGTAGCCCATTCTACCAGTTTCTACCCTGCAGTAAATATGCTGAATAACATGATGAAAGTAATTTCTCAAGATAAAATGTTCATCCTACTTTTTATTTCAGATTGTATCATTTTATAATTTTATTTAAATTTCCAGAACAGAAGTATGTAGTCAAAGTTCTGATAGTAAAAATAACGGTTGATGACGTCATCACACTTCAAATATTTACGACTGTTGCTGGATCCGGTAACTTTAAAAACGCAGATTCTGCGCCGTGTTCGGTACAATTATTAGACACCAACGGATATTTACTGCAGGGTAGAAACTGGTAGAATGGGCTACTTCCCTCAGGAAATCAGCCTACATTGGCTAATGTGACCGTACTTGTGAAAAAAAGGTTAATTCGCCGGTTGGATTCAGGACATGGTCATTTAAGAGCTATGCGTTGGTATGTCACTGTCTTTGAATGCATATGTGTAGTGTTTCAATCTTCTTGCGATTCTGAAGCGATAAAAGACTCGTGAGAAGACGTCGAATCGAGCGAAGGGTTGTGTTCACGCTTGCATTCCTTGTGTTTATATATATATATATATATATATATATATATATATATATATATATATATATATATATATATATATATATATATATATATATATATATATATATATATATATATATATTATTGTTAAGGGTATTTCATCATTTTGTCAGACATTTCGCCGTACTTTATTGATAAAATGTCAGACTCCTGTGGTTACTGGCAAGCTTTCTCACATCCCACATTAGTCGAACATGATACTCAAACCCACGCGCATGTGTGAAATGCAGTGATCGGTAAACGTGAGCGCTTTAAACCACTCGGCTACCCGGGGTCTCGTTTATAAAAGATGCGGTGACTTATAAAAATAAGAAACGTTTGCATGAAATTTACGTAGACATTGGTGTACTCTGAAACATACCCTCATTCCTTAACAAGTATGATTCCATGGCATTTAAAGGAGTCGGCAAGAGTAGTTTCTCTTTATAATAAAATCAATTCAAGGATTTTGTTGTTGAACCAGTATTCACTAGTAAATATAATATGTCCAAGTAAACCATCAAAGTATTTATATTTATTTATATTAACGTATACATGTTTATGGCACATTATATATATATATATATATATATATATATATATATATATATATATATATATATATATATATATATATATATATATATATATATATATACATACATACATACATACATACATACATACATACATACATACATACATACATACATACATACATATCAATGAAGCGAAAGGAGCGCCTTTCCTGATACCAATATAATATTGAAAAGCTGAATACAATTGTACATAATATTTTATGCAAGACCTAATGAATGAATAACCAGCAATGCTTTGACCATTTTGGTACTAGAACCGTCCTGTATCAATCTGAACTAGATACGAGATCGATTACCTTTGTCAAAAGTCATTGCAAAATCAATAATGGCAAAGAATATCTTATTCTTATCCGTACACACATACTTAGAAATTTCGGAATGAAGTAAAGCCAGACAAAATAGCTTTAACTTATGATCTTGAAAACTAAAACTGAACATCAGTTATGTTACTGTACGTTCTGGTCCATTAGAGCAAGTATATGTTGTACTGTTTGCAAGATATATAAGTCTTTCAATTGGACATTAGTGAGCGGGACTATCTACATTGCGATCTTTAATAATATATCACACGGGTTTAACAACGAAGTCAGGGGAGAGAGATCAAATGTCTCATTTGCAACTTAATTGACGATATTGATCCCAAAACAGGTGTAGTCAATGATTTGTGAACAAAGAAACTAGCTCACCTTTGTGAGGAGTTAGAAAACTAGAAAAACTATAAATCAGATAATATACAGACTTGTGACTCGTTTCGTTGATTTTTAAATAGAATACGAAACAAAGGCTGAACAAGACATTGTGGACGGTATCTCTTTTGTCTCATCAGACCCCACTTGGTGCTGATTAAATCCTGCATATATGTAGTTATTTGTATATTAAATTAGGACATTAGACAATACAACAATTTTCATAGCAAATATAACGGCAAATGAATATGCAAGTTTTGAATGAACTAAAAGATGTCAATCACGACATAATGGATGTGGTCTGAAGAAAACATTTGACTTACGATGACATAGGAGACGAACCATTTGGTCAGTAATTTGTTCTCGACTTTTGTAGAATTCATATTCTGTATTCTTCATCGTGCTTCAGGCAAGAATTACCGTATTAAAATCATTCCACTGATGATACATAGACTTGACTCGTTCATTCATCGTGCTACACTTTGTGTTCAATTATAACCTGATAACAATTAACCCTCTTTCATCATACATTAGAAATGACAAATAAACGCAATCACAATATAAAGTGCTTTAGTTCCTTATTATTTCCTCTTCAATGAAAAAGACTCTTTGTAGTTTTCCTATTTAATGCATTAGATTGCATCCCATATTTTACACAAAGAGGTGCAATACCTGAGAGGTATTCCTGAACGCCTCTTCACAGACATACAAATTTCCACCTGTTGTACTAATTTCGTATCGCACATTAACCGTTTTCACTGTACTATTCGAACAGGTATTGCGGTAAGTGTTTGTCTGCGGTATCTCAGTTCCTTTAAAATTTGAATAAAGGGGAGCAACGTGGTTTTGGCCTTCAGTGCGTCTGTTTATAATGTAACAAATTCTACCCTCGTTGTTACTTGAAACAAATCAAGGAAACAATTTGAAGCAGAACTGTATCTATGCAAATGAATACTTGACCTTTTATTGATCCCACAGAGATTAGGCTGCCTAATTGTCCGTGATAAGACAAACTCAATAAACGAATTTTTAGAGCCACAATTACTACAGTTACTCTTTACCATTTTCTTGGGGGGGGGTATGGGTGGTTGGTTGTGTTTTGTAAGGAACAAAACTATTACCAGGAGATAAGAATACATTTAAACTGAAAATATAAAAATGGAACAAAATATTGTAAACCAAATTTTAAGTTTTTGTATATATTATTTCTTGAACACTACCGATCATCCTGCCTCTAATTTAGTACTTCGGATGATAATCAGTAATGAAGAAAACAACGATGAAACTAATTTTATACTAAATAACAATTCATTGACAGTTGAAAACAGAGAGATGGGGTCGGGTGATTTGGTAATTTTGGTTTTCTTTTTTTTTTAAAGAACATCCAAAATCAGCCAGTCTTTCATAGGTTAAAGGTCAAATCCTAATATCAGGCAATGCCCAACCGAATTTCGCATATTAAGTAGAGTATTTAGATACCCACCTACGAAGTTACTCGATGTCAGCAACTGAGCCGCTCATCCCTGGACCATGATACTGGTATGCACCAAGTGTCACTTACCGACCCATGCATCTAGACCAAATTCGTCTAAGATCAACGTTCTCCAATGATATAGGATTAATAAGTATCTGAAGTGCACACATGCACTTGCGCTTGCACACATAAAGAGCTGGGCAAAGAGCACGAAATCAGCGGCAAGAGTGATAGAAGCACAGTAGATTTGTCAATCCGTTCTATTCTTTGAATGGGGGGGGGGGTCCTAGTTGGGCTCCTTAATTTGTTTGCTTATTTGCACGATAGTCTTGTTTTCTTGACGCGCTATACGCCCTCCATTGGCATCTATGACAAATCAGACAGGAACTACCATTTATAATGTTCTGAATCTAATAATTTGCTTTAATAAATAAGTGACGTAACCCTTCTCGTTTTGTTTCATCGCCATCATTAGTGTCTTCATTGTCATTGTAGTCATCTGAAGTTTCAGCTCAGCTCCTTTCTTCTTTTTCATCTTTTTGTTTTCTCCTTCTGTGTGGGACACTACAGCAACAGCGAAACAATCCTGTCTACCATTTCAACTTGTAATCTCTGCAATTGGGCAAATGAGTGCCATCCTGAAAGTTTGAAGCACATTTAAAAACAACAAAATTCACAAGATTGGAAAACAATGATTTCCTACAACACACAAGGCAAAGAACTATCCCCCCCCCCCCCCAGGATAACACGTTGTTAATTCAGTGATCTTGTACGCTGAATCTAAGAATCTATAGAATGCGAATGATATCAAATGATACAGACGATTGTGATGTAACTTAAGTTAGGATCAGACCTGAAGATCGTATTGTTTTGAACTTTAGTCTAAGACCGAGACTTTCTAGCAACCAATGAAAATTTTAAGACCGAGACGTTCTAGCAACCAATGAAAATTTTAACAACGAGACTTTCTAACAACCAATGAAAATTCTAAGACCGAGACTTTCTAACAACCAATTAAAATTTTAAGAACGAGACTTTCTAACAACCAATTAAAATTTTAAGAACGAGACTTTCTAACAACCAATGAAAATTCTAAGACCGAGACTTTCTAACAACCAATGAAAATTTTAAGACCGAGACTTTCTAACAACCAATGAAAATTCTAAGACCGAGACTTTCTAACAACCAATGAAAATTTTAAGACCGAGACTTTCTAGCAACCAATGAAAATTTTAAGACCGAGACGTTCTAACAACCAATGAAAATTCTAAGACCGAGACTTTCTAACAACCAATGAAAATATTAAGACCGAGACTTTCTAACAACCAATGAAAATTCTAAGAACGAGACTTTCTAGCAACCAATGAAAATTCTAAGACCGAGACTTTCTAACAACCAATGAAAATATTAAGACCGAGACTTTCTAACAACCAATGAAACTTCTAAGAACGAGACTTTCTAACAACCAATGAAAATTCTAAGAACGAGACTTTTTAACAACCAATGAAAATATTAAGACCGAGACTTTCTAACAACCAATGAAAATTCTAAGAACGAGACTTTCTAGCAACCAATGAAAATTCTAAGACCGAGACTTTCTAACAACCAATGAAAATATTAAGACCGAGACTTTTTAACAACCAATGAAAATTCTAAGAACGAGACTTTTTAACAACCAATGAAAATATTAAGACCGAGACTTTCTAACAACCAATGAAACTTCTAAGACCGAGACTTTCTAACAACCAATGAAAATTTTAAGGACGAGACTTTCTAACAACCAATGAAAATTTTAAGAACGAGACTTTCTAACAACCAATTAAAATTTTAAGAACGAGACTTTCTAACAACCAATGAAAATTCTAAGACCGAGACTTTCTAACAACCAATGAAAATTTTAAGACCGAGACTTTCTAACAACCAATGAAAATTCTAAGACCGAGACTTTCTAACAACCAATGAAAATTTTAAGACCGAGACTTTCTAGCAACCAATGAAAATTTTAAGACCGAGACGTTCTAACAACCAATGAAAATTCTAAGACCGAGACTTTCTAACAACCAATGAAAATATTAAGACCGAGACTTTCTAACAACCAATGAAAATTCTAAGAACGAGACTTTCTAACAACCAATGAAAATATTAAGACCGAGACTTTCTAACAACCAATGAAAATTCTAAGAACGAGACTTTCTAGCAACCAATGAAAATTCTAAGACCGAGACTTTCTAACAACCAATGAAAATATTAAGACCGAGACTTTCTAACAACCAATGAAACTTCTAAGAACGAGACTTTCTAACAACCAATGAAAATTCTAAGAACGAGACTTTTTAACAACCAATGAAAATATTAAGACCGAGACTTTCTAACAACCAATGAAAATTCTAAGAACGAGACTTTCTAGCAACCAATGAAAATTCTAAGACCGAGACTTTCTAACAACCAATGAAAATATTAAGACCGAGACTTTTTAACAACCAATGAAAATTCTAAGAACGAGACTTTTTAACAACCAATGAAAATATTAAGACCGAGACTTTCTAACAACCAATGAAACTTCTAAGAACGAGACTTTTTAACAACCAATGAAAATTCTAAGACCGAGACTTTCTAACAACCAATGAAAATATTAAGACCGAGACTTTCTAACAACCAATGAAACTTCTAAGACCGAGACTTTCTAACAACCAATGAAAATTTTAAGGACGAGACTTTCTAACAACCAATGAAAATTCTAAGAACGAGATTTTCTAACAACCAATGAAAATTCTAAGAACGAGACTTTCTAACAACCAATGAAAATTCTAAGACCGAGACTTTCTAACAACCAATGAAAATTTTAAGACCGAGACTTTCTAACAACCAATGAAAATTCTAAGACCGAGACTTTCTAACAACCAATTAAAATTTTAAGGACGAGACTTTCTAACAACCAATGAAAATTCTAAGAACGAGATTTTCTAACAACCAATGAAAATATTAAGAACGAGACATTCTAACAACCAATGAAACTTCTAAGAACGAGACTTTCTAGCAACCAATGAAAATTTTAAGACCGAGACATTCTAACAACCAATGAAAATATTAAGACCGAGACTTTCTAACAACCAATGAAACTTCTAAGAACGAGACTTTTTAACAACCAATGAAAATTCTAAGACCGAGACTTTCTAACAACCAATGAAAATATTAAGACCGAGACTTTCTAACAACCAATGAAAATTCTAAGAACGAGACTTTCTAACAACCAATGAAAATATTAAGACCGAGACTTTCTAACAACCAATGAAAATTCTAAGAACGAGACTTTCTAACAACCAATGAAAATTCTAAGACCGAGACTTTCTAACAACCAATGAAAATATTAAGACCGAGACTTTCTAACAACCAATGAAACTTCTAAGAACGAGACTTTTTAACAACCAATGAAAATTCTAAGAACGAGACTTTCTAACAACCAATGAAAATTCTAAGAACGAGACTTTTTAACAACCAATGAAAATATTAAGACCGAGACTTTCTAACAACCAATGAAAATTCTAAGAACGAGACTTTCTAGCAACCAATGAAAATTCTAAGACCGAGACTTTCTAACAACCAATGAAAATATTAAGACCGAGACTTTCTAACAACCAATGAAACTTCTAAGAACGAGACTTTCTAACAACCAATGAAAATTCTAAGAACGAGACTTTTTAACAACCAATGAAAATATTAAGACCGAGACTTTCTAACAACCAATGAAAATTATAAGAACGAGACTTTCTAGCAACCAATGAAAATTCTAAGACCGAGACTTTCTAACAACCAATGAAAATATTAAGACCGAGACTTTCTAACAACCAATGAAACTTCTAAGAACGAGACTTTCTAACAACCAATGAAAATTCTAAGAACGAGACTTTATAACAACCAATGAAACTATTAAGACCGAGACTTTCTAACAACCAATGAAACTTCTAAGAACGAGACTTTCTAACAACCAATGAAAATATTAAGACCGAGACTTTCTAACAACCAATGAAAATTCTAAGACCGAGACTTTCTAACAACCAATGAAAATATTAAGACCGAGACTTTCTAACAACCAATGAAACTTCTAAGAACGAGACTTTCTAACAACCAATGAAAATTCTAAGAACGAGACTTTATAACAACCAATGAAACTATTAAGACCGAGACTTTCTAACAACCAATGAAACTTCTAAGAACGAGACTTTCTAACAACCAATGAAAATTCTAAGACCGAGACTTTCTAACAACCAATGAAAATATTAAGACCGAGACTTTCTAACAACCAATGAAAATTCTAAGACCGAGACTTTCTAACAACCAATTAAAATTTTAAGAACGAGACTTTCTAACAACCAATGAAAATTGTAAGAACGAGACTTTCTAACAACCAATGAAAATTCTAAGAACGAGACTTTCTAACAACCAATGAAAATTCTAAGAACGAGATTTTCTAACAACCAATGAAAATTCTAAGACCGAGACTTTCTAACAACCAATGAAAATTTTAAGACCGAGACTTTCTAACAACCAATGAAAATTCTAAGACCGAGACTTTCTAACAACCAATGAAAATTTTAAGACCGAGACTTTCTAACAACCAATGAAAATTCTAAGAACGAGACTTTCTAACAACCAATTAAAATTTTAAGGACGAGACTTTCTAACAACCAATGAAAATTCTAAGAACGAGATTTTCTAACAACCAATGAAAATATTAAGAACGAGACTTTCTAACAACCAATGAAACTTCTAAGAACGAGACTTTCTAGCAACCAATGAAAATTTTAAGACCGAGACATTCTAACAACCAATGAAAATATTAAGACCGAGACTTTCTAACAACCAATGAAACTTCTAAGAACGAGACTTTCTAACAACCAATGAAAATTCTAAGAACGAGACTTTTTAACAACCAATGAAAATATTAAGACCGAGACATTCTAACAACCAATGAAACTTCTAAGAACGAGACTTTTTAACAACCAATGAAAATTCTAAGAACGAGACTTTCTAACAACCAATGAAAATTCTAAGAACGAGACTTTCTAACAACCAATGAAAATATTAAGACCGAGACATTCTAACAACCAATGAAACTTCTAAGAACGAGACTTTTTAACAACCAATGAAAATTCTAAGACCGAGACTTTCTAACAACCAATGAAACTTCTAAGAACGAGACTTTCTAACAACCAATGAAAATTCTAAGAACGAGACTTTATAACAACCAATGAAAATTCTAAGAACGAGACTTTCTAACAACCAATGAAAATTCTAAGAACGAGACTTTATAACAACCAATGAAAATTCTAAGAACGAGACTTTATAACAACCAATGAAAATATTAAGAACGAGACTTTATAACAACCAATGAAAATATTAAGACCGAGACTTTATAACAACCAATGAAAATTCTAAGAACGAGACTTTATAACAACCAATGAAAATATTAAGAACGAGACTTTATAACAACCAATTAAAATTTTAAGGACGAGACTTTATAACAACCAATGAAAATATTAAGACCGAGACTTTATAACAACCAATGAAAATTCTAAGAACGAGACTTTATAACAACCAATGAAAATATTAAGAACGAGACTTTATAACAACCAATTAAAATTTTAAGGACGAGACTTTCTAACAACCAATGTAAATTCTAAGAACGAGACTTTTTAACAACCAATGAAAATATTAAGAACGAGACTTTATAACAACCAATGAAAATTTTAAGAACGAGACTTTATAACAACCAATTAAAATTTTAAGGACGAGACTTTATAACAACCAATGAAAATTCTAAGAACGAGACTTTCTAACAACCAATGAAAATTCTAAGACCGAGACTTTCTAACAACCAATGAAAATGAATTTAATTTTGTAAGATCTTATTCAGTGCCTGAATATATTACAATTAATCTCAAACTCTAGTTCAGATCACGTTTATGATCTCAAGATCCGATATTTAGTTTTGTAATCATAAATAGTAAAATAGTAAACGATTTAATTCTTCCCGGAATAAACCTTCTGATGAAAAGTTGTGAATCAGAATCACTATGTCTGCACGAACGTGAATGTTTTTGTTTATGTGACTGTGTGTCTGTGCCATTCTCTGTCTGTGTTCGTCTGTTTGTGTGTGTGTCCATGTGTTTGTGTTACAAATATATAAGAACACGTAAATCTTACTAAAAGCTGATGAACGCGATATCTATCATAAGAGTTATTCAAGATCTCGAAATTCTTCCTCGTACCACAAATAAAAACCTCCCATTTGCAGAAACAAATCACTTCTTATCGACGCAATCAGGATAAATCAGGCATGTAATTATATTATATTTTAGACCACCGACACCTTGTTTGGTATTCATACCTAAGCGAGTCCACAACCGTGTTCAATGACGTTAGATTACCAGTCTAATTGAGATGAAGGATAGACTTGTTCTATGTCTCTTTACAGATTTGCCATTGAAATACCTTTTTAACATTCGATGATATCTGGAAAATTCCCACGAGGCTGATCCAGTTTTTCTTTACAAGTTGTGCAGGTCGTAAACAATGTGAATGAATCATTCTTTGTTTATTGACAAACTTTGACAGTCTAAAGTACATCCCTGCTTACAAGTTGGCGTGATTGAGGTGTTATGCATTATTCCTTGATCCCCTTTGTTTTTATAATCGTCACTAAAACTGTTAAGCTGTGAAATAATTTTGGCGTTTGATATATCAAAAAACATAGAAACATTTTTAGCATTTTGTACTGTATGCCGGGTTCCTGCAATTTTGTTTATATAAAGCATGACAGAATTATGTCCCAGAATAAACTCTTTCATGATCCTATATGAACTGTCTATGTCTTGTATTCACCGCTTGATTTTCATATATTTCCGTATATGAGTTCATCACCGGGTGTCTATTCGTGTGAAAAAGCAATCTGAAGAGTCAAGGCCATTATGATGCGATCGCTCAGATATCAATACCCGATGGATCATTGTTTTCATACTTATTCTGGTTTTCACTGGTTCAGTGGAAAGTTTGCGAAATATACGCGTATTTGCGAGCAAAATATAAGTGGTTTTCGATGCATGAGTCCTAAAGAGGTCTACAGTACTGATGCATGCTAAATTAAGCTCTACTCTAACATATGCCGTTTTCTTCAAGCTACGCAAATATTAGTTCAACGATGGTGTGAATGCCATTACAACAACAAAAATGTTCCAAAAGCCAAATGAAAAATGAGATTGAAACATATTATGTACTTGGTGAAAACTACACACAATTTCTGGAGCACTCATAATGATTAAAAAAAAAATGTTTCTTTAGGAGCATAAATAATAATAGATACAGGCGTGGCTGCGAGGGAGGGAGCAGAGGGGGGACAGATGCACCAGACTAGTGCAGCGCTAAAATGTGCCTTGAAATAGGTTGTATGTAGAATATAGGGTTTCAGAGTTAAGGGGGGTGGGGACGTAAAATTAATCTTGTCCCCGGTCTCCAAATACTTAAGCTATGCCTCTGTAAATTAAAGAATGTTCCATGCATAGAATTTAGTGATGATCGAAATCCAAATCTCGACTCTGCGAATTGATGGAAAGGGTTGACGACTGTACTCAATAGCCGTGTGAATTTTGACACCTTTAATATACAAACTGGCCTTAATTACAGGATTGCCTTTATATACTGTAACATAATGAACTTTGCATATTCATTGTAACACATAACGGAACGAATTTTGCATGTTTCACTGTGACTCATAGTAATCTTAAATGGATATATATGATTTTGAACGGAATGAAATTCATGGAAAGGTTGAGGATACCTCTACTTTGGTTAATACATTTGGTACGGACCTGACTGGTTCGTAATGAGGCTCTGTTTGATAACAGTATCAGGCGAAACTGGTCAAGGGGTAAAGCACGTATTGTTTATCGAAATGCCTTGGGTTGAAATGTTGGAGAAACAGTGTTACTGAAATAATTGTCAAAGCTGAACTTTGATGTGATAGGTTTGATCGGTTTAATAAGAGAAGAGATAAATGTTACTAGTCAGTCTAAATTTTGCAATGTTAGCATTTAGTGTCTGATTTGAGATAGAATATGGTAAATTCTGAGGTGTAATTAGAGATAGAATGTTAGTTTATTTCAGAAAGGTATGTAGAGAAAAATGTTAGGAAGCATTTATTTGATTTAACAGGAAAATAGCTTCATCGTCTGATATTAAGGAATCCATGGCGGAATCAGTAAACGACTGGAATAACAGTTGATGGCCAGCAAAAGAGAGAGAGAGAGAGAGAGAGAGAGAGAGAGAGAGAGAGAGAGAGAGAGAGAGAGATAACTGAGTGTTGAATCTGGATATTCACCCGCAACACGGATTTAGGTTATGCAGACATGCAGGATAATTCAAGTTTTAAAAGCACACTCAACTTCATGACGAAATTTGACACAAACGGAAGTGCTAATTGCATTTTTAGAACTTAGATTTTTTTATCTTCTTCTAGTAAATGTGTATTCTACATTTGGTACTGTATACTCTGATTTTGTTTATCTAATTAATTAAATTGTTATATTGTTTTATACTTGTTGTTCTTTTCAATATATCTGCTCAGATCTCCATTCATTTCATCCATTAATTTCGTATCTCGATTTGGGCCATACCGCCGTGGTCAATCATCCTATGGGCCGATAACCATCATTCGAAAGATAATAAACTAACCTCATTACAGTAATAAAAAAGATACAACATAAAAATAATGCGCGTTGTATTGACTGTACCTGTACTTTCAGTGAGGATAACGGCATCATACATAATTTATTCTTGCTGATAAGTTGAATCCAACTGCAAACGTCACAGATCCAAATCAGCCGTCGCAGAGGTATTCAGTAGAAAAAATACGTAGACCCTGATCACTTGGCGCATTATGTGCCAGCAGACCATGGTCTTTGTTTCGTACAGTGGGATTCAACTTATAAGCGACGGGATACGGTTAGTGTCATATTGTCTGATATAACCTAATCAGTTCAAAACACAGCTGCTCGGATCATTTTTAGAGTACCTCGATTAAAGTACACCTCGCCACTGTTATGTACCATACACTGGCTATCCATTTCATACAGAATCAAATACAATATTTGTTGTCTGTGCTACTTTTCACTGACAGACGCAAGTCCAAAATACCTATCTGGCTCACCCATGAGTATACACCAGCACGACACTTACGCTCCTCTTCTGACAATCGTATACTCATTACGTCAACTATGAAAACGAAGTCATATGGACAACGTTCTTTTGCATACCAGGGCCAGAATGCGGAACGAAATGCCCATTTAAATTAGACACAAATACACAGTGATCCCTTTTAAAAGTGCTCTTAAAACTCGCCTTTTTCTACTGCAAGAACAAACTTAAAGACCTAATAATGTTTCGTACCATAATATTTTCAGCATTTTTATGTTTTCCAATTGCATGGGTTTTTTTTTTTGTTTTCTTTTTCTGTAGTGATATCATTATAGATGTTGTAAAGCGCTTAGAGCTTCTAAAAATTAGGCGCTATACAAAGTCCTCATTTTTATTATTATTATTATTATTATTATTATTATTATTATTATTATTATTATTATGTGTAAATCGAAAACTGAACAAAATTTTGCGACAGTCTGGTATCGCCTAGTCTTGTATCATGTTCTCTGTAAATATTGTTAATGTACCAGGCTAGATAGTAAAGTCTTCGTAAAATTTAATAAGGGATAAAAAAAAATTAATCAACTAAAAAATCTTTTATTTATCAAATTTAAAAAAAATTATCTTTCAGTTTGACTTGAAGAGGCCATGGAAGGACCCCGTATGAAAGTATGACCTAATGTGGTAACGTTGTTGACACGACTTTACGACTCTGTAATGAACAAACGAGCTAATTAATGAAGGAGTGTTTTTTTTTTTTATCGAAGCAGCTCTCTGCCTCTCTTCACTATTGATTGATTAAACTAAACCAGGTAATTCAACAACCGTTAAAGATGTTTGAATATAGAAAGATAGTTCATGAGATTAAAAAAATTTGTCTTTATACTAATCCACACACAAATACGCGGAGCAAAACAAAAATGCGTGGACATTTCATGGCACAAACCTGTATAACCAGATTTCTCAATCAAAGAAGAAATAAAGAAAATATGATTCACTCATGAAACCTTATGTTTTGAATCAGCTATGCTGTAAAAGTACTTGGCATGTTTTCCTACTTGCCAGTCTGCGTATGTATTGAATTTTGCATAAAAGCATGTCTTAATTGCTTTCGTCACAGAGTACAAATACAATTATCCTGCACCACCCGTTCCTGACTATTCATTTTTAATATAGCTGCAGTTTGGTCCGTCAGAGTCTCGTTTTTATAGATTTTTTTTTCCTCCATATAATACGGCGCACTGTTCAATCAAAATAGTATTATGGTAACGTGACCATTACCTTACCAGTATGTTTCAGTCCGTTACAAAATAGCGAGAAATCCCCCCCCAAAAAAAAAAACGCAGAGGATACGGTAGATCGCACAAGCATCGAACAGGTAGACACAAACCTCCAGAAACAACAAATGACAACCGGACAGCAAAGACTCACGCAGGCCCTGAATCAGACAAAGAAACGGAAGGAGACAATAATAGACAACAACAAAGGAGAAATCGATCAGAAAAATAGAAGAAAAGGGGATATAATGAAATTGAATGCAAACAGCATGACGGAAACTAACAGACCAGTTAATCAAGAGACGAGGATACAGAAAATAGCACCAATAAACCAAACGGGAGAAAAGAACAATGGAAATATACAGAAAACAAAGAAACAACCACAAAAACAACAAACTGAGAGAGAAAAAACACAGACCCTGAAGGGAAACAACAAAAGTCCTGATAGACAACAAATGAATCAAAAAGGGGATTGAAGGAAAAGAAACAGAAAATACTGGAATGGTTGAATACATGACAGAGGAACAATTCTTCATACATGAAAGGAAAAAAAAAGAAAGGAAAAAAGAAGGAAAATGAGGGAGGAATATCAAAGAATGATGGAAGACGCTCTATACAATGTTGAATGTTTAGAAGGATATGATTGAAAAAATGAATTTTAAATAAAAATTGTAAACAAAAAAGTAATATAAAAAAATATCAACAAGAATAAAAACTAACATCTTCTCAATTCATAGAATACAAACAGAAAAATTAGGACAGGAGGGCCTCTCCATAATGGTCTATGAACATCAACGGAAAGAGCACCCTCCCAAAAAAAAAACAGAAATGTAGTGGAGGTGGTCAAGGTACCAGACTTTTAAAATAAGTTCTGTCACCTTATGGCCTCATTACAGATTTCACTGTTTTGAAAGAAAACGTTGAAACTACATAGAGTTGTACTGCTCTGAGTAAAGAACTACTTAAAATGTTACTAACAATAAGTTACGGCATACACAGTTCACTCCTCTACTATTATCCGCAAAACAGAGCAGCATCAAATAATTATTCCTTTTTGTAGCAGAGGATGTCAAGCAACCGAATGTTTTGTAACCAGGACCTAATTAAAACTTCAGTTTTATTTTGTACTTATTAACCTCTGCGCAGTGCAAGTATTTTTGTGTACATTGGCCGAGTCTTTTTAGACTACAATTACACGAAATAATTGTGTGTTTTTCTTCTCTTTTTTTCTTCTTGCAATATGTCTCAAAGGATGCTTATGAAAGCAAACGGTTTATCTAATTATCGCAAACTGTCTGCAAGACAGCACTGTTGTTCGACGTATGCGACAGCGAACTTAACTGTGGATGCTACCAATGGCACATACCACTCTCGTACAGACAAATGTCAATGTCTACAGAAAATGTTCATCTTCATGCCGTCTGTGTAAGGGTTGGCCTTACACAACACACACATACACACACACACACACACACACACACACACACACACACAGAGCAGAAATAAATGTAACTCCATGAAATCAATTAAACAGATGTGCTGTTTCGTCCTTTAGCGGTTCTCTAGAAAACTTTCTTTGTTATTTCCTCTTTTTTTCTTTGATACCTGCCAACAAATGCAGACTTGTATTGACCAGAAGGCAGACTTTTTTTAATTGAAATGCAGACTTGTATCAACTAGAATACAGACTTGTCTCGACTAGAATACAGACATCTATTGCCTAGAACGCAAACTTGTATTGACTAGAATGCAGACTTGTATTAACTAGAATGCAGACTTGCATTAATTGAAATGCAGACTTGTATCGACTAGAATGCAGACTTGTATCGACTAGAATGCAGACTTGTATTAACTAGAATGCAGACTTGCATTAATTGAAATGCAGACTTGTATTGACTAGAATGCAGACTTGTATCGACTAGGATGCAGACTTGTATTGACTAGGATGCAGACTTGTATTGACCAAAATGCAGACTTTTATTAACTAGAATGTATACTTGAAATAATTGAAATGCAGACTTGTATTGACCAGAACGCAGACTTTTTTGAATTGAAATGCAGACTTGTATCAACTAGAATACAGACTTGTCTCGACTAGAATACAGACATATATTAACTAGATTGACTAGAATGCAGACTTGTATTAACTAGAATGCAGACTTGCATTAATTGAAATGCAGACTTGTATCGACTAGGATGCAGACTTGTATTGACTAGGATGCAGACTTGTATTGAACAAAATGCAGACTTTTATTAACTAGAATGCATTCTTGAAATAATTGAAATGCAGACTTGTATTGACTACAATGAATATTTATATTGACTAGAATGCAGATTTGTATCGACTAGAATGCAGACTTGTATCAACTGCGGGCTTGTAGTAATTGAAAGGCAGACTTACACTGACTAGAATGCAGACTAGAATGCAGACTTGTATTGACTAGAATGCAGACTTGTATTGACTAGAATGCAGACTTGTATCGACTAGAATGCAGACTTGTATCAACTGCGGGCTTGTAGTAATTGAAAGGCAGACTTACACTGACTAGAATGCAGACTAGAATGCAGACTTGTATTGACTAGAATGCAGACTTGTATTGAATAGAATGCAGACTTATATTGACTAGAATGCAGACTTGTATCGACTAGAATGCAGACTTGTATCAACTGCGGGCTTGTAGTAATTGAAAGGCAGACTTACACTGACTAGAATGCAGACTAGAATGCAGACTTGTATTGACTAGAATGCAGACTTGTATTGAATAGAATGCAGACTTGTATTGACTAGAATGCAGACTTGCATTGACTAGAATGCAGACTTGTATTGACTAGATAGCAGACTTGTATTGACCAGAATGCAGACCTGTATTGACTAGATAGCGGACTTGTATTGACTAGAATGCAGACTTGTATTGACTAGAATGCAGACTTGTATTGACTAGATAGCAGACTTGTATTAACTAGAATGCAGACTTGTATTTGACTAGAATGCAGACTTGTATTGACCGGAATGCAGACCTGTATTGACTAGATAGCGGACTTGTATTGACTAGAATGCAGACTTGTATTGACTAGAATGCAGACTTGTATCGACTAGAATGCAGACTTGTATTGACTAGAATGCAGACTTGTATTGACTAGAATGCAGACTTGTACTGACTAGAATGCAGACTTGTACTAATCAGAATGCAGACTTATATCGACTAGATAGCAGACTTGTATTGACTAGAATGTAGACTTGAATTGACTAGAATACAGACTTGTATTGACTAGAATGCAGACTTGTACTGATCAGAATGCAGACTTGTATCGACTAGATAGCAAACTTGTATTGACTAGAATGTAGACTTGTATTGACTAGAATGCAGACTTGTATTGACTAGAATGCAGATTTGTATTGACTAGAATGCAGACTTTTATTGATCGGAATGCAGACTTGTATTGACTAGAATGCAGACTTGTACTGACTAGAATGCAGACTTGTACTGATCAGAATGCAGACTTGTATCGACTAGATAGCAGACTTGTATTGACTAGAATGCAGACTTGTATAGACTAGAATGCATCATCAAGGTGAAATCATAAAATTGAGTTCGGTAACTAGGCATATGTGTGGAATGACAAAATATTGATAGAAATGATTTGACTGGTTAGGGATGAATGACAAAATATTGATAGAAATGATTTGACTGGTTAGGGATGAATTTTGATTTATTTTCAATCAATATGTTCCTTCATTAAAGCCAAAACGATCTAATCACGCATCACTCCTATCAAGTACCACTTAAAGCGAGTGGATCGATGCTAGGATAAAGTAAACGAAAATTCTACTTCACGGTATCTCACTTATGAAAAACGATGGCATTGGGAGGGAAGCTGTACAACAACATATAGCAAAGTGTTTCGTTACATTACTCTGTATACATGAATAAACAATGAACATATGACTCAATAACAAGGTGCTAATAACAAATGCATAATGGAACCAAGTAGTTGTCAACCGGAACGTCTCTGGACTATTCTACTTGAAATCTATTTTAAGATAACTGTCACGCATCAGTTGGAAGTTTGCTGCGTGGCTTGTACTTAATGGAACTCATGAATGAATTAGAACATGCATGCAGACTACGTTATGGACTGCTTTCTAGACGATCTCTCCTTAGCGATGAACCAGATGTTAAGATATCCAGATACATTATGGTTAATATGGTACAAGTAAGTATAGAAGTATTGTAGGACTGCAAATCAGGCATATCGCTAATTATTGAAACTGTAAATAATATAATAACATTGAAAAAATAAATATCTTATACGCACTGACCATTTGCAGAAAAACTTATCTGCACAACACACACACACACACACACACACACACACACACACACACATATATATATATATATATATATATATATATATATATATATATATATATATATATATATATATATATATATATATATATACAGATATCACAGGCTCGGATTATAAAACTAATAAATGAAATGAGTATGTTTTTTGCACTTCTATATCTGTGATGAATTTTTGTTTTTAACATAGGAAGCGCGCTACGAATAAACAAGAGTGTGCGCGAATATTGTAACATATACTCAAAGCAGATATTAATCTTTTAAATAGTTTCCTTTATACATTGGTGACAATTAAAGAACAAGGATGGAAATTGCAAGCATAAACATTATTATATTTCTAAAATATTTATGTAAAAGTCCGACAAGTAGTGTCCTAGACCAACAAGTTTTTCTCTATCCCTTTTTATTATTTCTGAGAATATAGGCAATGGCTTTTTGGAAATATAAAGTTTATTTTATCAATGCTTCAACATTGTTCAGAAGCAAATAATAAGCTCCAACTAGAACAAATTTAAACGTTCCGTAACTGATAGACATACAGATAGCTCACTTTAGATCTGTCGAATGTGACAATATTTTTATCGCAATAAATGATTTATATTTTTTAATTTATTTCCTGATATAAACAGTTCTCGGGTTTCGTATTATTTCATGAAAACAAACTGCTTATCATAAACCGTTTCATAAAATGCATAATATGTAGACAATTTTATCCCTACCAAAGTTATGAATATTGGCACTCTTGTGGAAGAGTTTCTCATTTTCTGTCCTGGTATTCATACTTTTCCCAATGCTTGTGATATTGTCATACTCTAGGCTCTTCATCTCTGAAAGCAGTAATAGTCCATACCGACACGTTGTGTTATAATTTCCGGTTATATGTCACGTATTCAGAAGATGAAAAGTGACTCAAAGTTCTCGTGGATTAAAAAATGCTCTGAGATAATTTAGATATAATTAGATTTCATATTAAATATGCATCTTTAGCACTATCTGAGAGTATCTTTAAATAATTTACGAGACGAATTAAATAACAAGTATCTTGCCAAAATGAAAATCGGTTGGTTCCCGGAAAGAGGTACGTTCCCGTAGTTGGAGGTAAATATTTGTTTCATCGTATAATCACTTGTCTGGATTCATCTTCATTATTTACTCCATAGTTTAACATCGTTCATCTATGTATGTACATTCTTTAGAACAGTTACAAGGTTTTCTGTGTTTTATGCATTATCATACACAGCCACATGAGAACAAGCCTCAGCAACAACAAATAATCGTGCTTCTAACAAGGGTCATTCTCGTAGCAACCGCATATGACAGTAATACGGGGGAGAACAAAGAGAGAATGTCTATCATATAGTTTTCCGAGGGAACTCAGTGAAATATTGATATGTAGCCATGCAGTTTAATAACTGAACATTGCAAATAACATGATATATTTCCTGACGGAACAGTAACAATTGGAAGAGAGAGAGAGAGAGAGAGAGAGAGAGAGAGAGAGAGAGAGAGAGAGAGAGAGAGAGAGCAAAAATGAAAAGAGTCAGGTCTTTGCAAATAACATGCTATATTTCCTGACGGAAAAGTAACAATTGCAAACGAGAGAGAGAGAGAGAGAGAGAGAGAGAGAGAGAGAGAGAGAGAGAGAGACAAAAAAAGTCAGGTGTGAATCATCCTCTCTCAAAGAAACAACAGTTTCTCAAATTACTCCCTGATAGAACTAACTGAAAGAAATATGGCACCAGTAAGAATTCGGTTATGTAACCAAACTCTTTAGAATTCGTTTATGTAACCAAACTGTTTATAATTCGGTTATGTAACCAAACTCCTGAGAGAGAGAGCAAAAATGAAAAGAGTCAGGTCTTTGCAAATAACATGCTATATTTCCTGACGGAACAGTAACAATTGCAAACGAGAGAGAGAGAGAGAGAGAGAGAGAGAGAGAGAGAGAGAGAGAGACAAAAGAAGTCAGGTGTGAATCATCCTCTCTCAAAGAAACAACAGTTTCTCAAATTACTCCCTGATAGAACTAACTGAAAGAAATATGGCACCAGTAAGAATTCGGTTATGTAACCAAACTCTTTAGAATTCGTTTATGTAACCAAACTGTTTATAATTCGGTTATGTAACCAAACTCTTTAGAGGTCGTCATAGAAGAGTCAATACAACAATGCCGAATAATTTGTAAGAGCTTGTTAAGTTGTTCATCCTGCCAAAAACTTTGACGCCGATCAAGATACAAAATAATGGTCTGTGCAATTTTCTGGCGTTATACGTACAGCACGACCAATACGTATAAATATTTAGATTTGACATAACATACGTAAATTAAGGTCACGAAAAAATGCCGAGACGTGGAACAACTCTGCTACAGAGCATACTGTCAAATACAGGCGTGTTTAGGATGTTACTCTCCATATGTTATCAATTCCAATCTGAAATATTCTTACAATTTTGAGGTCATTTCTTTGTTTCAACGATGGTCACGAATTCCATGGAAAATGACCCACTTGCTGCAAAGACCGTTGTCTGTAACTGATGAGCGTGATTGGCCACTGCGATGGGTACCATTGATGAAGATGCTCACGAGTCAAAGGAAGATGTTTATATTACCACGAGCATTAATTATTCGTCATATGGTTCGAATGTATTAAAGCATCGTTTGAAGCTCAGAAAGGTTTGGGCAAAACAGGTCCCGCACTTGTTGACAGGTGTTCATAATCAGACTCTGGTTAAAATCGCTAATCGCTACATGCCAAATATTAAAGATGTGATCAGAGGCGTCCGAATGAGATTCTCACAGGTCATAAAACACCGATTTACCTTTATGAAACTGACTCGATAGAATATAATACCATTTGCATCGGAGAAAACGATAGAGTTTATTGCAAATTATTTTATAATGCAAAATAGAACGCTCCTTCGATTAACTATATCCAAAATCTGCTAATGGTCCGGAACATCCAGATACCTGTACCTGATTCTGCTAATATCATCGGACATTAAGGTACCTGTACCTGATTCTGGATGCCTGCAACTGGTTGTGCATGGCTAGTATTTGGAAGGGATGCACTAAGGTAATATTCATTCAAAGAATACATTTTTAGAACAGCGCAAAAATATTTATAATTTTTTTTAATATTCGTGGTATTTCCTAACGACAATGAAGAACTGCATATTGAATTATTCCTCGAGGAAATTATTGAGAAATGCTAAGAAGAAGTAACGATATCGTTATTATTCTAAACGTTACAAAAAACCAATAAAGTCTAGGGAACAATAATGGATAACCGCATTCCAAAAGTTGCCGGAAACTCTGTGAAGATTTCCTGCATACAACTACATTATCAAACTCAACTTTACAAACATTTAATATATTTATTTACAAAAATAATAAAAGAAAAGGATGTTTTGTTTTTTTCCTAGAGAAGTCCTTGTAAAATTTGTTACATATATCAACAACTGACCTCTTAAAACATATTTATATATTTTCTGCGACAATCGTAAATAACCAAAATACTTTTTACGTACTTCCCTTCTGGTTAAGTAAAACAGTGACGCTAAGGAAACCCTAGTATATATCCTGTGGAAACAGTAAATAACAACAATACAGCAAATTGTTTTTTTTTAAAATTCAGTTCTTTGCAAACTCATTCTATATTGAATGATGCTATTATATTAAATAGCACACATCCCACGAGGTCCTTTACGAAATTAGAGTGATTAACAGTAAAACTTTGGTCATCTAACTCTTCTCTACACAAACTAACATATATCGGAAGAAAACAATAGTCCAGTAGAGTGAATTGTCACTAAAGGACCTTTAGTGATGATTTCGTATAAAGCAGTAGTTTTGCAAAATTAAAATATACTTCTCTTCTTCAGGTAACAGTAATCGAGAAAATTTCACATTCAGCGATACGTTCCCATCACCAATCTCAGGTTTGAAAGAAGTGCTATATTGTCTGGGAAAAAAACAGAAATAGAGAACGGTATATCAGTTGTTTCATTCGTGAATAAATGTGAAAACTGTATAGTAAAGCGATAAATCGAAAGTCGTGAAAATCAAATCTCAAAACATCTTATTTATTTACTAAATGAACAGTAAATGAGAACATTATTGCAAATATCCATTTCAAGTTTGCAAATATTTGTAGGATTACGTGTCACAGAGTAATGTAGAAGAGTATTTTAATTGTTTTCTGAGGGAAGAGTAAAGTAGAACTTTATCTCGAACTGTCCTATACCCATATTCATTTCAAATGAAGCATAATTCCTAAGAATGGCAATATCTGTCAACTTTGCAAACAAATATTATATTTTTGTGGTAACATAACCGGAGAATATTGTGTCGGAATGTTACCTGATTGAAGCCAGTGGACAATCCAACTAAAGCAGGGTCCTAACTTGCCATCATAAAATCCATACAGTGTCTAATATCTTTTCTATGGGATTAGTAATAATTCCTTGAGGAAATCGTGTATCCATCCGTACAACCATGTAATCATGTATTCATATAGCCATATGAACATGCAACCATATAACCATGTAACCACGTGACCATGTAATCATATAATCGAGTAACATTGCAATCATGGGACCATATAATCATATAACCATGTAATCATATAACCATGTAACCATGTGACCATGTAATCATATAATCGAGTAACATTGCAATCATTGGACCATATAATCATATAACCATGTAATCATATAACCATGTAACCATGTGACCATATAATCGAGTAACATTGCAATCATTGGACCATATAATCATGTAACCACGTAATCATATAACCATGTAACCATGTGACCATGTAATCATATAATCGAGTAACATTGCAATCATTGGACCATATAATCATATAACCATGTAATCATATAACCATGTAACCATGTAATCATCTTACTATGTAATGATGTAACTAAGTAACCATGTGACCAAAATACGCAAACTACTATTGTAGTTCCTGATATAACAGTAAATATGAATATTATATCCAGTTTAGGAATACACCACCTGAAGCAGCAGTGATCATGAAGTGATTATACTTAATTCGTAAAATATACAAGCTAACAGTGATCATGAAGTAATCATACTTAATTAGTAAAATATACAAGCTAACAGTGATCATGAAGTGATCATACTTAATTCGTAAAATATACAAGCTAACAGTGATCATGAAGCAATCACACTTAATTCGTAAAATATACAAGCTGACAGTGATCATGAAGTGATCATACTTATTCGTAAAATATCCAAGCTAACAGTGATCATGAAGTAATCATACTTAATTCGTAAAATATACAAGCTAACAGTAATCATGAAGTAATCATACTTAATTCGTAAAATATACAAGCTAACGGTGATCATGAAGTAATCATACTTAATTCGTAAAATATACAAGCTAACAGTGATCATGAAGTAATCATACTTAATTCGTAAAATATACAAGCTAACAGTGATCATGAAGTAATCATACTTAATTCATAAATCAAACAAGACAGCAAGTGATCATGAAGTAATCATACTTAATTCATAAACCAAACAAGACAGCAAGTGATCATGAAGTAATCACACTGAATTCGTAAAACATAAGTCCACTAACAGCGATCATGAAGTAATCATACTTAATTCGTAAAATATACAAGCTAACAGTGATCATGAAGTAATCATACTTAATTCGTAAAATATACAAGCTAACAGTAATCATGAAGTAATCATACTTAATTCGTAAAATATACAAGCTAACGGTGATCATGAAGTAATCATACTTAATTCGTAAAATATACAAGCTAACAGTGATCATGAAGTAATCATACTTAAATCGTAAAATATACAAGCTAACAGTGATCATGAAGTAATCATACTTAATTCATAAATCAAACAAGACAGCAAGTGATCATGAAGTAATCATACTTAATTCATAAACCAAACAAGACAGCAAGTGATCATGAAGTAATCACACTGAATTCGTAAAACATAAGTCCACTAACAGCGATCATGAAGTAATCATACTTAATTCGTAAAATATACAAGCTAACAGTGATCATGAAGTAATCATACTTAATTCTTAAAATATACAAGCTAACAGTGATCATTAAGTAATCATACTTAATTCGTAAAATATACAAGCTAACAGTGATCATGAAGTAATCATACTTAATTCGTAAAATATATAAGCTAACAGTGATCATTAAGTAATCATACTTAATTCGTAAAATATACAAGCTAACAGTGATCATTAAGTAATCATACTTAATTCGTAAAATATATAAGCTAACAGTGATCATGAAGTAATCATACTTAATTCATAAATCAAAGAAGACAGCAAGTGATCATGAAGTAATCATACTTAATTCGTAAAATATACAAGCTAACAGTGATCATGAAGTAATCATACTTAATTCTTAAAATAAACAAGCTAACAGTGATCATGAAGTAATCATACTTAATTCTTAAAATATACAAGTTAACAGTGATCATTAAGTAATCATACTGAATTCGTAAAATATACAAGCTAACAGTGATCATGAAGTAATCATACTTAATTCATAAATCAAACAAGACAGCAAGTGATCATGAAGTAATCATACTTAATTCATAAACCAAACAAGACAGCAAGTGATCATAAAGTAATCACACTGAATTCGTAAAACATAAGTCCACTAACAGCGATCATGAAGTAATCATACTTAATTCGTAAAATATACAAGCTAACAGTGATCATGAAGTAATCATACTTAATTTTTAAAATATACAAGCTAACAGTGATCATTAAGTAATCATACTTAATTAGTAAAATATACAAGCTAACAGTGATCATGAAGTAATCATACTTAATTCGTAAAATATACAAGCTAACAGTGATCATGAAGTAATCATACTTAATTCGTAAAATATACAAGCTAACAGTGATCATGAAGTAATCATACTTAATTCATAAATCAAAGAAGACAACAAGTGATCATGAAGTAATCATACTTAATTCGTAAAACATAAGTCCACTAACAGCGATCATGAAGTAATCATACTTAATTCGTAAAATATACAAGCTAACAGTGATCATGAAGTAATCATACTTAATTCTTAAAATATACAAGCTAACAGTGATCATTAAGTAATCATACTTAATTCGTAAAATATACAAGCTAACAGTGATCATGAAGTAATCATACTTAATTCGTAAAATATATAAGCTAACAGTGATCATTAAGTAATCATACTTAATTCGTAAAATATACAAGCTAACAGTGATCATTAAGTAATCATACTTAATTCGTAAAATATATAAGCTAACAGTGATCATGAAGTAATCATACTTAATTCATAAATCAAAGAAGACAGCAAGTGATCATGAAGTAATCATACTTAATTCGTAAAATATACAAGCTAACAGTGATCATGAAGTAATCATACTTAATTCTTAAAATAAACAAGCTAACAGTGATCATGAAGTAATCATACTTAATTCTTAAAATATACAAGCTAACAGTGATCATTAAGTAATCATACTGAATTCGTAAAATATACAAGCTAACAGTGATCATGAAGTAATCATACTTAATTCATAAATCAAACAAGACAGCAAGTGATCATGAAGTAATCATACTTAATTCATAAACCAAACAAGACAGCAAGTGATCATAAAGTAATCACACTGAATTCGTAAAACATAAGTCCACTAACAGCGATCATGAAGTAATCATACTTAATTCGTAAAATATACAAGCTAACAGTGATCATGAAGTAATCATACTTAATTTTTAAAATATACAAGCTAACAGTGATCATTAAGTAATCATACTTAATTAGTAAAATATACAAGCTAACAGTGATCATGAAGTAATCATACTTAATTCGTAAAATATACAAGCTAACAGTGATCATGAAGTAATCATACTTAATTCGTAAAATATACAAGCTAACAGTGATCATGAAGTAATCATACTTAATTCATAAATCAAAGAAGACAACAAGTGATCATGAAGTAATCACACTTAATTCGTAAAACATAAGTCCACTAACAGCGATCATGAAGTAATCATACGTAGTTCACAAAACTAACACGCAAACAACAACAACAACAAAGTCAGTACATGAAATTGTTTCCTGAGACATTGACGCTCATATAGAAACATTAACTAAGCAATCATCGATATCTTGAGGGAATAGTTATAGATCTGTATACATAGTCATTTGTTGTTCTGTAGTGTATAGTCATATCATTACTGATGGTGTAAAGCGCTTAGAGCTTCGAAAGATTAGGCGCTATACAAAGTTCTCATTATTATTATTATTATTTATCTATATTGCTTTTTTAGATTGGTTTCTTGGATTACTCTGAAAACATGAATACACAAGCTGTAAAGATCCCCAGCATGAATTTACCATATACAAATAGATCTCCATGCCAGGCAGAATATGAGGGAATATATCATTGTGATTTTTTTATATAAACTTTTTAAATTTAAAGTTTCTAAGAAATGACAGGTTTCTCTATGACAGGATGTATCTGAAAAGCTGAAAGCAAGTCCTAAAGTGCTAAAAGAAGAATTCAGGATATATCCAAATTTAAGGATCCGCCATATCAAAGTATATTCCATAATACTGTAATGGTAATGATAGAAAGGTATATCATCATGCATGTTGTGACGTATTCCCGCACAGGTCACATTTTATGGGGGTGCAAAATGTATGGAGTTACTTCTTTTATTAAAACCCCATATTCCATGAATACAACTATGTATCGAAAACAACACTAATAATTAGTTTCAGAATATAGCATTTGCGATTCGCAACCCGTTTCTCTCTACCGTCCCTAACCACTTCTGAATGCGCCATGGGGTGGAAAAAAAATCCTTAATAAATTCCTCATATTAAGCTTCACTTTATTATTAAATCATAAATAGGAAAACTAATTATATTTAGTTATAAATCTTTTTAAGGCAATAAATGTCAGCCAGTAACGTGACCTGGTATAAAAAGCATGTGTGTGGGGGGGGCCTATTCAAAGGAACGTTTCAATACAGTCCTGGTAGTGCGTGAAACGCTTTATTTATGTTTATTGCTGTCTTTAGTCTTATTATAATTGTTTTTTATGAGCCTAAATGCAAAATAAAGTGAACTAAATTAGGTAGCAATGACAAAACAAAATATGACCAGTTTGTCCCAGCGTTATAACTTGAATGGCTTTATACTGAAAGGCGATATAGTGAGGATGTTTTGGAATCATGGGAAGAATTAGAAGAGTTCAGGATTTAAATATACCACAACAGAAGGTCTGTACAATTCACATTCAAATTCGATTGTGGCTTTGAATAAACTTTCGGAACAATGGAACAACAATTTGTTCGCGTGTAGCCAAATATCGTTTTATGCAGTATATGTACATGTATATCCAATGTATTTCGGTCTCTCACTTTGGTGATGTTTAAAGTCCAAAGTATTCCAAACGTTCCCTTTTTTGCAACTGCTCTGACGTCCTTTGAAGAGCCAGTGCCTTTGCAAGTTGATATATGCAGCTTTTTCGCAGAAATTTTTTTTTTTTTACCTAAGTTATCAAAGAACGTTGCTAAAGTAACTGAAAATACACAGATTTTAAGGCACAATTAAGCAGATATAAAGCTTCATTGATATTATCTTTTAAATTGGTGTTAACATAAATTGGCTTAACTTACAACTCAAAGTGAAATCCACCCCACGGCCTGTGAATCTTTTTAAAACGTTATCTAAGGAACCATTTGGGTCTTTGTGTTAGAGATTCTTGTCATGGACCATGGCTGCTTTATAAAATCAGAACATTCATTGTGGTCCTATATAATGAAAAGATGTCAGAAGTATTTTTTTTTTTTATATAAAATCAAACTAAAATGCAGAAAATAAAACTACCAATTGCGTTATACGAAACTGAAGCTGAAATCTCGGTCGGTTCGCCGACAGAGTTCTGATTTGTTTATGTTTGTGAGCATGTTCACGTGTGTGTGTGTGTGTGTGTGTGTGTGTGTGTGTGTGTGTGTGTGTGTGTGTGCGTGCGTGAGCGCCTGTGTGTGCATTTTGTGCGATGTGTTATTCATGAGTGAATCGGAGAAGATGATTTACTCAGTTTTTATTGCTTTATGTCCTTTTATTTCGATAATGAAATAATCTTCCAGTATTTATATTTCTGTTATAGGAATAACAATTCAGCATAATTAACATATCAACATATATTGCAATGATGTTTCAATAATTATTAGGATACAATTTCTATGATGTATGTACTGGAACATTTCAGTCGGTAATTTTAACACTTTTTATCTACAATCAGACACACACATTTTAAATCAAAACACACACCCATATACTCTAGCATGGCTTTTTTTATACCTATTCAATAGAAACATCTACAATATACCAACTGCTTTTTATATTACTATCCAAAACTTATACAACACTATCCAGCACTCGCTTTCTTGTTGCAATCCAAGCACGCATCTCTACACTACAGCAACCGTTTTATTACCATATAGCACACACTCCACTAACTCCACTGACATTTGTTTAAAGATATGAAAACATATAACCCACTATCTAACAACAAAGGTAGAATTGTTTATACACACACTCTTTACTTGCACGCGCACAAACACGATAAGCAACTCTCTTCTCAGGAGATCTGGGTAACCTTGAAAAGTACCGTTGGTTTTTCACTACCACCATTCTCCTTAGCAGTCGCACTTACCAGACAAGCACCACACAGGATTGTTTCCATTTTCCCTCCACGATATCCTAGTGGAGTGTACGAGCCTAAATCTAGGTTCCCCTATGCTTTATTCTCGTCCTCATGTTTCCAATCTTGATGGCCCATCCCACTAACTTTTCCCTGGCTCTTTAACCAGTTCTGGCTCAGGCGTTGGAAAGGCCTCTCCTGCTCCTTGATCCTCCTTTCCGACTTCAGAGCGGTCTTATAACTAGCAATAGTTTACATTGTGAAAAATTTGTTACACACGGGGGGGGGGGGGTAATTATAATGTTGTGTAATGGAATTTTAATTTGACTATAGAGGGTTGTTATATTGTTTAATTTAATAGTGGGACTGATATAACCAATCCCCCAGTGGTTTAATCCCCTTTTTTCATCTAGGTCTAGTTTTTATTTTATGTGATTTTGGTGGCCTTAAGGATTCTCAAGAGTTCAAAAGCATGCCACCAACTTCATAATAAGCATGTTATGTATGTAGTTTCCCCCATTACAGATGCTCGTCGAATAGAATTCCCCCAGGAACTTTGCCACTTTTTAAATTTAGCATTTTCATATTTAGATAGATATTTGGAAACCTGCGTATTTAACCATTGTTGTAAACATATTCCTCATTTTTCAACCCATTAATCAAACATTCCCCATTCCCATCTGCAATCCGCCAACCACGATTTCACTTTAGCTTTGGCATTTCTCATTATTTCCAGATCAGATTTAACAGATTCAAACAGCAGCGTTTTGTAGATTTCATAACCGTGCATATACCCATTAGGTGAGGTGCATTTGTTCGACTGAATGACTTTCGCCACTCATACACGTGACATCTATGTTTACGAGGTCTAAGTGGTTCCTTTATCAGTAAAGAAGGGGGTGGGCTCTCTTAACATTGGCAACACGGATTTGATTCGATCTTGGATTTGAGACGCATATCTGCGTCTGTACCACTAATGCGTCGCATGGCACGCTCATCGTGAGTGACATTTGCAGAAGAAGCACAACTTAATTACCTCTTGATTAGACAGTAGATGTCCACTCAACACTTCAATGAATGCGCCGCATACATGAGTCCCCAAGCAGCAGCAAAATTCTTCTGAAACCCCGGAGATTACTATTTATCAAAGTATCGTAGTCTTTGCTGAATTGGGTGTTCCCTAACAAGCAATATTGTGTTAGCCACATATATTGATTATGCCAATCGTAGAAGGTACAAATTTTATTTTTATGAAGACTCGAATTTGAATTTTGTGTTGATAGTGTGCATCAATTTTTCAAAACATATAATCAATCAGCGAGTAGACGTTACTAATCTTTCCACATTGAATGGTCGTTGTTTAGACGTAGGCTTGAAAGGGGATAAATCTGTCAGTTCAAAGAACATGATCATAAAAGATCATAAGAGTTTTTCAAAACGCCTAATTGTTAGCCCTATAGATGATCAGATGCCGAAGTCCATCTCCTAAGATCTTCTCTGAATAAGTCCCCGGGTAGGGTGATTCAAATCCAGTCGTCTTAAGTGATGCAGTCCCACGAAACTTATTTCACATTCAGCATCATTTATCCTGGCCTACTGCGCGGCTGGTCTGGAACCCGCTTCAACGGGTAATTCCTGAAGGTTCCTTCTGGCAATCCCTCTCAATTTATGTTGTCCATGACTCTTTAACATCGGTTGCAGAGTTGGTTTGACAACTCTCGGAGGTCCTCTTTTTCATCTTCCTAGCCTGCCAATGAACTTATATTTCATGTAGTCACAAATAACATCAAGGTCACGATACGCTGGATCTTCTACCAGACGTTTGAATGCTCGAATGACACATATGCTCGCAATGCGTAGGCTGCAGAAAATACTTCACCGTTGACAAAATTTTGTATCGTATACAGTTGATCGTGTCTACTTGCAGTCACTCTGAATTTCCGTTGCAGACCAACGGTCACTTTGAGAGAGAATCTTTAGATAATAATATGCCACAAAGATCATCATGTCGTCAGTTTTAATACTAAGAAAAGATTGACCACTCATCGACTGCGAATAGATTGAGATGTATTGGTGATCATTTGGTCCCACTTTCTGAGGATGCCGTCGGTCATCTTGTTCTTTGTTTCGGAAGGAGATCAATTGCTGTATTCGGATTACAAATCAGCTCGTTCTAACCAAACCATAGTGCTGCTTTGTCAGTAATTTCGCCTCTTCGTTTCATTTTTGAAAAACTAATCAAACCGAAATTATTAATATTTTTGCTGCAAGAATTAAGTATGCCGAAAACATACCAATGTGTGTGAATAAATTTGTATAAGTATACCATCTTGTTAGTGGCATTTTGTCTATATAACAATTTGTCTTTATCATTTTATCCGCTACTATTTCATCCGACCTTTGGGAAACGTTTACGAGAAAACCGCCAGGAAATCAAGTCGGCAATGCAACATTGTTCTTGGGTCACAGCGCTCATTGCTTGCTGTCTTGGCCCCATATGCTGCACACATCCGAGGAAATAGTCATACACTTGCCAAAACCGTTTTGGTGGACAAATAACTTAAGATAAAAACAGACAGGAAATGAGAGATTGAAGGAAGAAGAAAAACCTGCATTTTTGTGTTATGTAATTTGTATTGCTATTGAAAGATACTGTGCCGAAAAGGGCACGTGACATTCTGTATTGATTTTTTTAAAAATAAAAAAATCGAATAGATATATGCTTAAACACATGTACAGAATTGGACGGGTTTTAAATTTTAATTGATTTGTAAATAATCGAGCAGCATCTATTCCTGAAAAGGCCCTATGCCGTAATCATTAAAAGACTATAATAAAAAGTAAAAATTTGATATATTCATATTTAATATTCCTAATTTCTTTCCATGGCAAAGTCCTACTCCGCTTGCTGTTGCTTATATCGAACAATAACTGCTGCTACTGCTGTTGTCTCAGTGGCTGTGAGAGTTGATCTAGTAAGTGAAGGATATTGGCACGTGAAGGTCTCTATATATTGTGATTTTGTATTAAGGTAAAAATAAAAGGACAATACGTTTCTTTAACTCCTTCAAAATGGCACGTAACAGTCTCAACGGTTCGTTTTTCACTAATTTCGTTCTGGTATTCACATGTCAATGATTTCCTATTCTCTTCTTCTTCTCGCTTTCTTTTTCCTCTTCTTGTAAGATATAGATGAACACGTGTTATTCTGCTTCTTTCAGACGTTGCGAAAATGTCTGCAATTGTTCCTTCTGTTTCTTTCTGTAATCCTACACTAATGGCAAAGAATGAGAACGAAATGAAGGTACTACTACTAACGTCTTATGCAAATATTATCGCAGAGATGACAGGAAATTGGTCAAAGTGAAAATAAATTCATCCGATTCTGGAAGAAAATACTGGTTACATCTGAAGCAATAGCCTTATTCGTTGTACTATCACGCCGTGTGTACATGATATCTACAACGAGCATACCCCAATACGTTGCCTTCCTTCATTCAACCATTGTTCTTGAACTGTTCCGCCATGATAGAAATTAGCATCGCTGCTGCACCATATATTGTCAGTCAAGTCCGCTCTCTTATGATTCAAAAAATATACCCCACGCTCTGAATGAATTTTTTAATAGGCGTTTTGATTGGTGGAACATTTCAATCCGTTTCGATCCTGTCCTATGATTTATATAAAATACCATTCTCATATGATGTCATGAGTTCATGGCAGTATCAGTCAAGAAGCGACTATAATTCAAACAATCTGTTAATCTACAGTGTTACCTATTCTCATGACAAGATGTACACTGGCGTAGAGTCATTAACCATCGCTTTGGGCATGGTGTTTAACGCTGACTACCTCATGTTTGCGAAGACAACATGATCCATTACCACGATGACGGTCACAGCAATATGTATGGGAAGAGTGTATTTGGAGAGAAAATGGTGTTTGAAACGGATATTTGTTTACGGACATGCAGTGAGACGAAATCTGAAACAAATGAAAAAGAAGACCAATTAAGCTTTGCAGCTTGTGTTAATTTACTTCGATTTACAATTCTCAACGCCATGGCTATTCCAATCTCCAGACAAGGGAGATACTAATGTCAAATGTCAAAATATTTGCGTTTTTGAAATGACGAACGTCAATGTGATGCAACCATTTGCACATTCTAGTAGTCACACATAAGTCTATCTCATATTGATAAAGAATTTTTTTAAAAAGACAGAAACGATAAACTGTTGACGATGATAGGGCAAATTTGAATCTAAATAACATGTAATAATAAGTAAGTACAAACAAATATATCACTTCATCATATATACTATTACAATTGTAGAGTGGGAAAAAAAGTTTAACGGATGCACGGTTGTAAACGCAAAAATAATGTCCCCAGCTAATCACGGGCCTGAGGAGGACATCATGTTCTTTCTCATTATTCCCATTTATGTCGGGTATGCACCTGTATATACCTTTGCCTACACATCCATCTCTCTCTCTCTCTCTCTCTCTCTCTCTCTCTCTCTCTCTCTCTCTCTCTCTCTCTCTCTCTCTCTCTCTCAGGCGAATTCATACATGCTAACACAGACGTATAAAACATTGGTAATGCAAATTAAAAGCAAACGCCCGTTCACATTCCAGGTTCTTTTAATAACAGTAACATCTAGTTTTGTCTGCTATCGTTTATTTTCCCATAAATTCCACCACCTATACAAGATGTAAGTTTTATGTTATTTTCTTTTTGTTCTTTTTCTCATTGTTTGTAACAAAATCTTGATAAATGCATACATTATGCATGTTTCAATACTTGCTCTAAGTGCAACATCTTAACTTCAAACGGTTTAGGCGATCATGTATTTTTTTTTCATTACACCGCAATCCTTTGAAACTATACATTGAAAGACAATGCAACAAGATGATCCTCTTGAGAAACAGAATATGGCTGTGATTGAAAGTATATTTTATTACGACGAGTCTGCACATAAATGACGGAATTGTACAATGTGCAGGCTTTTGCGACAATAATCTGCGGCACATATGACGTCATCCATGCCCATATGCCATTTTAATTTTCGATAAAACTGGAAGAAATGAATAACCAGGCACCGTGTCTATATGGCAAAAGGTTACAGGGTTAACTTTTAAGCATGTTCTGTTTATATGAAAACTGCAACTGTTCCTTTTTTATCATGATGATTTCAGGAAATCTATTGACCTTTTCCAATTTAACTCCTATAGTGCCAAAGGACAAGTTAACTCGTTTAGTATCCAATTTTGTATCTAACTACTGTGTATGGTAATATTTACCAAGCTATCCATTCACATACCTACACATAAAACCTATTTTTAATCAACCATCATTTCAGCCAATTAATAAAGCAACACGCAATTCTACCTGACAAACAAATAACCAACATGCCATTCCGTTTACCTATCAATTCACCTTTATGCCATGCGTTGTCGTCGGAATGTTATCCCATAGGATTCGGAACATATATGGAAATGCCGTAAACTATAAAAACGCGTCTGCATTGTCTAAATCTGTTTACGACCTGAACAGAAATATCGTATGACGTATAAAGTCTGCAATTAGTTAAATCATTATCCATTTTCGAGTATATGATCTACGAAAACTTGTTCGATTTTTTTTGGGCATTCTTCTTTGTGAAACGGAAAGCTAATAACCCAACAGGAAAAAAATAGTGTTATTATTTTACATTACCAAAATCTTAAGGGCACCTTAGTGCTCAAGCCCATATTTGATATCGGAAGTCTAATGATAACGTTAGGGTCCACGACGTTACACAATTTTACACGAGTCCCAAATCGAAGTTTCCGCTAGCACACATCACCAAGAAACTTCACTGATTTGTTTTATTTCTCAACTCACCCGAAATATGGAGACCTCCCAGCCTGTTTTCTTTTGAAGGGTTGCGCAGGTCAATGAAATCTACCACATGCCTAGTGTTATATTAACGACTTTGTCCACCAGTATTAATGAAATACGTGTTATATTAATAACTCTGTCCACTTGTACTTATGAAATAGTGTTATATAAACGACTCTGTCCACTAGTATTAATGAAATAGTCTGCAATAGTCGTGTTAATTTAACGACTCTATCCAATCGACTGATGAAATATGTGATATGTTAAAGACTCCATCCAATTTTATGAATATTTTGAGTGTTATATTAACGACTATATCCACTCGTATGAATGTAGTACGTGTAATATTAACGACTACGTCCACTCGTATGAATGTAGTACGTGTAATATTAACTACTACATCCACTCGTATTAATGTAGTACGTGTAATATTAACGACTACATCCACTCGTATGAATGTAGTACGTGTAATATTAACGACTACATCCACTCGTATGAATGTAGTACGTGTAATATTAACGACTACATCCAATCGTATGAATGTAGTACGTGTAATATTAATTACAATGGAATTGTAAACGTTCAAATCTGAAATATCTTTATTCCTGTAAGATATCATAACGCCATGTGCAATAGTACTAATGTGCAACGTAATAAATCAAAGACTGACTTTATGACAAACTGATCAAATGTACTGCAGTAATGTTCAAGTTTTAATTACACACATGTATGATGTACTGCACTAACGTATTAGCTTAAATTACACATGTACAATGTACTGCATCAACGTATTAGCTTAAATTACACATGTACAATGTACTGCACTAACGTATTAGCTTAAATTACACATGTACAATGTACTGCATTAACGTATTAGCTTAAATTACACATGTACAATGTACTGCATCAACGTATTAGCTTAAATTACACATGTACAATGTACTGCATCAACGTATTAGCTTAAATTACACATGTACAATGTACTGCACTAACGTATTAGCTTAAATTACACATGTACAATGTACTGCATTAACGTATTAGCTTAAATTACACATGTACAATGTACTGCACTAACGTATTAGCTTAAATTACACATGTACAATATACTGCATCAACGTATTAGCTTAAATTACACATGTACAATGTACTGCACTAACGTATTAGCTTAAATTACACATGTACAATGTACTGCACTAACGTATTAGCTTAAATTACACATGTACAATGTACTGCACTAACGTAATAGCTTAAATTACACATGTACAATGTACTGCATCAACGTATTAGCTTAAATTACACATGTACAATGTACTGCACTAACGTATTAGCTTAAATTACACATGTACAATGTACTGCACTAACGTATTAGCTTAAATTACACATGTACAATGTACTGCACTAACGTATTAGCTTAAATTACACATGTACAATGTACTGCATTAACGTATTAGCTTAAATTACACATGTACAATGTACTGCACTAACGTATTAGCTTAAATTACACATGTACAATGTACTGCACCAACGTATTAGCTTAAATTACACATGTACAATGTACTGCACTAACGTATTAGCTTAAATTACACATGTACAATGTACTGCACTAACGTATTAGCTTAAATTACACATGTACAATGTACTGCACTAACGTATTAGCTTAAATTACACATGTACAATGTACTGCACTAACGTATTAGCTTAAATTACACATGTACAATGTACTGCACTAACGTATTAGCTTCAATTACACATGTACAATGTACTGCATTAACGTATTAGCTTAAATTACACATGTACAATGTACTGCACTAACGTATTAGCTTAAATTACACATGTACAATGTACTGCACTAACGTATTAGCTTAAATTACACATGTACAATGTACTGCACTAACGTATTAGCTTAAATTACACATGTACAATGTACTGCACTAACGTATTAGCTTAAATTACACATGTACAATGTACTGCATCAACGTATTAGCTTAAATTACACATGTACAATGTACTGCATTAACGTATTAGCTTAAATTACACATGTACAATTTACTGCATCAACGTATTAGCTTAAATTACACATGTACAATGTACTGCATTAACGTATTAGCTTAAATTACACATGTACAATGTACTGCATTAACGTATTAGCTTAAATTACACATATGTAACATGTGCTGCAACAATGTTAACGTATTGACTCATATACAGATTTCGTGTACTCACCAAGCAAATATTAATTTGCTAAGTTGTCGGCTGGATCAAAGTACATGTCATTGAACTTTTCCTTTGTTTCCAATTAACCCAGGTCACATTTATTTTTTCTTAAAACGTCCCCACAGTTGTTATAAAGTTCTTATTAAATCCCAAAATTTTTGCCAATACTGGACATTCTAGTGTCCTTAATTATAATAAATCATAAGTTACTTTACTTATATTCAAAGATAAATTCACGATGGAGTTCTTGTTAAAGGTGGACCGGTTTTTTGGATAAACACAGATTGCAAACAAAACAGTATGCAATTGGTCGCAGAATTTAATTAAATACCTCAGGATTCACTACGCATTCGCCAAAATACGCACAGACAACCAAACCATAATAATGCCCATAAAAAAATAAACAATTTCCTTTTAAACATTACGAAGAATGACTAAGCGTTAAACTAAACTAAGAGAGGAAGGAATACTCTAAAATAGACTGTGGTTACATTTGTTAGTTCGTGAAAGCAATAATTGTGACCTGAGTCTTATCATGCCAACTTTTTAAAGCCAGTTGTATTCCAAATTTTATATTTCCATTTAAAGAAACATTTAATTTCGAAAACAATTTTCAATGTAAAATTTAATTTCCATGCAAATATTATATTTTCCAAATTTATTGCGGCAGGCACTCCTCCAGTTGTTAATATAAATAATAGCGTACTTATATTTCCCATCTTGATAGGACTATTCAAATGTTTTATAGCAAACATACATTGCGTTTAAATGCTATTAACCACAAAAGGAAAAACTATAATAGTAAAATAATGTTCCTGGCAGGCTGATCTTTCTCATCTCATTAAGTTTGAACTAATCCTGGTAACTTTATATTGGCACATTGGACATGCCTTAATGATAGAGCCTGACTGCTGGAGATCTTCGAAGCTAATACATCTCTTCCATCTTGTGACAAATACCAGACCACATCTGAAAAGATGTAGCATGTGTTCTTTAATCTACAAAATGAGTACGCTGAGTGTAAATGAAGTGAAAATGTGATCAATATGGAGACTTTAAAATTATTTAAGGATGCAAGCACAAGAAAGAAAAAACTTAAACAGGAATGGACATCCGTAGATATGGGACATGTATCAATGTACATATTAAGATCAATTGTACAAACTTAAATAAGATGATCTGTTAAAACATTTATGGTGTATTCTTATGAGTGTAAGTTGACAAGTATCAAGCAGAATGTTTCAATAGAGTGCGATATCAGCTGATGGTAAAATGCTGTACTCTGTCAAAGTGCGATATCAGCTGATGTTACAATGCTGTACTCTGTCAAAGTGCGATATCAGCTGATGTTACAATGCTGTACTCTGTCAAAGTGCGATATCAGCTGATGTTACAATGCTGTACTCTGTCAAAGTGCGATATCAGCTGATGTTACAATGCTGTACTCTGTCAAAGTGCGATATCAGCTGATGTTACAATGCTGTACTCTGTCAAAGTGCGATATCAGCTGATGTTACAATGCTGTACTCTGTCAAAGTGCGATATCAGCTGATGTTACAATGCTGTACTCTGTCAAAGTGCGATATCAGCTGATGTTACAATGCTATACTCTGTCAAAGTGCGATATCAGCTGATGTTACAATGCTGTATTCTGTCAAAGTACGATATCAGCTGTTGTTACAATGCTGTACTCTGTCAAAGTACTAAATGAGCAAATGTTGCGATACATGAGCAAATTCATGATGAAATAATATATTCGGATATTTCAATTGCATACGGCCAAATTTGTGCCTAGCAGATCAACTGTAGATACTATTATCTATTACGGTGTACTGAATGTGCCATATCATCCGAATTGTTCCGAAAGGTATGGATATCTGCTCTTACGGTACATGTAACCCTGTTAAGATCCGATGTCCAAACTTAATTCGAGTCATATGTTTGAACATTTCTGACATGATGTATAGAGTGTCAGTTAACAATTATGATTAATAATTAAAATTATTTAAGTAAACTGTTTCCTCATTATGGGATATTAGCTTATGCTATAATGCCATACTTTGTCAATCAATGTCTTAACCGAAATTAACAATAGAAAGGAATGTATTTTCTGTTAAACTTGCTTCGCTTTGCTGCTCTCCTAAATTCAAAGTAAACAGACCTGGGGAAAGTATATTTTTTTCCCGTTGACCATTCATTCGTTTGATATTTGTCGTTATCTGAAAGTCTCAAATGGCTTAGTAGGCATTACTATAACATATCATCTCTAGTCTGATATATATATATATATATATATATATATATATATATATATATATATATATATATATATATATATATATGTGTGTGTGTGTGTGTGTGTGTGTGTGTGTGTGTGTGTGGCGTAACAGCATCAAATCCTGTCTCTCACTGGTAAACTGGTATACCGATTCTCATAACGATCGTATTGGAACTGTTAAAATCTTACATAGCAATATAATACTAAACTATAGAGTATATAATGAGGATGAATTCAAATTATATAAATAAACACGGAGCCAGTTTATTAGGATGTCCGATTTGAATCACATACTCCTAAAGAATATACTGCTTTTCACTACGGCAAGTAAAAGTACATGCGTCGTTGTGTAATGTCAACATTCTTTATGAAGATAATCCACGGTGCTTTCAAGATATTCTTTTAAATATAAATCCACCTCCAGCCGACGGACATCATTTAACACGATAAGGGGAATTAAACGTTCTTTAAACAATGCATAAGATAGACAAGTCTTTTTAAGTAGCCAGTATAAACAGTGATGAAAACCTGGAAATTAGTTTTCATTAAACATCTAACCCTATGCAAAATACGAAACTGTAGAGCGCCACCATAACAACCAAGAATCTTAGAACTTTTATAACGGCAACATTGAATCGAATTCACGATAACTTGTATCAGTCGACATGTGGCCAACAAACACCTAACTTGGATATTTCAAGGTAAACCCGGCAAGACAGATATGTCTTACTTTTTCATATTGAGGTCCTGAGACACAACGGGATTTTTTCAACAACTGAAAATCATTGTCTGCATTATGCTCTTGAATTCTTATAACAAATTCCTTGCATTACTTACAGACATGTGACTTTGCAATTCCCATCATCACTGTCTGCATTACTCACAGACATGTGACTTTGCGATTCTTAATCATCACTGCATTACTCACAGACATGTGACTTTGCGATTCTTAATCATCATTGCATTACTCACAGACATGTGACTGCGCGATTCTTAATCATCACTGCATTACTCACAGACATGTGACTTTGCGATTCTTAATCATCACTGCATTACTCACAGACATGTGACTTTGCGATTCCTGATCTTCATTGTCTTGATTACGTTCGGTCATGTGATTTTGTGATTCCTGTCTGTGTGTGTGTGTGTGTGTGTGTGTGTGTGTGTGTGTGTGTGTGAGAGAGAGAGAGAGAGAGAGAGAGAGAGAGAGAGAGAGAGAGAGAGAGATATTATTTGCCAGAATTCATATTTAATTCACTAAAACACCATACATTTCAATATGGGTTGAATGGTTACATATTCGGTCGTTACAATGATTAATTACTACCAAGAAGTGATGTATATTATCATATTTTAATTTTGTTATGAGTAATTTATTATTTATCACTTCGAAGGGAACTGGGACCGTTCAAGTTTCACACAATCGTTTCTCGAACAAATGTTCTCTCTCTCTCTCTCTCTCTCTCTCTCTCTCTCTCTCTCTCTCTCTCTCTCTCTCTCTCTCTCTCTCTCTCTCTCTCTCTCTCTCAGCATATACAATATAATATGCACTGCATAGCAACCTTTTGCAAGTTTTGCAAGAGGTAGTTGAATGAAGGTAAATAGACAATCATCCATTCAGATATGAATTGTACTCTAGATAAAATAAAATCATGTCAAGTTGCAACTTTTAACAAGACTACGGTGTGTATTGTCATATATACACAAAAGACGTTGAATTTTCAACTAATTGAGTAATAGGGTAAACTCAAGTGAAGCTAAAGTTCATATTGTTACACGCACAGGGGTATTCACTTGACCGAGCGGTGTCAAAACCCTGGCGCGAGTCACGCTGGAAGTCATATGTTTTCCCCAAATTTCCAAAGACTTCCATACAACTTGAGTTGTAAAATGGAAAGAAAGACGTGTCTGCTATAATTAATAATCTTTGCTCTAATCAATTGGCGACCCAGAGGAGACAACATGCCCAAGAGTCCATTAACCGCACCTTAGCATGGTTTTTCTTCTTTATCATCCTATTTCCGTACCTCAAGCCCGTCATGCCATAGAAATTCCACTAGTATTCCCTTACTAACTGGGAAATATTTAACTGCGCGACCCTAGGCCAGTCAATCCACAGAATTTCCGGCGTATCACGCTCATATACATACGCCCATTTTCCACTATGGACACATAAACGGTACCTACCAAGTTCCAACTTATTGATTCCATTATATTCCCCCCATAAATAATGCCATTTCAATCACATAACTTTTATACACCGCGGAATTTTAATATGGACTATGTTACTAACAGGGACAGTCATTCGGCTTGTACCCAAATTCACTACTAACGACCCCAGCATGGTTCAAATTCACTAACACTCGGCTCTGTGATGTTTGCTCCTACTAACTGGCTAACTATTTCGGGCTAGTAATGTTTCCATGGCACCGAAGACCAAATACTCGCACAAATTAAAAACGGGATGCTGTCAAATACACATACTCCAAATTTATTACAATATGCAATGTACATAATCACAACGTATCAGCTAGTACAGTCGTAGTTTATGAAGGGTCTTTTATTGAACGTCGTACAAGCGGACTGACGAACATAAGTTATCAGAATGTATCTGTAAATGTACATATATAGAACGGAAATATTACGTATATTGTTTAACGGCAGGTCAGCACAATATGGGATATATATATATATATATATATATATATATATATATATATATATATATATATATATATATATATATATATATATATATAGTGACAAATTAAAAGTTCTTAAAATGACAGGATATACAATTCCCATCATGTACGAGAGTGAAAAATAAAAAGATGTAGTCCTACAGAATAAAACATAAAAGGCAACGATGTTAACATGTTTCAAAAGATGCAGAAGATGAAAATCATATAAAACATTCAAAGGAATCTAAATTACTGTAAAATGTTTAGGACGATTGTTCAGCAACACGATCTTTTTTTATGGAGGCGACAATAGGATACCGACTCAAGAACATCGCTAACAAAGAATGTAATTACGTTTTACGACAGACATGCACATGTGTTCTGTATATGTAGGTAACGTTTCCAACATTTCAGAATAACATAAGTACGAGGCATCGTATAGATGACAAAGGAAGGATCGTTTTAGTTGTTTTGTAAAGGTTTGTTTTGAATCCCAAAAAAAATATCCATGCTTTTTTCTGTCCATGTAATGTGTATAGTTACATGGACTCCGAAATAGATGAGGCAGTCATTATACCACGGTAATAACTCTTACGATAATGGGTTATCTTCCATTGACGTTATTGAAGAAATGTAATTTGTAATTGTATTCCGTGGGTAAAAAAAACACAATGCCTTTGGTAGATTCAGTATTTTGTAACTTGAAGTTAGACAAATAAAAGAAACGGCTGTACCGATGTCTTTTATTAATTTCTCTTTTCTGAAACGTGCATGCTGCAAGTGTGCGTGTGCGTGTGTGTGTGTGTGTGTGTGTGAGAGAGAGAGAGAGAGAGAGAGAGAGAGAGTGAGAGAAAAAGAGAGAGAGAGAATTAATCAGAGTGGGCTATATTGTATGAGAGAACGAATGTATGCATGTTTCGAAAAACGCGAAATAAAATAATTCAGTGTGTAATTCTTGTGTTTTCCATTATTATCTCAACGTTGCACATTGATTGACACCCAATGCTACCTGTACAAAGTTTCACTAGTTTATACTCTGAATATTGCCTGAATTTGTTTACATATATTTTCCTAAATAAGAAATGTGCACGCACGCACGCACGCACGCACGCACGCACGCACGCACACACACACACACACACACACACACACACACACACACACATACATACATACATACATACATACATACATACATACATACATACATACATACATACATACATTAACTGGAAAGAGGATAGGGAGAGAGAGGAGTGGAGGTATATGAACGTCTTATATTTGCATAAATCTGAAAAGCTTTGAAACTTCAAAAACTATGGTTGTCAAATAACATATAAGTGTGAAATCATTGCTACCAAATTGTCATAAGTGTAGAATAACATTATATACCCTTGATTGTCACTGACAGTCCCAGAAGAAAGGCGATCTTATCTACTAAACGTCTTTTAAAACCTCTCTCACGGTCTGGCTAACCTGATCAGATGACAAAGGCTACCCGTTTAAATGACGCCATCCGATATACCCGTTAGTTGGCATCGTACCGGTATGGGTCAACTAAGGTTGTCCATGAACGGTTAAAATACATGTAATTGATACACTAGACAAGGGATTCTATGTTTTGCAGAGGTTCGTCGTGGGAACAAAGGAAAATTTGACGAATATATATATATATATATATATATATATATATATATATATATATATATATATATATATATATATATATATATATATATATATATATATATATATATATATATATATCCATTGTTCGATATAATGTATCAAGAATTAAGATAAATGCAACAAATTGACTTTCGACTCACATCAAATTCCTGTTAGAGGCAAAGTAATAATTATAGATAAAACAACTAAATTAAAATTTCTTGATTATTTATATATATATATATATATATATATATATATATATATATATATATATATATATATATATATATATATATATATATATATATATATATATATATATATATATATATATATAAAGAGTGTTATCTTCATTTTGGATTCCATCCCACCCAAAGGACTGTCAGATGCTAATATTTAATAGTCCATATTCACAAATTAGACCTGTCTTAGCTTTTATTGTTCTGAAATATCCTCTGCACGAACAAGTCGAATCCTGAAGAGAAGTGGCCAGTTTCATATGCAAATATAGCAAGACAGTCGTTAGTAATTTTAAATTGTTTTTATTCACCTACATCTTGAACTTTCGTGATCTTTGAAATTATATTTGTTTTTCTATTGTATTTTTTATGTAAATTTTGACGATGTTTTTGAAAGCAAACGCTTGTTTATGGATGGACAAACAGAAGGTGTCAACTTCTTACATTGGGAAAGGTAATAAATTAGTGTATTATAAATACGGAGATATAAGGTTGGAAAATATGAGTTAACAATTATCTATTGGTATTGATATACTGATTTCTTATCGGACTCTACTTTGTGATTTTTTAGTGATATTCCTCAGGTACATAATAGCACACCTTCTCGTACCACCCCGATGCATTGACCAGTAGTTTTAACATGAGACAACTTTGTTAAAAAAGCAATTATTCCTGAGAATGTTTACAAAAAGGAAAACTTGGGCATCGCCTACAAGTAAGAAATCTAAATATATTTAGATGATCAGAGAAGAAATCATATGCCTTGTCAACTTCGATGTATAGTCACAATTTATATTTTTAGCCCCAAATGGTACCCCATGAAGGGGACAATGATAATGCATTTTGTTCGAAATAGTGTTGGCTAAGACAAAGATTAGGTCAAAAATATACATGCAGATCTTTTGCTAAGGTGTTTTTCTTTGTTTTTAGGCTGCGAACCATTGTCAGGCATGGATAAAATTCCATGAGTTATAGACAACAATAAACCATATTAGGACCGACATTCACTCTGGTAAACCATCGGTCTTTGTTTTTCTTGAAATAAAAGCCACGAAGAAATATGTCATTAATGTTCATGTAACAAAACGTGTTTACACTAGTTATCTGGCTAATTCCTGAAATTCGTGGTATGGAGAGAGAGAGAGAGAGAGAGAGAGAGAGAGAGAGAGAGAGAGAGAGAGAGAGAGAGAGAGAAATTGTTCGAGAAACGATTGTGTGAATCTTGAACGGTTCCAATTCCCTTCGAAACGATAAATATTAAATTTGACACATAACAAAATTAAGGCACATTATTATACATCATTTCTTGTCAGTAATTATTCATTGCAACGACCGAATATATACACATTGCACTCATATTCTAATGTATGGATTTGTAGTAACTTAAATGTGAATTCTGGCAAATAATCTCTCTCTCTCTCTCTCTCTCTCTCTCTCTCTCTCTCTCTCTCTCTCTCTCTCTCTCTCTCTCTCTCTCTCTCTCTCTCTCACACACACACACACACACAGAGGAATCACAAAATCACATGACCGAAAGTAATCAACACAGTGATGATCAAGAATCTCTCTCGCACACACACACACACACGGACACACACACACACATATATACACACACAAACACATAATCCGTCAAGTCCTCGCTCAGCCTCAACTGAAATGGGAGTACTAGTTTTTTTGAGTGAATATAAATGTCAGCGTGAAAATTCCTTCTACCTTGTAAAACCTTGCTAATCAATAATACATTTTATATTAGAAATATGCGTTTTCTTTTCTAATCCACTGAAACTTACGTAGCTGTCTAATAAAAGGTAGATAAAACCCCAAATATTGGATACATTGGTGAAACTGCTATATCAAAAGTATTTATTGAGCTTATGTGGTTACCTTTGTTATAACTTGTATATCTTATAGTCGTGCACTTTCTTTGAGATACCAGTATAATGCGGTCGGCAGTTTTGTATTACGCATCAATATTAACTTGCCAACACGTTTACGTCAACAGTGTTACAAAAACAATATTTTTAAAGCCTAACCATCATGCTCATGGGAGAATCACAAGGATAATGCGAACACGGAGATGTATTCTTTTAATATAATATAATATAATATAATATAATATAATATAATATAATATAATATAATATAATATAATATAATACAATACAATACAATACAATACAATACAATACAATACAATACAATACAATACAATACAATACAATACAATATAATATAATATAATATAATATAATATAATATAATATAATATAATATAATATAATATAATATAATATAATATAATATTGTTTCTTATCCACAATGGCTTGCACACGAAATGATAGCGAAGATGATGACTGTGATACTGCTGCTACTACTACTACTACTACTACTACTAATACTACTACTACTACTAATACTACTACTACTACTACTACTACTACTACTACTACTACTACTACTACTAATAATAATAATAATAATAATAATAATAATAATAATAATAATAATAATAATAATAATAATAATAATAATAATAATAATAATAATAATAATAATAATATCGGTGTTGCAGTAGAGTAATACCTTTACATTAAAGAAAGGGTTTTTGAAACCGGTCGGTTATGTACTTTCAGATGAATTTAGTATCTTCATCACGCTAAATAAAAATTAAAATAAAAATTCATTAGATCTTGACGACCAAAGAAATCACATAAAATATGCTCGTGATCATAGAATATTAAAGATCAGATAACGTTAAATTAGATGAAAATTCAGCAGCACGTTATTTAAGTTCATCACAAACCTGCTGTAAACGTCAATTTAATAAATATTTTGCTTATTCATCCGTTGTCAACATCCACTTTTCGTGAAAGCCCCAAAACTAAATTGACTCTTACTAACAACCAATTTAAACCCAATTTAATGGGTGTTTGCAAAGGTCTAGTTTGCATGATCTTTGTAGTACACGATATTGCCGATATTTTCACGACATGCAGCAAAGATAACTTTCTTGTAGTGAATGTGTCAACAGGTGTTGTTTAAATGCGATTTACATTCGGTATCACAGCTGTTTCCAGATAACTGCGAGAATTTGTCAAAGGTGTAAAATCTGTTTTGTATGTTTCTTTGTGACGGTTGTATCTGGTATTATTCAGCCGTTGGATATCGTGTCGCAACAAGATCAAAATACAGTCTGACATTATTAATTAATTAATTAAAACTTCAAGGTTGAAGAGTGTTAATTATGTCCTTTTTTGTTATATTTATTGACTGTTTGACCAGATATTAACATGAATGAATTTATGAGACTGGGCAAACAAAAGACGATCAAGATTAGATATCACTTTACTCCACATTTGTGTGTTGGTGTACATGCATGAAGAAACATATTACTAAATATTTAAATCATCATCGTCGGCATCATCATCGTCGCCACCGTTGTCATCGTCGTCGTCATCATCGACATGATCGATGATGTCTTATCATCATTTTATCGCCATGTTGTTTTTTCATGCTATTTCATTGTTACTTAGCAGTGAAATATATTCGTACAAAATTCAGTTATTTTACATAGTCATTCCTTGTGTGTATATGTCTGACTCGGACAGATTTGTGCCAATCTTTGTCTAAAATTCAAATACTTGCTTTATATTCATAATGTTCGTATTGCTTACATTGGCCACGTTTATTGGGATCATAAGGAGTGTTTGGTCACAGAGTTATTGTTAGAGTTTTACCACATATTATGTCTGGAACAAACGCTACATAATGCAAGCCTTGTAAAGTGTTTATCCACATTAAATATGGATTCTGTATATTACCGCTTTAGTTCGGAAATGTCTATTTACATTTTTGAGACACGTTTTCATGTGATCATTATCACACAAAGGTGTGATAACATGAAAGCCATTTAACGCAAACAGCTTTGAAACGCAAGCATGAAGATTTACCAACGAACTGATAGAATACATTTTCAAATCATTGGTCTATGTTTCCGCAAAATAGAAATACTATAAAAGCATGCCTGGATACACACACGTATATATATATATATATATATATATATATATATATATATATATATATATATATATATATATATATATATATATATATATATATATATATATATATATAAACATTTATGCATACATACATACATACATACATACATACATACATACATACATACATACATACATACATACATACATACATACATACATACATACATACATACATACATACTTCAATAAAACATCCTAAGAATCCATAACGAAACTAGAAAATCGACTACAGAAAAGGAAGGAGGACAACTGGTTGCGTTGGTGTTGTGGCAATTTTCACTAGGATCATACGAACAGAAAAAAAGAGACTCGTTATCTACCTTGCATTTTGAATAGTCACTAATGGGACATGGTTCCCAAATAACCATCTTTGCTCTCTTTTGTTATTGTTTTCGTTAGATGTTTTCCATTTTTATCGTGTGTTCTATTTGTTGTTGTTTTTAAAGTAATTTTATGTTCCAGCATGTTTTCGTTACATTTCCAAGTACGTGTATATCCGTTCTTTGAATTTCGACAACTAACTTACATGTTCATGTTTACAGAGGATTTAATGCTACAAGCTTCTATATAATAGCGAAAAGACCATAAAATGTTGATTACTGTTCCTGATGCTAAACATTACCAGCACATCCTGGATCCTCAGGAGACGAAACATGAATTCGTCGAGTTTATTATCAGATTTCATTTTCCTTGGTGAATTATAAAGGGCAAATTGTAATTGATCGTTATTTTGTGAACAAACAATTCCGGTAAACTATACAAAGGCCAAACCAAAAATATATCAACTGCAGAATACGTTTGCATATTTAATATCACGCAAGGTCTGACCATTGGTTTTGATCTTATATCTCATAAAATTTTGTAACTTTTATTCTACAATATTCTCTTGCGAATACGCGAAATATATCATCAGTCTGAATGCTAGACAAGTCCGACAAGTCTTACTTGTTAACAGCCATATATGTATTGTATTAAACCAGAGCATAACCTTGTGTTCTTAGAATATGTACATATCTCAGAATGACGTCAGATTCACTTATTGCAGAGCACTGTTTTTCTCTTGGAATGGAAATTTAGTTGTAACGAAACACTTTCCTGCGTAGACTGTCTCATGGGATATTTGTATTGTAATTGTGTCAACGCAGCGTTTTAATAAAAGATTGAAACCATTCAGAAGTATCATCCCACAGGGAAAAATCCATAACGGGTAAATCGAAATACAATCCATATTGTCCAGCAGTTTGCTTCTAAATGACCTCTGTTCGAATATCTTTATCGAAATTTATATTGCTCGAATATTTTTTCTATCTCAAAGTCTCTTCTTATATAATTATATATCAGTATATTTTGCTTGAATATTTTTATCTCGATGTATATTTCGCGAAATATTTTAACTTAATATGTCTTGCTCGAATATTTTATCTCAATATTTTGCTCGAGTATTTTATCTCAATGTCTTGCTTGAATATTTTATCTCAGTGTCTTGCTGAAGTATTTGTATTTGAGTTTCTTGATCAAGTGTTGTATCGTAATGTCTCATCCTTGAATATTTTATATCTCAATGTATGTAACTCTGTAAACGTTGCTCAGACATCTTTGTAGTTCTATTTTCTTACAGTGCATATGATCTGCATGCTTTGATCAGCGTACATCCAAACCATGTACTCCAATCACGGACACTACTATAGTACTTTGTATGGGCTACCATATATATCCATTTAAGGTAGTCCAGTGTGCTAATACATACTGTTCAGACTTATTCTGCGGTGTTTGTTTTAAATATAATTTTTAAAATGTGTAACGAAGTTGAATACTTATGTCACTCGTCTAAAAGAAGAAATCAAAAAGCTAATATTTTATTACATTTGTCTTCTGTGTACTGTTAAGTTTAAGCTTCTTAAATTTGTTATAGCTTGATTTTTTGACCTCGGAAAAGACAGAGTGAAAGTGAAATGATTATATGTATATATATATATATATATATATATATATATATATATATATATATATATATATATATATATATATATATATATATATATATATATATATATATATAATTCATTATTGTTGATCGAAATTATGTGTGTACATTGTTGTGTCCTTGGAATTATAGATTCACTTTAAACAATTTCTGTTTTCCGTTGACCACTAAAAAACTGTCAGATGTCATTGATTATCAATGAACTGTTTTAAACGTTGACTATTCATATCATTGGCCAGATTCTAAGACCACGTTCCACTTTGATCGCCACTTAGTCAGCCAGAGTAGCTACTTTGCTCGTGATTGTACGGTAGTAGACGAAATTGTACGACCAAAATGCATATATATATATATATATATATATATATATATATATATATATATATATATATATATATATATATATATATATATATATATATACGCAAATACAATCATGCCGTAATCATCCCATTTTTCGAAGAATAGACAGAATAAAACAAAAGAACTGTATAAATATGCTGTGTACAGAGTCGCACACTGTCAATACACTATATCATTCATATACAGTACATTGTTGCACAAAGGAATGAATAAATGATTGCGTACTGGCGATGGAAACATGTGTACACATAAATCATTGGAGAGAGAGAGAGAGAGAGAGAGAGAGAGAGAGAGAGAGAGAGAGAGAGAGAGAATTCATTATACACATATTTGCATATCTATCTGTAAGTTGTTCAGTCTTCAATATTGGGAAATTTGAAGTAGTTTGTGCATGATTGCTTTCTGCCAATACTAAGGATCCATATTAGACTTTCTAAGTGAGAAATTAAGAGAAAATTGTATTCGACCACATTATTTACACCAAGTTACCTTTCCTTTAGGACCATTCTTTCCTTACATGTCTATCTGTCTCGATAGTACATGAGTGTGAAGAAATCCTTAATTTTATTAAAGTCTGTCATTATCATTTTCTTGTGATAAGAAGTGGATTCGAAGATGAAGTTTTCTAAGCGACTGATGAACTCCAGTCAGAAAGAAATATGTCTTTAATCCTTTGGTTAAAATCAGATAAAAAGTGAGATCTCCATACTTAATTGGAGTAAAAGTAGATATTTCCAGAACCTACGCTCAACGGTATTTTCACATTTGAAAGCTAGATTTTTTAGTCTTTTTCGCAATCGGTAAGCAATTGTTGGTACTTTTTGGAAGAAATGTTTTGTGTGTTGGTAAATTACACGAAAACAATGATGCGCACATATATGTTTATAGGAAGTGGATATCCGCCCTACTTTATATACAAACATATTGTTGGATCAAAGTTTAATACATTGTAGCCGTGCTTTATTGTCTGCTTTTTAAAAAAATGCACAGTAATAAAACAAAAGTGGAGATACGAAAGAATTTTCATGAATCGCACATTATGTTCATTGGACATTATAGAGTATTATAATTACTCAAAATTACGTTCATTGTTGCCAGCAATAGTATCTATATCACATCAAATAGTATCTATATCACATCAAAACGAACCTCTGAATGTAAAAAAAAAGTCCTAATTTATTTCTAATCATTCACAATGTTTCGAAATACATCTACGTACTTAAATTAAAACGTTTGTCAATATTGTTTTATATTGTTTTATCAATATTTATAAATGGATTCCATCTTATACAGAATGCATGCAATTTATCTAAGGATATTTTCAGCCTATCTGATGTCTCTGAAATAACACTTTATCATCAGCAAAGAGTCAACAATACAAAGTCATTATTTCTAAAGTGATAACCAGCCTGTTTATATGGTTGTAATGCAAAATCCAGGTCATAAATATAAATAGAAAACAAGGATGGGTCGAGACTTTCTCCTTGAAAAACCCCAAGTGAAAAATCGAAATAGTTTGAGTGACTATTTAAGTGTTTTGCACATGATTGCACTGAACTATATAAATGTTTTTTTTTATCATTAACATTATTCCAGTAGTCACTCCAAATAGTACTATTTTATTCCCTAAACTTACATTTGACTGTAATCAAAATGCTTATTAAATATCAATGAAACACAACCATCGAGTAACGATTGAATAAATAATTTTAATGTAAACGTAATGTATACTGTACTATTATTACTCTTAAAACTGAATTGTTCATCGTTATTATTTGCCGCAGAGTTTTTGATAGAATACGTTTTCTATACAACAAAGAAAGTTATTCCTCAAGAAGTATTTGCAAAGAATTTATCACACTTTTAAAACCAGTATAATTAAACAATTGCTCCAATTTTCACGATAAATATCGCTGTTAAAAAAAATCAATTAAAACGTTTCAGCGGGCAATGCAGTAAAAGTGGAAATAACTCAGTTATGTATTAATTCAAAACTGTTTGAGGTTTCTTGTGTATTATTGTTCATATTTTTATAGCTAAGTTCTTAGATTATAATTTGAGCCTCCAACTTTGCAAACATCTGTTCTCTTAAATACCCATTTATTCTTTACTATTGTAAGTTTATGTTCTGTACTAATTGACCGGTATTATTGATGTTAAGGCCATTGCGATCTTTAATACTTTCATAAAAGACACAACAATCAATACAATAATTAATTGCAGAATTTTAAAAGGATGTTGAAGAGAGAAAAACTTCAAATGGATTTCCGTTTTTTAAATCAATCAATATTTGTACTCTTGATCTATGGCAGCGTAATTTAAATGTTTGATATAAGCTGTAGTATTCTTATTTCTTTATTATGCAATTCATATTGTCTACATCGAAATTTAAGAAACTGTAATTAATCAAAGGACTATAGTATATGTTCCTTTATCTCTGCATTCACTATTAAGCCATAAAGATTTATCTTTAATATGAATATTACATTTTCCATCCTGAAAATGTATATTTCAACAGCATCAATGCTTCAGCTCATCGGTCGATTTTGTCTGTTGGTCCATTTGTACTACCATTAAAAGCACAATTTGCTTTAAACAACAATAAGAAGGAATGTCTACATTCAAGGCAATGATCAACTGCCTGATTCAAGGCAATGATCAAATGATCAATGAGAGCGGAAAAATACTCGAAAAGTGGTGCATGTAATGGCCCGGAAGTAATAATTTGGATCAGTGTTCTATCAGGTTAACTTACTTATCACAAACTTTTATCCAGTCTCTTATGTTTGGATGCTGCACACATATGTCCTTTAATTTTACTCACCAATTTTGTTTCTATTTTCATGGCAAGCAAGGAGTGCGACAGAATGGAGGTAGAGTTGATGTTCAGCAAGGTGAAGTTCTTGGACATTGTGCTTTAATGTGCTTTGATTATATAAAATTTACATTGTACTTAAAACTTATTACTAAAGAAGAAAATTGCTACCTGCAAATGTTCTTGAAATTAATAAAAAAACATTGATAGATTTAATTTAAATTTAAAAAACATTTAAACATAAAAACTACATTTTCATACAAATTTGTGAAACATAAAACAACCAAATTTTAGACAACAAAGTTGACTTATAACATTCTATTCAGATGTAGCGAAGTACGTTAGAGCACGGTTATTTATGAGACAAACTCAAAGATGTATGTTTTTGAATGTGTTTACGTGTTCACACAAAAGAAAGGATGACAAGTGCTATTTTACATATTTATTGTGTCAGGTACTCAGCCATTTCTTAGGATAGATAACACAACACTCAAATTACCAATAGTTATGGAACCATTACCACGTCTTATAGCATTAATGCAAGGCTTCTCAGTCTCAATATCCATAAAAATGTGTTTCTTTAATATGGAGATACATCTTCAAGGCAGGGTCTACATCACTAACCAGTGGTCTTGATCTCTCTGATGAGAACCTAAATCAGTTTATTCGAGTTATTATATCCCAGCATTGCATTATGACCTTGTCCTGGATGACCTGCTATGGTACATCGAACATGTTCGGACGAGGCCTTGGTTTCGCCACCTGACTGCCAGGGACATTCAAGCTAATCCAACTCATTTGTCATCTTTCAAAATACCAGTTCAGGCCTAAAAAGTAAAAGTCAACACGTATTTATTTAATCTCACAGATACATATGTAAATAATAGATAAATAAAGCAAACGGGTGATTTTAAAATGACTTGCAGTTTGCAAGCACAGGAGAACAGCTAAACTTTCCAAAGTTACACTCAGGATTAAGGCATATTAAATTATATTAAAATATAATTAGAAGTATATTAAAGCAACTGTTAGTTGTTTTCACTAAGGTCACAATGCGGTACACAATTACCAATAATGCAACGCGCTTAAGTAATCGACGACATTTTAAGTCCCTCCATAAATCAGTTGTTGACCTCAAACAAACGTCATTGTGATTCATTCTTCTTATCGCAATTCACTTGCGGGTGAATAAGAATACAGATTGATCCGTGGAAAGAAACTATCCCACCCCAACAAAACATACAGGTCTCTGGACAATGTCCAGTGATTAAGAGGTTAATAAGCTAATGAGTAGCAAAAAGCTGTCATAAAACTGAAGGCAATGTGTGGTGATTATATTTGTGCCAGTTGACAGACAACGTGTTCACTTTTAAGATATTACCGGAAGTAAACTAATATCGAAATAGCATTTTGGGATATTTCAAGTGAGAACAGCCTTGATGTGTATTGCAGATCAACTATAGGTACGAGTACGTAAAAACTATATGTACAATTAGGTATAACTTTAGGTACAGTTAGGTACAAGTATACGTAAATGTAAGTACAACGATAGGTATAATTGGGCACAGCTTTAGGTACGATTAGGTACAGTTATAATTAGGTGCAATAATATTTACAATTATATACACAACTATTTGCAAAATTAGGTACGATTATATGTACAATTGGGTACAGCTATAGGTACGATTAGGTACAATTATAGGTACGATTAATTACAAACATGGATACAGTTATAAGTACAATTACAACAACAGTAGGTACAATTAGGTAGCATATAATGGGTTAAAATGATGTCTTGGGTTTTACGCTATTTTTCAATGTATGATAATCCATTAGTGGCGACTATTGCAAGTGGTGGAGGAAGAACCTGAGGAACCTATTGTAAGAATCAATGGCAATTTTTCTCACCTACTCACACTGGCCAAGCCCGGGTCAGGGGTGAGATAGCAGTGCTCGGTAAAGGCGAGTGCTTTAGACCGCTAAACCCCCACCACCGTGGCTTCTGCACCAAATGTGATAGTCTAAGGCAACAGAAAATCTCAACAAGGAAAGATAGTTTTTCATACAGTTGTACAAGTTAATTATAATGATTTATTGACCTGTTGGAATATTTGTTGTGTGTTTTTAGTTCCAACATATCATAATTGTTAAATTATGTAAAAGGGATCGCGCTGCAAGTGGTCACTTATGCGAGTTAAGCCCTTCCGTATATAAAAAAACCAGTTATACAAATTAATCAAACAAGACAAGCGGCAGACGAAAAGAAAACACAACAACAACATATTAGGTGTGCTGATAATTAAAGGATAAATCTCTGAAGAAAGGAAAAAGTAGATAGATATGCAGGGCATGAAAATGATGATACCAGACATCGGAAGGAATTGCATTTACTATGCAATGTACATATATCACAATTCATTTTCCATTATACAGTCTCAAGAAGAACAATATTGATAATAACAAGAATTTGACAATATTTAGAATGTAAGGAAGAAACATTAGCTAAAACGTTTCGTGTTTCAAAGAGTGTGGGTTAGCAATTATTCAATAGACTGGTTTACCACTTATATATACATATATATATATATATATATATATATATATATATATATATATATATATATATATATATATATATATATATATGTATGTATGTGTGTGTGTGTGTGTGTGTGTGTGCGTGCGTGCGTAGACTGGTTGTTAGATTATATTACAGCTCTGTTATGTACAGTCAAAAGCGTTTTGTGTAAGACCTAAATCATTTAGTTTTTCCTATATCCAAGTTTATAAGACCAACAAAAATAAATGTATTTCCACGCGTCCCATTTTTTCACTGTATAGCATCGCTGACTATGTTTTACTCTTCTTCTCATTATGTACCCTGCAACTATGTTTATTAACAACTATTGTGAACCACAGTACTTGATCTGTGTTAGGCATACATCACACCATTATAAGCACATAATATAACTACTTGAGTCTATTATAAATAATATCAATGACCGAAACGAACCAAATAAACGGAAGACAAATTGACAATGAGGCTATGAAACGTGAGTAGAAATACAAATATAAACGATAATGAGGCTATGAAACGTGAGTAGAATTACACGAAAATGATAACGAGGCTATGAAACGTGAGTAGAAATACAAAACAAATGATAACGAAGCGTTCAAAGGTGAGTAGAAATGCAAAATTACAGATACATGATGCCTTCTAATTATAAATCAATCATGCCGGCTGTCAGTATTTAAAAATCCTAACTTGTTTAAGTTTTTGAGTTAAAAGTTTTAATTTTAATATTAAAGTCTTCTAATAAAAAAAACTATATCAAAATATACCTTTTTAAAAACAATTTTGTTGATTATGCAGGAGTGTGGAAATGTTTAGATAGGTGGTTTCAGTTGGGTATTTAGTTAAAGAGATTTAAAGGTCATGAACCCGCCCATTTCTTTTAAGTACTACAGACAGGCATCACTTCACAGTTATTTTCACTATATACTAAAGTTTCCAATTAGTCCAAAATCTAAAGTAATCATATGTTAATTAAAAGAATTATCCTGAAAATCCTACATTTAAGATTATGTAATTTTGGACTGCACCAAAGCAATGTATTATGGGTCACTTATTTCACTTCCATCAATGTCTGACCATTAACAGCGCCCTGTAGCCAAATTATTAATCTAATTTTAGGTCGGGACTGCATTGGTTAGTACTGAGATGGAAGTAATAATCGAGTTCGGAGTTCAAACGATTGTAAGGAAATCGTCATCGTTTATTTTATCTGCTCTCTTTACACGTGAAATATATTCTACTTCTATTTTACTGATTTTTGTTTTTTAAAAAAAGAGCACCAAAAGGCATATCCGTGGTTGCCAGACATATATTTAATTGTGCGTCATCGGTTTTATTCACCAAAATTTTGTATAAGACCAAAAAACTGTCAAACTGAGGTAATCGTGACAGCTGGGTGAGTTTTGTACAGTATAAAAACCTACATATTCAGATTTGTCATAACTTCGCAATTTTTTGTTTGATTTTTGCCATGTTTTCACCATATTCTCAAAAGTGTCAATTAACTCTTATGCATAAATTTCACCAAGAAAAAAAATAGTTCTTGAATATTATAACAGTTATTGTGCTAATTAGCAGGCGTTGCTGGTTTCTGAAGCATATAAATCTGCCTCGCACCTGTCTGTATAAATGATTTAGAACTGTGTTGCTATTTCAGCCAACAAATATTGTGGACGGAAAGAAAAGAGCTACCCAAATGCTGGGTTTTAGATTGGCCGCCATGTGTTAAATTCATGTGTATAGTAAGCTACTATACGAAAAGTAATACTTGTCCTAAATTCCCCAACACAAAGCTGCTATACGAAAAGTATGACTTGTCTTAAATTCCCAAACACAAAGCTGCTATACGAAAAGTATGACTTGTCCTAAATTCCCCAACACAAAGCTACTATACGAAAAGTATGACTTGTCCTAAATTCCCCAACACAAAGCTACTATACGAAAAGTATGACTTGTCCTAAATTCCCCAACACAAAGCTACTATACGAAAAGTATGACTTGTCCTAAATTCCCCAACACAAAGCTACTATACGAAAAGTATGACTTGTCCTAAATTCCCCAACACAAAGCTACTATACGAAAAGTATGACTTGTCCTAAATTCCCCAACACAAAGCTACTATACGAAAAGTATGACTTGTCCTAAATTCCCCAAAACAAAGCTGCATAAACTTATATATAAATAGAGCCTTTACATTTTCAAAAATGGCAGGATAAATAGTTTTTACATAACGACAATAGTTATTCATGATTGGGAAAAAGGTACTATCTAGATCAAAGGGAGCATAATTGTATTAAAGTGTATTCCCTTGATTGGTGTAAGTTGAACTACCATGTTATTTACCTGGCAACCAGTTAATTGGAAGTTTAGGACCTGTATTTGTTGCAATTTTCTTTCTGTAGTTTCAAGCATTTCACATAATACGCTAAGGAAGGCAACTAGGAAATAATGAAATACAAGAAAACAAATTTTAAAAGTCACTAAAATAACACACACATACACACACACACACACACGCACACACACACACACACACACACAGAAGCACACAATGATGCCATATTGTATAGCATGCTTGAAATTGACTTTTATAAAAACTTTTCGAATTCAATTTTACTCTGGCTTTAAGGTTTACCTGACCAGGTACGACGCGCACTACTTTAATGTGCTAACTGAAAGCCCGATGAAAAAACACTACATGATCGACATACATTCTGAAAGATGTAAAACAGCTCTAGATTCTAAAAACTTGTATAAATACGCAATTGTAAGATGTTTTATTATGCACAAAGTTAAATGCAGATGAGAATTGAAAACCTTTTCGCTTCGATTTCGTCGACGTGGATATGTAATATATGGTGAGTTTGTTTTAATAGTAATAACTTGCTTATAAGCCAGTAAGTATACGATAATCGATTACAGTGTAATAGAAACGCTATATATAACCAGTGTATTCGGAAATATATATATATATATATATATATATATATATATATATATATATATATATATATATATATATATATATATATATATATATATATATATATATATATATATATATATCATGCAATGTATAGGGAGATATATTAATTATAGTGTATACGGAAGGCTTCCTGTTATAGTGTATGAGGAAATATATCGATTTAATTATAGTGTATACGGAAGGCTTCCTATTATAGTCTATGAGGAAATATATCGATTTAATTATAGTGTATACGGAAGGCTTCCTATTATAGTGTATGAGGAAATATATCGATTTAATTATAGTGTATACGGAAGGCTTCCTATTATAGTGTATGAGGAAATATATCGATTTAATTATAGTGTATACGGAAGGCTTCCTATTATAGTGTATGAGGAAATATATCGATAACAGTGTATCAATGTATACGGAAAGCTATCTATTACAGTGTATCAATAAATATATTGATTAAAGTGCATACGGAAAGCGATCTATTATAGTATATAATTCTAGTGTTTACAGAAAGCTACATATTACAGCGTATATGGAAAAATGTCGTACAGTGTATACGAAAAGATTACTACAGTGTATAAGGAATGCTATTTATTAGTGTATACGGGAAGCTATATATTACTCTGTTATAATGTATACGGAAACCTGTGGTACAGTGTATACTAAAATATATAAATTACAGTGTATACAAAAGATGACTACAGTGTATACGGAACATGATCAATTACAGTGTATACGGAATGCTATTTATTACAGTGTGTACAGAAAGCTATATATTACTATGTGTACGGAAAGCTGTCGTTTACAGTGTTAACGAAAAACTATTACAGTTCTTTACGTATATCTGATCTGATATATATTTGTTTTAATTTGCTATTTTTTGTCAGTTTTAAATTCTTTCTTTTTTTTCATTACAAGATATTGTAATGTAAATTTATTCACTAGAAATGACCGAATAATTCTTAGGTATACAAGTAATGTTGACCCAGATCCTGACCTTGATTCAAGACTAGTGGAAACCACGTAAACAAATTTTATTTATATTTTAAAATGATTGATTCGTGTCAAGATGGGACTAGTGAAGAAATAAATAACTTTTTATTCTTAAAGTAAAAATGATTGGTTTTCGTCAGGGCATGTTATGAGTACGTGATATAAACGATCACACATAATTCATGGACAAAGACAGTTTATCAAAACTGTAATATGATTTCCAACACCAGAGTGTTAATTATTGTGTTTCTACAAGGAACTATACATAAACACAAAACAGACTTCAGCATACCGCATCGTCTTTCATCAAGGATTTTCCAACAGGAATCGAACCTGAATCTATTAGAAAATTTTATTACTAGGACTTTTGTAATTTAATTTGTCGATTACTCTTGAATCATTTTTGGATTTGATCTTTTTCCATTTTTACAATCTTGTGCCAGGGAAATACTTTATTTGTTAACTTTTACAAAGTTGTCGTTTCCACTTTCTTTGTTACCGTTTAATAGTGCCTAAACTCGTAACGCAGTGTGTACGGAAAGCTAGTTATTGCAAAGTATGCTGAAAGCTATCGGTTACAGTGTATACGGAAAGCTGTTTATTACAGTGTATCCAGAAAACTACGTATTACATAAAAAGTGCAAGCGTAACGTAAAAGAAAATATTGTTTTACTTTCTGAAATTAAGCCAACTATTTTTGTTACTCCACAAGTTCGTACTTTGTCCAAAACCTGAATGCTGCAATTCAGTTTGGAAATGCATATCTTTCTCATAAATCTATTTTGACACATTGGGTTATTAAACTTTTCTTATTAAAGCAAGAGTCCCTTTCAAAGGTTTAGGAATGAAATGCATCATAAAGGTTCTGTCCATCATCATTTTAGCCATCGTTCCAAGATAAATGTAAATACTATTCTATGTAATTACAATCGATTAAAAAAAAAGGCAGTCACATTCTTATCAAGGGATATCAATGGTGATTTTGTTTTCTTTTACTATTTCTGCTTTGTTTTTTTTTAAATCTAATTTCTCCTTCTTCACAAAAGACCGTCCTCAAAATTGGTGACCTAAAATATTCTGCTTCCAAAATAGTAATGACACCTGATATTGCTATGAGAATTACTGTTTAAATTTACATTGGTACGTGATATATATATATATATATATATATATATATATATATATATATATATATATATATATATATATATATATATATATATATATATAAGACCTTTAAAAAAAGTATTGTCAAAAAACATCACTGATTTTATCGACAAATATAACAGACTGGGATAATCTAATTATCTAATTGAAACCATAGATTCTCTTTTGTTTACATTAAACTCAACTGAACATAATTCAAAGCAATCAATTCAATTTTTTCCTAAATGATATTATAAACATTTTACTTCACTATCATATCTTGATGAACCTGTTGGCAAAGAAACAACTAACAAACACTATTGCTGATGATAATGTTGGCAAGGGTAAGGAAAACTTGTTAATGCTGCCAATTGGGTCAAATGTTAGCATATCCATTCATATTTAGGAAACAGTCAATATTTACATGGAGGTATGTGTAATAGTAAATCATACTGAATATCAATAGTAAATCATACTGAATATCAATAGTAAATCATACTGAATAGCAATAGCAAATCATACGGAATAGCAATAGCAAATCATACGGAATATCAATAGTAAATCATACGGAATATCAATAGTAAATCATACTGAATATCAATAGTAAATCATACTGAATATCAATAGTAAATCATACTGAATATCAATAGTAAATCATACTGAATATCAATAGTAAATCATACTGAATATCAATTCAGACGCAACGTTTCACTGTTGGGTGTAATGGCATACCCTATTATGGAACGTGTTCTCACACATTGTGCCATTTCCAACTGCTTTGGAGTGTGGATAAAAATCGCACCGTATCTAAAAGTGACACCCCATCTCTACGACCAAGAACAATGACTACTCTTTAATAAAAAAGGGAAACTATTCAAGGAAAAAGTACTTCTCAATATTCTCAAGTTATGACGATGGAGAAACATCATATATGGCATGTTCATTTGGTTGAATATATAAACATATTTTTAAAATATTTTTAATTTAGGCTTCTTTTAGTTAATTGTTTTGAATAAAATCAGTAGAAACATATTTTGCACGGTTTATGACAATCTTTATAATTGCTGATTATGCCTGTATAATGATTAATGGGTATAAACTAATTAAACTATTTGGACTTATTTTTCGATTTGTTATCTACTTCTTTCCTTGGCATGTGAAGAAAACACATTTTTATGTCAACTCTGGTTCCTAGACAAATGTATGTAGCAATGTACTAGCTCAACGATTTATCGACCGATAATCTCCTTATCTGGGAAGATTTCTAAAATAAAAATAACTTGTACATGAGTTCGATCCTAGTTTCTAGTAGTAGTAGTAGCAGCAGCAGTAGTAGTAGTAGTAGTAGTAGTAGTAGTAGTAGTATAGGTAATTATCTCTCTAATATATATACACACACAAATTAATTCAATTCTCTTTTTTTTAAGAAAGGCAAAGGTAATGTATTTTATGTTATTTCAGGCTCATTCCCCAAAAACACGGAGGCATATATTTTCACCACCGATAAGTGCAGTTTCAGAAAATATTAATGCATACATTTTTTAATTCATTTCTGTATTTTAAAGACTGGCAACGTTAGTGAATGCTGTACTATTTCAGGTACATTCTCCAGGCACACAAAATCATATATTTTCATCAACTGTCTGCTTCAGACGGCAGATGTTATTTCCTAATAGTGATCCAATAGAATGTCAATCAAAGTTGATGAAAGACAGGTAACTGAGTGTAACTTTCTATGTGTGTGGAGGTTGAAAATCAAACGACTTTTGTACCTTTCCAACTTTCAGCGGTGCTCTATATCTCTGGAGCGGAACGTCGATTACTAAACAGATGCTGTTACTGTATGGTATAATTTAGGAAGTAAAGCCGAAAAAGTTAAATGCTAGCAAATAGACATTCCTTCTAAATAATTGTCATGCATTTATTCCACAGAACAGTCTTCATTAGTGCCAAAGTCTCACAAAACCATCAACCCCACCCCACCCGGTATGTACAAAGGTGAACAATGAGCTATTTTAAAAATGTACATTGCACTTTCTCAAATATAGCATCCAAATATATAACAGAAGACAGATACATAAAAATTGCGACAGATATGCCTGAGATGTCACTGATAAACTATATGGGCTAAACAAGAATGGACCAGATTAGGTCAACATGGGTCAAGTGTGTTGGGTACAATTTCTTACAACAGAACATGGAAGCGTGCAGATCTGCCTGTTCATTATTTTCGTTCTTTATTTTACAAGATATGAATTGAACGAAATTATTTGGTACATTTTGTGTTTAATTTACATCTAGCAGTTTTAATTTATGGGAAAAGAAAAATTAAAAAGCTTAAGTTTTACAGCATTAAAATTGTTTTTGACATTTTCGACAAATTGCAAGGATTAAAATAATAAAGGTACAAGCAAAAATATTAAATAACTACGAATTTGTTTTTTTAAAGTATGTATGTGTGTGCGCGCGTGCATATGTATGTGTAGATTTTTTTAAAAATAAGCCAGCTGTTTCTAATGGTTCTATTTGAGTATTTGTAGTAATTGTTACCTGGCTTTAAAAAAAAAATGTAACACCGTTACTAAGCATGCCAATAAGGACACACATTTTCATTTCAACATATTTACCAAATGCCTTAAAAATCGGCTTTGTTGTTTCAGAACAAACAGCGCACCACACACTCACCCCTCGCAAAACAACAGAAAGAAAATACAGATGGACTAAAGACGTGTGAGTCGATTAAATACGTACCGATGGTGACCTGTGTTAATAATAGCACATCTCAAGTGTTTGAGCCATGTAAGCTAAACTTTGGAAAATTAAAATATCTCAAGACCTTCAGCCATTTGAAATGAAATAGGGAATAATTTAGTACTGCACGACTCTTACTTAACCAGGAAAGATACAATATAGAATTTAAGCATAAAAAAGAAAATCTGTTCTTTATAAATTTTCAGTGATAAAAACGAAAATGTCAAGCATAGCATGTTATACGTAAACAATCAGGATTGTGTCAGGCAGACTCGTAGACACGACGGTGCAGTGGAAGAGCTGACCGGAAACGTTTCACTGCACATTAGTTATTGTTGTGTTGGCTTTCCTTATCTTGATGGATTCAGAAATATCCATGGTTTTAGATATGAGCTGACCTAAGATTGTTAATAGAGCTTATTCGCTTTTTTGTCCAATCAAATTACTCGTTACAAGCAGCAAAACCGGAAGTAAATATGATTGATACAGTACATCGTACATAGCTGATTAGGTTTGAATTTTCGGGATTCGTCTGCCCGACTCTTATCCTTCTTTCATATAAATAATTTAGAGGGGTGGGTGTATTCTTAAGAATATAAATATGTGTCTGTTTCGTTGTAGTTTGTTTTAAAAGATTCAAAGCACTCTTTCAAATCTTAACCTTCTCTCGTTTCTTTTGAAAACAAAATCCAAGGTTTCTATTTGATAAATCTGAAATATGTTGTCAAGAGAAAGCAAATGATTTTATCAATAATTTGGAATCCCTATTATGTTGAATAATTGAATTCACATATAAGAGGTATGCATGCATATTGAATAAACACTATAAACGTTTGGTCCTATCCACTAGTGGTTACTGGCGTTCATTGGTTACTCTCAGCAATGCCAAAGTTCCGATATGTTAACCCTATCCACACCTTGGCGGATCAAGAAGATAGTTCAGTGTTTTGTCCCAACGATATCTATTAGATATTAGATATCGTGAGTTTTCTCCCTTAGCATGTAATGCCAACCAATAGCATATAATAGTGGTGCATTGTATATCGGCTGAAAAAGGTGGAGACATTTGACTTTTAAAGGATACTTTGTAAGTTTAATAGCGAAAGTACTAGTAACCGAGAGCAATAGGTGGCGCTACACTACAATTTTCAGTTCATATAAAAACTGCAATCGTCTACAATTAAAATCATCGCCAAAATGCAGAACAATTACCAAAGAAAAAGGGAAAAAAAGCTTTACGATACAAAGTTTTATACAAATAGAAATTAATGTTGCACGAAGCGGTGCTTTGTTTCTTTAAACTATAGAAATGTGTAAACTCACGATGCATTTGAAAAAGCGGAGTAAACGAAACAGTTTTTGTTACATCGGTGTGATATAACATTTCGTCTGATGTATCAGATAACTATGTTGCTCAAAGGTTTGCAAAAGTGTATGACATAAGCAGCTGATCTCGGTGGTGTAAATAACTGGTTTCTGTAAGGTAAATAACTGGTCTTAATAACTCAATCAACTGGTCTATTTGAGGTATAAAAAAACTGATCTCTGTGAGTAAAGAACTTGTCTCTTTGACGTAAACTACAGGTCTCTGTGACGTAAACTACTGGTCTCTGTGACGTAAATATTCTAATCGAAACTAGACACATGTAAGATTATGTAATCTACGTTTCGTACATAATATACAAGATCACAAGCAAAATAACCTTGTAAACACGTCTCAAGCAACACACAAAAAAATTCACCTCGTGAAACGTTTCGGTTTTATTTGAAAAGTTCAGTTTACATTGAAAAGTTTGATTTGTGTTCAAACGTTCAGAGTTATCTTTGAAGAAAGATAAAATAGTTCTGAGTACAAACCAATGTTTTCTGAATAGCAATAATTGCTATAAGGTTATAAAATATAACTCAATTTTAACCCCGGAATCAAAATGTACAGAAAAATAAAATAAAATATATATTGTTTTACAGAGCTAATTTTGCTAATTTGTTTAACTGCATTAGGGTGAATTTTAGAAACTCATCCCTACGAAAAACATTAATTTAGAATCAGAACCAAGTTTCAGACGTTGTAGCTGTTGGTAAGTCCACTAGTGCACACTGTCGTTCTTGCAGAAGTACATCAACTACGGCATGTCGTAAAATATTAATTTATCGATATTAGTCGTTCTCATAACGTTTTTGTGAAAGAACAATATGCTATTAATAGAAATAATAACAATGTTTTAGTTTACCTTTACGATCATTGTGATGCAGAGAAAAAGCCACGTAACTAAAGCCAACTTATATGTGATGGACAGTGAAGAAATTCTACATCGCTTTCACCGTTGTTCAGTCACAGAAAATATATTCAGAGAAAGGTGCAATTATTTGACCTTACCTACGTGAGAATGTATTAGAATCATAAAATGTGAGCACAGTAGATTGAGTGCACATATCGGAATATAATGTTTTGAATAAAAATGAACGTGTAAAAAGTTTGAAGCAAAACACGTGGACATCATAGAGCATATGTATGTTAGCAATAAAACATTTCTGCAACACGGTACCGTGCTAACATATTGAAACAGAAAGTACTGACGTAAAGGAATGCACGGAAATTTCGGAACAGAGAGGTGAGGACAAAACAGAACAAAATATCTGTGGAAACATCGGAACGAAATGCTGTTGTCCTATTCGTATTTGTGCACATATCTGAACTAGAATCTGCGGACATAACGGAACGTGAGGACATATCATAACGAAAACTTGCTGACATAACGGAAAGGAGGAATGAATGCGAGCACAGGGATCAACCGGACATAGGAAGATATAACCGGACATGACGTACATGTTATGAAACTCCTATTTACCAAAGAATGACATTCACATTAAATGCTTCTGCAAACAATGTAATTTCATTATTTAGGGTTTGTTCGATTCACCAGAGGGTTCAAAACAAATTGTAAATACCACACTACATGTAACATAAAGCAGGCATACACTGAGCTCAAAACAGAAGCGCCATAAACAAGAAACTGTTAAGCTCATTCGCCGTTTGTAAGATAAGCAATACCACATCCATTGTCTTTCTCGTTAGACAAAGAACAAGGCTTTTTAGCTAATGGCACGATTAGTGCCGTTGTTTGTTTTTTGTGTTCTTCTTCATTATCGTGATACCAGTTAGAAGAGGGATACAGTTTCTACGATCGGTGGTTACTGGTTAATAATTGTTAAAACATGACACATTATTTGGTACGTTTCTGTTGGTTTCCCGCTTCCTATTAGTCACGACCAAGTAAAATGCCAGTTAATATCCCCATATTCGTTGACATTACAAACGAGTCAAAAGTAGTAAGGGTTGGATAAACAAATGGACTGATAGTTAAATCGATGAACAAGAGGTAGAAGATGAAGAACGGTTCTTAATAAATTAAACCTGAAAACGTTTGGAGAAAAATACTCCAATTTTTTTTTTTTTTTTTTTTTTTTTTGTATTTTCCAAAGAAATGATTTGTCATTAATGGCGGTAAAGTTTACAACATTTGTATTTTCACAGCATAGATATTCATTTGCTTGCTTTGTAAATGCAAAATAAACTAAATATTCATTGTTTTTAAAAAAAAAAAAAAATGGAGTTTAAAACTAGAACATCGTGTTTTAGCATCAAAACACATTCATCTTTGTACCCAATATTTTATGATATACAATGTTTCATTTGTAATATTCGCTCTTTTGTGTGTAAGAAACTGAAGTAATGTTCTGTTTTTGCTGCTAGAAAATGTAATGGATGAAACAGATGGCTCATTCAATGCACTGGCTGTAATCTATGGATATTGCATAGTATACAGGCTTGCCCATTGAAAGAGTGGAGTTTAAAATTCTTAAAACGTCAGCGAAAATTGATGGAAACTGCAATTATAGAAACATATAAATACTGTATCGTCAAAAGAGTTTGTTAATAATTTTTAAACAAAAAAGTCATCTTAAGCGAGACATGCTCTATGAGAGAGAGAGAGAGAGAGAGAGAGAGAGAGAGAGAGAGAGAGAGAGAGAGAGAGAGCAGCTAATGTATTTTATTTCTAACAATAAAACAAGCAACAAGCAATAAATTAGCCTAGCGTTATACTGAGGTCATAATGTCATAATATCGATTACTCTGTTTTTTTTTTGTATTGGTTGATGCTATCATTTTCGTCGCTTTACCCTATACTTGTATCGGATGAGAGTCAATCTTTGTTGTAACTTTTGGTGAAGTAGCATCGCTTTGATAACTCAAACAACGGCAAGGAAAATTAATTAGTACCAGTGTCTCGTAGAGATCGACGTTACAGCAAGGCAGATTCGTGAAAACGCAGTATGAATGTTATTGCTGGCTTTTTATTTAACACTTTTGATTAGGGTTGTCGACTTGCCTACCTTCATGTTTTCTGAATAGAAACGACGTCTTTCTTGTACTTACTTCAAGCGGATGTATACACTTCACAAGAATACCGTAAAACAAATAAATATATTATGATATTTTGTTAGGATATTCGTGGTAAGTTTTCTTTTCGTGCTCGTTTGCGAATTTAAGAAGTTGAATTTTTTCCTGATTTATGCGCAATGAGTTTGCAAAATATCTGTTTAAGAACAATTTTTTTCTAAGTTTCGTCTGGTAAAAAACCGAATATATTGTACACGATTAAAGTGAATGATATATTGTTATATTAACTGTGATTAATACAACGGATAAATAAAGTTCAGATTTGTTTGGGAGTTTTATAGCTTGGTTTATATTCTTTACTGCTTGCATAATCCTCATTGTTGTGCAGTAATACATTTCTTTTCATCAGCCTCTTCTGAAAAATCTATGGAGAAGATAAACAAAAACGTGTCCAAACGAAAAATTGAAATTGCAGTGGACAAAGAAGGAAAAAAGAACATATTTAACAAGATGCAAAAATAAATTGCAAAGATTGGTGAGGTGTCCATGTATGACAGGGTTCTAACCACTAGTATCGCCGTGTGCGTGATAAGTGGATGTCCATAGATTGCAATTCATTTACTATATAAATTCAGGGGATTTTCCTGTCAAGATGTCCAATTTTTCAATGGATTTTTTTTATTCATCCGTTTGTATTTAAATGAAGTGAATTTATTTGACAATCTTAACTAAGACTCTATTAAAAACTGGGCCAGAATTTCGTTTGAAGATCGTTCTTTAAAACAATTTCAAACTGTCACGAAATGAAGAGTAACAGACAGATATATATGATACACTCTGAGGAAACAACACACTCGAATCAAGTACTGAACCGATTAATCGGATCTTAAATTAGGAGAAACTTCCCAAATGTTTACATGACTGTGACCTATAGAAAAATTATTAGACAGCCGGAAGTGATAGTTGCTTTGTTTGACTGGCTACAAGTCGGCTATACTTGACACTCACTAAAGAAACGGGGGGAAAGCATGCAATTGCATGCAGAGTGCTAAAAACGGATTATCTTGTCTGAATTTAGTGTTTTAAATAATGATTTTTATTTTTGCTTAAAGTTTTAAAATAATTATGCATTTCAATTCATTGTTATAGACAAAGTCGGAAATATTTTTTTAAATATTTCCAATCGCAGTCATTTGCATTTAAACACCTTATCAATTTCCTACAACAATTTCTACAGTTATATCTTTATTGAACTGTTCTACTTTAATCGTAATAATTTTGGAAATTTTTAAATGGTACAAATGCCGGAATTCCATTTTCAGCCCCCTCCCATTCCAGTCATTTCAAGCTTACTAAACACTAAACATCAAATGAAATCCAGTCTGTTCATCTACATTACAATCGTTGCCATGCACCTTTCATGTCGAACAAAAGCCGCGTTTACACCGCTGCATCACCTCAGTGCCCGAAAACTAGCCAAGACGGACGGACAGACGGACAAGGATAACCCAACAATTGTTGTTGTGGGGAAATATTTAAGGAATATTTAAGCTGATTTTGCTTAACTAGACTGCAGCTGTTGATGCGGTATACTACACTTTGCGAGGTGTCAGTTTTTGAGACACAAGTTACGTGTTGCTTAACTGAATGAAATTTGATAATGATTCGTGTAAGTCGTCAAAGCAAACCCGTCTTTAAAGTGGCAAACTACTCGTGATGCTCATTTATAATAAGGTTTGGAAAGTCTATGAAACTCCTTTCAGTTTTTATTGGAAGTACTATTAAACATTTGCTTTTAGTTTATGATGGGAGTACTATTAAACATTTGCTTTTAGTTTATGATGGGAGTACTATTAAACATTTGCTTTTAGTTTATGATGGGAGTACTATTAAACATTTAATTTTAGTTTATGATGGGAGTACTATTAAACATTTGATTTTAGTTTATGATGGGAGTACTATTAAACATTTGCTTTTAGTTTATGATGGGAGTACTATTAAACATTTGCTTTTAGTTTATGATGGGAGTACTATTAAACATTTGCTTTTAGTTTATGATGGGAGTACTATTAAACATTTGCTTTTAGTTTATGATGGGAGTACTATTAAACAGTTGCTTTTATTTTATGATGAGAGGAGTACTATATTTAATTCTGCTTTAGTTTCTTGAAGGGAGTACTATTTTAAAATCACCTTCTGTTTATCACAGTAATATTATTTTATAATTGCTTTTGGTTTTTGATGAGAGTAATATTTAAATTTGCCTCAGATTTTAATTGGTGTACTAATTGAAATACACGTGTTTTTTCATTGGTGTACTATTGTACACTAACCTTATGAATTTTATTGGAATACTATATTAAATTTGTTCCCTGGAATCGCTGAGCCAACTTGTATATATAGAAATGTGAAAAAGACGCGAGCAACTTCTGTGAATCTCTTTTGGTTTTCGCATTAGCGATAAGAAAAGCTTGCTAATGGACTAGGCCGAGGATGCTTATATGTGCATCTCATACATGACCTTTGCATGTCTTTGGTCCGACCTTACATAAAGACTTGTCAGAATTAATTTTGCTTGTTTGACAGATAATTGTGTCATTAATCTATAAAGACCAGCACCAATACATATCTAATACATTAACTAGCCGCCTTGGTCCTAATTTTGCGTCAAAACTAATCAATATTAGGCAAAAATATTTACCAGGCACGTGCGGAAAATAAAAAGGTATGCGTCTCGAGGAACCATTGTTATTGTTGTCATGTTCTTTTGATGATGAGAGTATCAATCATATCGAGAACTGTCTTGTATTTATTAGTTTAACACATAAATGCCAGAAGGGAAAAGCTAGAAGTGGTCTACAGCTTATTCGTGTGTCCTTGTCGATCAACGAAAACACTAAAACAACGCCAAGTATTAAACTTCTGAAAACATACCTCGACGACTGATGGATATTTTTGTTGTTATTGTCTTTATTATAATTTCATCAATTACAGTACCATACCGTAAACATGATCCTAACGTCAACATGAATATGAGGCGTGCGATTCCAATATAAGCAAGAATTCCGAATATTCACTTCACACTTGGATCTCCTTATTACCATCTGTTATGAACACGTCCACTCTTGCACTTCGATACAAAATATGTCATTCTCATCAAGAACACGGGAGAAAACCTCGTGAAATTGTCTTCGTTTTGCCATGCAATAAAAGATAGCATAAGAAAAAGTATGGCTTGTTGAAATTTTAACTTGCCAAGGTTTACCAGAAGCTTTTTATTTTGACAAGCAGTCTGTCTTGGTGCCCAACACTACGCTATAAGATGAGGAAAAAGTGGATAGGAAGCCACTGAAAGATGCAATGAACTGTGTTGATTAATCGTGGTCTATTTCTCTTGTCAAAATTTGATTGTCAATCAAAAATGATTAGATCTATTCAAATTCCTACATTTGCCCACATATACTAATTTTACCAAAATTCAAGATTGTATATTTTTTTCAAGTAACGGCAATCAAATGTTTTAAATTTACTCTTTCGCACCTTACTAAACTTACAACCTGACTCCTTGGTGCGGAATAGAAAGTACGATTAAAACAAATGCACGTCCAGAAAATGCAGGGGCTCATATCCTGTCCTCTACACAAAAGTTGACATCCAGATCTCAACTATACTGAGAAATATGGGTTTAATCATGCGCACTAAACAATATAAGTTACAGAACTTTTAATATCATGGTGTTTTCATAGGTCTACTACGGGAACTGATTTAGTACCGCTAGTCATACAGTCTATCGTTGAACGAAGTAATAACATGGTCCAGTATATGTATAAAGTTTTCATCTTCAACAATAGAGCTAGTAAATAACACTTCTTTACTAATTACAAGGGTGCCTGACGGCTAAATTAATCAACAAGGCTCGGGAAACTTACTATCTTCATTAGGTACCGCAACTAATTGATGCTTTTGTGTCGTCCAGGAATGGTTCTTGTCACTCATTCGAACACGTTCCGTGCATCTGGCTTACGAGACGATTGTCTACAACAACAGTTACTCCGACGTAAATCAGAAGCGGGATGAACTTGGCATGATATATATATATATATATATATATATATATATATATATATATATATATATATATATATATATATATATATATATATATATTTATACTGTGTTGTGTAACTGTCGTTTAACATCTTGTACGCAAAAATTCGCCAAGATTTCGAGTTTTTGTGATAATGAGAAGGAAATATATACCACTAGCAATTTATCGTAAATAGAAGCATCGTAATAAAAAGGAACTAGAGAAGTTATGTCCTTATACATTCGATCATTCCACGTACCATCCTTTTTTCCGTGATCATCTAGCCATTTTTATAGCAATTTCAGCGAAGGTACTAAGGGAGTTGAGGGGAAAACAAAGGCATATCGGCAGCCAGAGCTGCAAGATAATACCCCCTCCCCCTACAAAGAAAAGACAAAACAACAAACAGAAAAACAATATATAAACGTTGGGATCTCCAAAACAAAGAATCGTGTATCGCCAGCCAATTTTACGATAGACTCTAATTAGACTCATATGATGCGTTATCTACATAATATTTAGCCTGTCATGAGATTATAAATATAATACGTCCATTTATGTGGATTGTTTTTAACTTCTCGGAATCGACTCTTCGTCACACAGACTGGTTCTTTCAACAAAGGATCGTACTACAGCTTACGAATAATCGGGGGGATTGGAAGGCCAACTAGACTTGTTCTAACATGTGTGGGAGCGTCATAGGAAGAAAATATTTTCCATATTGAAGATAGAAAAAAAGGAGCTAGATGTTGATAAGAAAAAGTAAATGCTTATTTTTTTCTCTCTCAAGTTTCAAGGTTATTTCTTGTCTCAATGTTTTCAGCAATGCATGCATAAAACGTTATCACTCAGTGATCAAGATTGTTAACAGATATTCGACATGAAATATTGGCAAAACGAAGAGTAGCATCAGGCGAAAAATTCACTTTTTTTTACTATTATTTTGTCGCCGCTATTTCTCATTCCTTATTGTTTTTTGCGTGGTGTTTTACCGTCGTAAAGACGTTTAGGAAAACAAGTTTTGGTGTATCAAAATAGATCATATGACGGGAACGACGAATACATAGTGTTTCTGGAATTTTTCAGTGTGCAAGTCTTTTTAGCACTCAAACGCATCATGTATGTAATAAAACAAAGAGAAGCGATAAATGTACTAAATTAGAATAAAACAGAACTGTTCAAATAACATTTTGTGAAAGATACTGAAAAAAATGAATCGTCATACTTGTTTTATTACGTAAGTACTTATTTGATCGAAACGTGACAATTCTCCCAACATCAGAAAGTTTTGCGATTCTAGAAAAATGTTCATCATGTTTCACAAACGTGTTCCTTAATTCATATTATATTCAATTAGTATATTTTGTTCGTTACTGGAAAGCAGTTACTTGACAAACTATTTTCCGGAACTGAAATCATATGATTAATTTATACCTGAATTTAGTTATTTTTTAAAATTTTTATTTAAATGCAATGCTACCATCATCGTCTGAGCTGTAATTAATGAATGTCGCTGTGTTGACTATAATTTGCATGTATTGTCTCACAAAATGTATTAACATCATATATTAGTGAATCACGCTTTACCATACAAATGACTCTTCTAAATTTAAAGATAATAATTAGCACGCTCAAATCCATTACTATATCTCTAATTTAGATCTAATGGTCACTTTTCAGCTCACCACATCAATAAAACATAGCACGGTGAAAGATATATGTCTATTTCTGTGACAGCAGAAGGTCGGCTTCATTGCATATTTGTTTTTGTTGTTGTGGTTTTTAACTCACTTTTTCAGCACACGACAGGCTATACATGGTACCATCTTTAATTGGTGGAAGAACCACTTACTTTCTCGTATGTATACGAGTGTCGAGCTCGAAACATGTGGACAGAGATGAGATGTCAGTTATCGGTAAAGCTGAACCCTTTAGATCAATCAGACAACCGGGGCCACCATGATTAATTCGAAGTTGCAGAACACTAGTCGTTTCATTGCCTTGTTGGGGGAAGGAGTAAAGGGGTGTTGTTTGTTTGTTGTTGTTTTTTTCTTTAGTTAATTATATTATTTTTACAAATTTTATTATAATGTATTTTTGAACTGATTTAAATTGTATAGACTTGTATTATGCATTAACTTTAAAGTATATAAATTAACTATATATCATTATTCTTTATTCTTTATGGTATAATTTGCATGTATTAACTTTTGTACTTTTATTTGTTATATGTCTACCGATCTTTTCTTTCTAACGTTCCTTGATAAATTTCGACATTTGTAAAACTGAAAATGTTCCTTTAAAGTTTATACCTATTTTGCATCAATAGTTCAACTAGTAGATACCAGTTATTTACATACCCACCTCCACCTTAGGCCACCCCCACCCCAAATCGCAATTAATTGCAAAGTTTAGGTTGATGCACCTGTACATGTAAAAAGATAAGTGACTGGAATCATGTATGGTGTATACATAAATATGGTCAGCAGCCATCAACACTGCACATGTGGTCAAAACAACATCTTTTATGTCAACGAAACAAATTTTCCAATTGCATATTGTTGAAATTACTGTGTGGACTTGCAAATTTTACACACTGACGCTCCTATTGTTACGGGTTCCAACCCCGGACGAGTCATAGCAAAGACTTACAAAAGTAGTACTAACAGTTGCCTCGCTTGGAGATCAGCATTAAGAGGTTTGTGTTAGGACTGGTTTGTCTGGTGTCATGACATTTGACAGGGCGGGACATCATGCTACATGCTTGCGGCGTGATGCCCGAGTGCTGGACATCACCATAAATTGTCATACTGCAGACTTCGTAGCGATATGATTGAAAAACGTTTAAAGCTACATTAAAAATCCAAATCACACACACGCTCGCGCACTCCTATATGATGAAAACATGTCAGTAAGACAACGGAGATACACCAATTTGTTGTCATGTCTACATAATGATATGAACAATGAGGAACATAATGTTATCAATTGTTTAAAGCAAAAACGCCATTTTGTTTTCCAAAAATAGCAAGAAGCTGAAGAAGCTCATAAAATGCCTTAGAAATTGAAAATAACATACAAGGTTTACAGTCTTTCTTTCTGTATCTATCTGTCCCTTTGTCCGTATGTTTTGTCTGTATGTCCATCTGTCTCTGTGCCTCTCTCTCCAATACATTAAATTAAACTTCCATATCTGTAATATGTATGTATGTATGTATGTATGTATGTATGTATGTATGTATGTATGTATGTATGTATGTATGTGTGTGTGTGTGTGTGTGTAGAGAGAGAGAGAGAGAGAGAGAGAGAGAGAGAGAGAGAGAGAGAGAATCTAATATGATATCAAACTTTTAAATCAGATGCTAATACATTTTCAGAATGGACCTTAACATTTTAAACAGTATTTTTTGCCTGGTTTACTTTGCTTCTTTTTGCTGTGGCAATGTGTTTTCGGCAAGTTTGTTAAATATGGGCTCAAATCGACGTGGATATAAATAGGATGAGAAAACAGTTTATAAAGCAAACTAAGTTCGATTCCAATGTAATTATGCTTTCAGTGGTTTGAAAAGATATTTTTTTTTATAATATGTCATACCATTTCGTGAACATATTGATTTCTGTTAGCCTCATTTAATAACAGACATATTTCCTTTTTTCAAAAATTTGACAATTGCTTTGCATATGTTAGCTTTACGTGTATCATGGGTGCTAGCTATCTTTGCTTGGGTAACATCGATTGATTGGTACTTTAGGAATATGTAAAAACACGGACTTCGTTAGCGTCTGGTTTTACTTGCATGCAAAAGCATGTTCGGAAAAAATCTATAAATGCCATCTACGTATCCCCTATTACTTAATCTGAAGTCTGGGCGTGACCTGAAACTCTTCATATCAAACCATTTTAATACTCACCATGTTGCCGATTCTTGGTAAATGTCACTTCCGAAAGCACGAATCTAGTGTCTCGTCGTGGTCAAAGAAATTAGTAGGAACCCGGTACGAATCAGCCTTTGTGACAGAATGTCATATGTACCCAGTAATCACCGATTTATTACTTCCAACATCTGGAAAAGAGTTTACACGTAATAAATTTAAAACTTTGTGGAGATTAAGACGAATTCTGGCAAGAAAAGGGCATGTCTGTAATCAGCAAGGCTGTACACAACGTCTGTATTTGCACTACCCCCGTATGCGCTTTCTCGTTTCTGTTCTTTGTGTGTAAAATAAATAATACTGATCGAAGGGGAAATTGGTCGTTCATTATCTAAGGACTAATGTTCTGGGGACGAAATAAAGCTTACTTTAACTGACCTCCGATTTTCCATACAAAAACATCGTGCGATATTCGGGGGGGGGGGGGGGGGTACAGTACGGTAAAACTAAAGTCTTGAAAACACAAGTAACAGATTAATTGAATCCTACCATTATCCCCACCGGTCACAGACTGACAGAATCCCACCATTATCCCCACCGGTCACAGACTGATAGAATTCCACCATTATCCCCACCAACCACAGACTGATTGAATCCTACCATTATCCCCACCAACCACAGACTGACAGAATCCCACCATTATCCCCACCGGTCACAGACTGATAGAATTCCACCACTAACCCCACCGGTCACAGACTGACAGAATCCTACCATTATCCCCACCAATCACAGACTGATTGAATCCTACCATTATCCCCACCAACCACAGACTGACAGAATCCTACCATTATCCCCACCGGTCACAGACTGATAGAATTCCACCCTCCCCCCACCAACCACAGACTGATAGAATTCCACCATTATCCCCACCAACCACAGACTGACAGAATCCTACCATTATCCCCACAGACCCTCCCCCCACCAACCACAGACTGATAGAATTCCACCATTATCCCCACCAACCACAGACTGACAGAATCCTACCATTATCCCCACCAACCACAGACTGACAGAATCCTACCATTATCCCCACCAACCACAGACTGATTGAATCCTACCATTATCCCCACCAACCACAGACTGACAGAATCCTACCATTATCCCCACCAAGCACAGACTGATTGAATCCTACCATTATCCCCACCAACCACAGACTGACAGAATCCCACCATTATCCCCATCGGTCACAGACTGATTGAATCCCACCACTAACCCCACCGGTCACAGACTGACAGAATCCTACCATTATCCCCACCAACCACAGACTGATTGAATCCTACCATTATCCCCACCAACCACAGACTGACAGAATCCTACCATTATCCCCACCAAGCACAGACTGATTGAATCCTACCATTTTCCCCACCAACCACAGACTGACAGAATCCCACCATTATCCCCACCGGTCACAGATTGATAGAATCCCACCATTATCCCCACCAACCACAAACTGACAGAATCCCACCATTATCCCCACCGGTCACAGACTGACAGAATCCTACCATTATCCCCACCAACCACAGACTGATTGAATCCTACCATTATCCCCACCAACCACAGACTGACAGAATCCTACCATTATTTCCACCAAGCACAGACTGATTGAATCCTACCATTATCCCCACCAACCACAGACTGACAGAATCCCACCATTATCCCCACCGGTCACAGACTGATTGAATCCCACCACTAACCCCACCGGTCACAGACTGATTGAATCCCACCACTAACCCCACCGGTCACAGACTGACAGAATCCTACCATTATCCCCACCAACCACAAACTGATTGAATCCTACCATTATCCCCACCAACCACAGACTGATTGAATCCTACCATTATCCCCACCAACCACAGACTGACAGAATCCCACCATTATCCCCACCGGTCACAGACTGATTGAATCCCACCACTAACCCCACCGGTCACAGACTGACAGAATCCTACCATTATCCCCACCAACCACAGACTGATTGAATCCTACCATTATCCCCACCAACCACAGACTGACAGAATCCTACCATTATCCCCACCAAGCACAGACTGATTGAATCCTACCATTATCCCCACCAACCACAGACTGACAGAATCCCACCATTATCCCCACCGGTCACAGATTGATAGAATTCCACCATTATCCCCACCGTTCACAGACTGATAGAATCCCACCATTATCCCCACCAACCACAGACTGACAGAATCCCACCATTATCCCCACCGGTCACAGACTGATAGAATTCCACCATTATCCCCACCGTTCACAGACTGATAGAATCCCACCACTATCCCCACCGGTCACAGATAGATAGAATTTTACCATTATCCCCACCAACCACAGACTGACAGAATCCCACCATTATCTGCCAATTTAAAACTTAAGAAAAGACAAAGAAAAATGCATTCTTTATTGTAGGCACCCTGACGAGTAGCAAGTAGATCCTGATTTTTATCCGAAGCTTGTTGCTAGGAATTGCTTAATTTAAATATAGCCCAAAACCACAACGAATGTGCATGTACTCAGGTAAGGAACAGACTAATTTAAAAATATAGGACGCAACATCGTCTCGATCTATGTGTTGTTTGTACCCCAAAATTGTATCCCAAAATCTTCAATCCTTGCGAGGGGCGGGGGGGGGAAGGGGGGGGGCTTTTGCGTCCCATTTGAGTACAAATAAACTAAAAAATTTAAAAAATTGCGTATGACAGCTCTCACATTTTTGAAGCGTCCAGTTATAAATATTACATGTCACGCTATCTTGATGGGGTTAAGATCCCTTTCTTTGATCCGGAAAATATTGAAACGTTTGCGATCGGGGGAGATAATTAACGACGAATGAACAGAAAGATTTAAGTTTTCTTCATTGGAGGAAAAGAATACAACCAAGTTGCATATCGAGTACATCAATTCTCCTACTGACTGTATTACACACAAAAACTCGTGTTAATGCGTTTTTGTAATCTAAAGTGAAAAGTTAAACTATAGCGAGGAAAAATGAAATGTGTAACGTGTTTTCGTTCTTAACGCCAATTAAATTTGACCACCGAAACAGTTAGAAATACCTTTTAACAAATCTGAATTTCGAAATGTATTTTTTGAATGTCAAATTACTTGAACCAAAGTCTTCATAGTTCTCTTATAATAAATAGAGGATATTGTAGTAGTGCTAATTCCAAATGAAATTACGGTAAGAGGCATTCCAAATGAAATTACGGTAAGAGGCATTCCAAATGAAATTACGGTAGGAGGCATTCCAAATGAAATTACGGTAGGAGGCATTCCAAATGAAACTACGGTAGGAGACAAGTCGAATACATGGGACATCTGGCGAACAAACTATTAAATGCACTTAAAAGTACTAGACTATCGTCATAACTTTCGCTTGAAATGAGCTCTGATAGTTATCGCAAGACAAACATACTGAATTTATTTGACCAAAACTGAAGAATTGTGTACTGGCTTTAAAATAAATTCGGATGCCTCGGTTATTTCTCTGTCCTATACATGAAGTGATGACGTCATTTGTGGTAATATTAGATGTTATTGCGTGTGATGCATATATAAAAACTATAATATGAGTATATTAACCCAAGTAAGATAATAATCATGTGATAAGTTTTTATTTGTTTTCTTATGATAAATATTCATTACATAGCTTGAATAAAGACTGACAAACATACATACATACATACATACATACATACATACAGACAGACAGACAGACAGACATATAATCAAATAAACAGACATACAGACAGACGAACAGACATACAATATTGTTGTGGTGAATATAATTTACTGTTTTCTTTTTCAACGACGGCTCTAGCTCCATTCCACTCCTGAGTATTTAAACAGAGGATAATTATCCGAGCCTGTGGTTAATGTTCTAAAGACACGAACCATGCTTGGAAAAGCAGTAATTAGTTTCTTCAATACGGCCTTAAGTGTAAACGGCAGAATTTAATTTAGACAGCTTCTTCTTTGAGTGCTGAATATCTTAATCTGGCAAGCAATTCAAATAAAAGAATAAATAAGAATTAACGCTATTTACAATCACAGAATCGCAGTAATCAAGGAATGAAACAATCCGTGTGCTGGATTGTTTGGCAAACATTGCTGTTATTTCTCGCAAATTAAACACTCTGCCATCGGTATGCTTTCTAAAACAAAAATCAACCGTATGCAATCTAATACATGTTCATCGATGTTATTTAGGTGAGGGAGCCTTGTTATCCCAACCGCCATCTTTAGTACCACATGTTTTATTTCTTCAGGCGTTTTCCGTAACTTTTGGCATTTTGAATAGTTGGGCATACAGTGATGTCAAAGATCACTTGGTAATGTTCCGATTCCAGTATGTATAGAGTGATTTTGGAAGAGAAATAAGTTTATGTTAAATTTAAAAACATTATCAATGGCTGATACGACTTTTAAACGTTCTCTTGCAAAGTCTCTGATAATTCTAACAATGGAGTATTCTTCTAGATGTTCTGCTCAACCTATCAAGCTCGCACTAAGTCGTACATTAATGCTGAATATTTATTTATTTATTTATTTATTTATTTATTTATTTATATTTATTTAATTATTTATTTATTTATTATTTATTTATTTATTTATTTATTTATTTATTTATTTATTTATTTATTTATTTATATTTATTTAATTATTTATTTATTATTTATTTATTTATATTTATTTTATTTATTTATTTATTTATTTATTTATTTATTTATTTATTTATTTATTTATTTATTTGTTTATTTGAACAATAAAATGTGAATATGTGAGCATTATATTTGTTAGTATAAATAAATCATTAAAGCAGTGTAACTTTATTATCTATCTCTTACCAATAAGTCTAGCTACTTCCAAATCTTCAATATATATATATATATATATATATATATATATATATATATATATATATATATATATATATATATATATATATATATATATATATATATATATATATATATATATATATATAAATTAGTGAGTATGTGAGCATTATATAACAATCTGTGAATATGTCAGTATAATACATCGGTCTATGTGAATGTATTATATAACAATCTGTAAGTGAGTATATTACATCAATCTGTGTGTATGTGAGTATTATAAAGCTATCTAAATGAGTTTATTATAAAGCAATTTGTATGAGTGCATTATAAAGCAATCAGTATGTGTGTATTATAAAGCAATCTGTATGTGCGTATTATACAGCAATCTGTATGTGTGTATTATAAAGCAATATGTGTGTGTATTATAAAGCAATCTGTATGTGCGTATTATAAAGCAATCAGTATGTGTGTATTATAAAGCAATCTGTGTGTGTATTATAAAGCAATCTGTATGTGCGTATTATAAACAATCTGTATGTGTGTATTATAAAGCAATCTGTATGTGTGTATTATAAAGCAATCTGTATGTGTGTATTATAAAGCAATCTGTATGTGTGTATTATAAAGCAATCTGTATGTGTGTATTATAAAGCAATCTGTATGTGTGTATTATAAAGCAATCTGTATGTGTGTATTATAAAGCAATCTGTATGTGTGTATTATAAAGCAATCTGTATGTGTGTATTATAAACAATCTGTATGTGTGTATTATAAAGCAATCTGTATGTGTGTATTATAAAGCAATCTGTATGTGCGTATTATAAAGCAATCTGAATGTGGGTATTATAAAGCAATCTGTATGTGCGTATTATAAAGCAATCTGTATGTGTGTATTATACAGCAATCTGTATGTGTGTATTATAAAGCAATCTGTATGTGTGTATTATAAAGCAATCTGTATGTGCGTATTATAAACAATCTGTATGTGTGTATTAAAAAGCAATCTGTATGTGTGTATTATAAACAATCTGTATGTGTGTATTATAAAGCAATCTGTGTGTGTGTATTATAAAGCAATCTGTATGTGCGTATTATAAAGCAATCTGTATGTGTTTATTGTAAAGCAATCTGTATGTGTGTATTATAAGCAATCTGTATGTGTGTATTATAATGCAATCTGTATGTGTGTATTATAAAGCAATCTGTATGTGTGTATTATAAAGCAATCTGTATGTGTGTATTATAAACAATCTGTATGTGTGTATTATAAAGCAATCTGTATGTGGGTATTATAAAGCAATCTGTGTGTGTGTATTATAAAGCAATCTGTATGTGCGTATTATAAATAATCTGTATGTGGGTATTATAAAGCAATCTGTGTGTGTGTATTATAAAGCAATCTGTATGTGCGTATTATAAACAATCTGTATGTGTGTATTATAAAGCAATCTGTATGTGCGTATTATAAAGCAATCTGTATGTGTGTATTATAAAGCAATCTGTATGTGCGTATTATAAAGCAATCTGTATGTGTGTATTATAAAGCAATCTGTATGTGTGTATTATAAAGCAATCTGTATGTGTGTATTATAAAGCAATCTGTATGTGTGTATTATAAAGCAATCTGTATGTGCGTATTATAAAGCAATCTGTATGTGTGTATTATAAAGCAATCTGTATGTGTGTATTATAAAGCAATCTGTATGTGTGTATTATAAAGCAATCTGTATGTGGGTATTATAAAGCAATCTGTATGTGTGTATTATAAAGCAATCTGTATGTGTGTATTATAAAGCAATCTGTATGTGTGTATTATAAAGCAATCTGTATATGCGTATTATACAGCAATCTGTATGTGGGTATTATAAAGCAATCTGTGTGTGTGTGTATTATAAAGCAATCTGTATGTGCGTATTATAAATAATCTGTATGTGGGTATTATAAAGCAATCTGTGTGTGTGTATTATAAAGCAATCTGTATGTGCGTTTTATAAACAATCTGTATGTGTGTATTATAAAGCAATCTGTATGTGCGTATTATAAAGCAATCTGTATGTGTGTATTATAAAGCAATCTGTATGTGCGTATTATAAAGCAATAAGTATATGTGTGTTTTATAAAGCAATCTGTATGTGTGTATTATAAAGCAATCTGTATGTGTGTATTATAAAGCAATCTGTATGTGTGTATTATAAAGCAATCTGTATGTGCGTATTATGAAGCAATCTGTATGTGTGTATTATAAAGTAATCTGTATGTGTGTATTATAAAGCAATCTGTATGTGTGTATTATAAAGCAATCTGTATGTGTGTATTATAAAGCAATCTGTATGTGTGTATTATAAAGCAATCTGTATGTGTGTATTATAAAGCAATCTGTATGTGGGTATTATAAAGCAATCTGTATGTGTGTATTATAAAGCAATCTGTATGTGTGTATTATAAAGCAATCTGTATGTGTGTATTATAAAGCAATCTGTATGTGTGTATTATAAAGCAATCTGTATGTGCGTATTATACAGCAATCTGTATGTGTGTATTATAAACAATCTGTATGTGTGTATTATAAAGCAATCTGTATGTGTGTATTATAAACAATCTGTATGTGTGTATTATACAGCAATCTGTATGTGTGTATTATACAGCAATCTGTCTGTGTGTATTATAAACAATCTGTTTGTGTGTATTATAAAGCAATCTGTATGTGTGTATTATAAAGCAATCTGTATGTGTGTATTATAAAGCAATCTGTATGTGTGTATTATAAAGCAATCTGTATGTGTGTATTATAAAGCAATATGTGTGTGTGTGTATTATAAAGCAATCTGTATGTGCGTATTATAAAGCAATCTGTATGTGTGTATTATACAGCAATCTGTATGTGTGTATTATAAACAATCTGTATGTGCGTATTATAAAGCAATCTGTATGTGCGTATTATAAAGCAATCTGTGTGTGTATTATAAAGCAATCTGTATGTGTGTATTATAAAGCAATCTGTATGTGTGTATTATAAAGCAATCTGTATGTGCGTATTATAAAGCAATCTGTATGTGCGTATTATAAAGCAATCTGTATGTGTGTATTATAAAGCAATCTGTATGTGTGTATTATAAAGCAATCTGTATGTGTGTATTATAAAGCAATCTGTATGTGCCTATTATAAAGCAATCTGTATGTGTGTATTATAAAGCAATCTGTATGTGTGTATCATAAAGCAATCTGTATGTGTGTATTATAAAGCAATCTGTATGTGTGTATTATAAACAATCTGTATGTGTGTATTATAAAGCAATCTGTATGTGTGTATTATAAAGCAATCTGTATGTGTGTATTATAAAGCAATCTGTATGTGGGTATTATAAACAATCTGTATGTGTGTATTATAAAGCAATCTGTATGTGTGTATTATAAAGCAATCTGTATGTGCGTATTATAAAGCAATCTGTATGTGCGTATTATAAAGCAATCTGTATGTGTGTATTATAAAGCAATCTGTATGTGTGTATTATAAAGCAATCTGTATGTGTGTATTATAAAGCAATCTGTATGTGTGTATTATAAAGCAATCTGTATGTGCGTATTATAAAGCAATCTGTATGTGTGTATTATAAAGCAATCTGTATGTGTGTATCATAAAGCAATCTGTATGTGTGTATTATAAAGCAATCTGTATGTGTGTATTATAAACAATCTGTATGTGTGTATTATAAAGCAATCTGTATGTGTGTATTATAAAGCAATCTGTATGTGTGTATTATAAAGCAATCTGTATGTGGGTATTATAAACAATCTGTATGTGTGTATTATAAAGCAATCTGTATGTGTGTATTATAAAGCAATCTGTATGTGTGTATTATAAAGCAATCTGTATGTGTGTATTATAAAGCAATCTGTATGTGCGTATTATATAGCAAACAAATGGAATGTTAGCATAACGCATCAATGATGAGTATGACGTAACAATACGTGGGCATGTGAGCAAACGTTTTCATTTTTTGTATAATATATTCTTTCCTTGCAATAAAGTCATCACATCGTCAACCATAATGGAAGTATGCAAGCTGAGTGGTTTCACGTAATAAATATTCTTATCTCCTGCAATTATGAATCATGTTTTTCAGTAATCATGTATCCTGTTTTTTAGTAATCATGTATCATGTTTTTCAGTAATCATGTGCTGTTTCTTAAATATATCTCGCTTGCTATTGACTGCTTTATAGACATGTTTGTTCTAATAAGACAGATAGGTGGATGGGTATAAGTGTGTGTGCGTATATAAAATATTAATGGGCGGGTTGATGTAGCTATGTAGATAGATAGATAGATAGATAGATAGATAGATAGATAGATAGATAGATAGATAGATAGATAGATAGATAGATAGATAGATAGACAGACAGACAGACAGACAGACAGACAGACAGACAGACAGACAGATAGATAGATAGATAGATAGATAGATAGATAGATAGATAGACAGTTTTGTGTTTAAAGATGACTATGACTCTACTAACTCAAACCAATTTGTGACTGTGGCATCCTGGACAGGAGATGCCTCTTTGGGTTGCTTGATCAATACGGTGTGTGCTACACTTCTGACACTTTTACAGTCCAGGAGGCTGACAAGTTATGTCCCTTGTTGATGTGCAAACAGTGTCGAATACTACTATCTACATTATCTTGCGGTATTTACGACAAATCTATAAATCTGCAAGGTTAATTAATAGCAAATAACCATGACATAGGCGTCTCATTCTATCCCGATCCAATATTCCCTATTTGTTTGACCTCAATAATGGTCATCTGATACAATACGCCTACGTACAAATGTACTCACGTCATTGTCAGTATATTATGATTGATCTGTTTTTCTCCCTTTTTTTGGGGGGGGGGGGGGGGGGGGGGGGGGGGGCGGGGGCGGGGAGGAGTAGCTATTAGTGTAATTTGTAAAATTACTCTCTACTTTGATTTAAAAGTATTTAAATAAATTTAAATTATTTTGTAGGGCATCATTGCGTAAAAATATTGAAAATTTGTGAATGGAAAATACTGAACTAATTGGTATAAGGTCTCTAGGTGAATTTAGCTTGACTTCTTATCCATCGCTTAAAAGAAAATAGACATACATCAACTTCATTTTCATAGTTAAAGACGTATTAGTAAATTCCAGGAATGGAACCTTTATCATTGAAAAAATTAAATAAGGTATACGTACCGGAACAACAAAACTTAAAGACTTTCTTGGATTCTAAAAATGTAAGTCATTCTTTACTGCTACTGAACATAATTCAAAATTAGTTTAGACTGCTTGGATTTGCTGAATTTAGTGACGCGACTTTTCTTCTTTCATAATAAAATTTAGTTCCAATTGTATACAACAAATGGGGTACTGTACGCAACTTTATTGCTGAGAAACAAAGCATGGAAGGGGGCCCCGAGTTGCCGAGTGGTCTAAAGCGCTCTCCGTTACAGATCACTGCCATCTCACCTCTGTCTGCGTGGGTTCAAGTCTCGGATTCGGCCAATCAATGTGGTGGGCATGTGAGAAAGCTTGCCAGTAGCTTCTCGTGAGTCGGTGGTTCTTTTCGGGGTTTTCTCTGGTTCTTCCTTCACCATTAATACTGACCGCCGTGTATAGCCTATATTTTGCTGAAAAATGGCGTTAAACCCTTCGACAACAACAAAGCATGGACTAATGTTATTTACAACAGTTTATAATTACCGTATTCATACGAGTAAATCGCTGTAAAGTTAATAACTTGCCTTACTCTTCGAATGATACACGCAGTCATCGTCTTATAAATTTGAGGTCGGTATATGCCGCTCTATTCTTCAATACTGAGACATCCGAATCTAAATATACCTTTTCTTTAATGTCCCGGAACATGCTTACATATGTCTTATATGAATACACACTTCCTTCTTATCTTCGTTGTACGCCATTAATTAGTGTGGCACAGTTTGTCACATACAGTACCAGTAACACCGTGAGCAGTAAGTTAAACGTCAAAGACTACATGACAACATAATACCTAATCACCACAATGCCCACACAATTACACGTTTAGGTACATGTAAGTTTGTACCTATTTACAAGTTTTCATCCACATTTCCGTCACGAAGTCGTTGTAGTGCATTACTGGATACTGCTAATGCAAGCACATCGTGAATTTGGCGTAAAGGAAGAAATCTAGTTCAATAGCTCTTTGTTTAACCTTCCTTGCCTCATCGTCTACATTTCAGTTTGCTTTGCCTCCTAATATTCTAGTTACCTCATCGTCGTCGTCGTCATCACCATCGTCACTATCATCAACATTAGCATCATCGACGACATTATTATTATTATTATTATTATTATTATTATTATTATTACATAAGTATGATTATTATTATCATTATTATTATTAGCGTTTAGAGCGTCCGCCGAGGAAGCGGGAGGTCGTGAGTTCGATCCCCGGCCGAGTCATACCAAAAACTTCCAAAAATGATACTAATAGCTGCCTCACTTGGAGCTCAGCATTAAGAGGTTAGTGTTAGGACTGGTCGACCTGGTGTCAGGATAATGAGTGGGTGGGCCATCATGCTAACTGTCTGCGGCATGATGCCCCAGTGCTATACATCACTATCAACTGCCACTTTGCAGACATCGTAGCGATAAGAATAAAAAAAAATCCAATTACACACACGTTATTATTATTATTATTATTATTATTATTATTATTATTATTATTATCATCATCATCATCATCATCATCATCATCATCATCATCATCATCATTATTATTATTATTATTATTATTATTATTATTATTATTATTATTATTTATATTTCATGTAGTTTAAATTATATCTGGGATGTAAAGACGAGGAACGAAAACCAATCTATCGCTCCACCTTACACATATAAGCTAGCTCCCATTTTAGGCATACAGTTCATTCTTCACTTATTTTGTTCATCTTTTCATTATTTTGGATAGCTTTGCCTGAATGTAAATATGTATTGTTATATAAATCAATATTTTGTGTCACTGTATCTGTGCGAAAGCGCAACGCCGGTGCAAGGCATTTTGGTGCCATAGGCAAGATCAGATATATGGCGCCCCCTTCCCACTCACGCCCTCTCCACCCACCCATCATGATGTGCCGCTTAGCCCAGCGCCCTGGGCGATTGCCTAGTTCGCCTAGCGGAAGCGCCGTGTGTGTGTGTATTCTTAACTTCCACTGAAAAAGATATTGTATATATGTCGACTGGCAGGGAAACTTTGTCTTTCTCCGTGCAATTTTCAGACTGGTTTCACTTGTTGGATAGATATCGATATCACAAATTGCTTACAATCCGACTGTCTCAGTCTATGATTACAACTTTTGATTCTTTTTCAAATTTCTAAATAGTTCAAGTTTGTTATGTCTTAACTGTCCCAAAAAGGAATATATTTTCAATACCATTTTTTCTTTATGACGCATTTAGAGTCTGAAGCATATTGGTCGGACAGACAAATCTGAAGCATATTGGCCGGACAGATAAATCTGAAGCATATTAGTAGGATAAATAAATCTGAAGCATATTGGTCGGACAGACAAATCTGAAGCATATTGGTCGGACAGATAAATCTGATGCATATTGGTCGGACAGATAAATCTGAAGCATATTGGTCGGACAGATTAATCTGAAGCATATTAGTCGGATAGATCTCAGCATTGGATCTCATATGGCTCCTCTGACTGCATTATCTTATCTACTTCTCGGGCACTCGACTTTACAACTCGTGTATAATCCATAACTCGGGTATAGCTTTGGTTTTGACCGAAAATCGAAGAAACCATGTCAAATAGTAAAATAAATGTTTCCTTAGGTATTAATCTTGTCACATTATTAAGTCTGTGTTTCAATTGCAATTCAATTTTCCGGACTGCAGATGAACATCGTGCTGACATGGTATTTCTCCAACGTTTTCATTTAATGAAAAATATTCCTGTTCTCTCTCTCTCTCTCTCTCTCTCTCTCTCTCTCTCTCTCTCTCTCTCTCTCTGCACTATGTCTTCAACCCTACTCCCTGACCTCAATTAGAGAACTCAGGCGGCAGGTCCTAGTTTGATAAGCAGACCACTTTATTTCCATCATGAATACCAAACACAAGCTAAACTTGATAAACCGACAATAATGGGCAAGTAAGCCCCCAAATCGGGCCCAAGGCTTAAAGAAACAAAATATTTACAGAAATTCTCACTAAAATATGATTAATGTGTTTTGAAGTCGAATATGTCTGCCGACCATGACAGCGTGAACGTTTAACTTCGGAATGTTGCCAACATAATTCTCAAGAAAATGCCGCGAAAGGCAATGGTCCATTTCACAGTATTTTTCTGTATAAGTTTTTCTGTATAAGTTTACGTCAGGGTGAACTCAATATTCTGGAATGGCTTGCAGAACATGACTGCAAAGATGGGGATGATAGCAGACGACAATCAAAGCACCGACAACCTAGGATGAATACGGTAGTAGAGATTGCATTGGAGTTCTAGAATAGAAGCGGCACCTATTTGAACAGTGATTTAAAGGATTTCAATGTAGTACTTGTAGATAAATACTTACTTTTAAAGAAAGAAGTACGAACGTTATTTAGATGAAGAAAAAAATGTGTTTGTTCAAATGGTCAATGTAATGAAAAATGTGCCCTTAAAACGCGCTTAAAAGACTGCCACAATAAGAAAGTTATAAAATATTTCATACAGTTTAAAGTATAAAGTAGCTTTATGAGGCTTCAAACAAACTTAAGTGACTATTGTATAAACCCGTACAACATGGTTTCCTCATTCATCATCCAGTCTATTGTATAAACCCGTACAACACGGTTTCCTCCTTCATCATCCAGTCTATTGTATAAACCCGTACAACATGGTTTCCTCATTCATCATCCAGTCTATTGTATAAACCCGTACAACATGGTTTCCTCCTTCATCATCCAGTCTATTGTATAAACCCGTACAACATGGTTTCCTCATTCATCATCCAGTCTATTGTATAAACCCGTACAACATGGTTTCCTCATTCATCATCCAGTCTATTGTATAAACCCGTACAACATGGTTTCCTCATTCATCATCCAGTCTATTGTATAAACCCGTACAACATGGTTTCCTCATTCATCATCCAGTCTATTGTATAAACTAGTACAACATGGTTTCCTCATTCATCATCCAGTCTATTGTATAAACCCGTACAACATGGTTTCCTCATTCATCATCCAGTCTATTGTATAAACCCGTACAACATGGTTTCCTCATTCATCACCGAATCTACTCAGTCAGCCACATATATCCATTTATATCAGCAAAAGGTGTCTAATGGATGCTACGATAAAACTGGTGAATAATTCGAGACAAAAATATTTATTCCATTGTTGAGTTGGAAATATTTTTTAAAATAGATGCTGGGAAATAAAATCGTTCTGTGCACAAATAACAGCTTATCCAGCAATGACGTAATTGATATGCGTATGACTGAGTTTTATGAATAATATTCACAATGACTCTTCGGTCTCAGAGAGGCTTTCTAGTTCTTTGACTAAATCTTGTACGTTTATTATTAGAGATTAGTAAGTTAGAACTATTAATACGTACGTTTGTGCATGAATTTACCACAAACGGACTGGTTTTCAACGTAGCTAAACAATGTGTGTGTGTGTGTGTGTGTGTGTGTGTGTGTGTGTGTGTGTGTGTGTGTGTGCTGTTGTTGTTGTTGTTGTTGTATTTTAACGTAGCTTTAACAATTTTAGTCATATCGCTACGATGTCTACATTGTGTCAGTTTAACGTGATGTCCAGCACTGGAGCATCATGTCCCTCACAGTCACAGAGACTGCCAGAGACACCATGCCGACCAGTACTAACACTAACTTACTAATGTGAGTCAGCTGCTACTACTATTTTCGTTTTTAATTCTTTCATATGATTCGGTCGGAGTTCGAAACCGCGACCTTCCGCATCCTTGGTGGAATACGTGAAACAAATTTATCTTGCAATTGGACTAAGTAAATTTCACACAGGTCAACCTTTTAACTAGACTACAGTAAAACACACACGTTTGCCTCATAACTGGACTATAGCAAACGTCAGACAGGTCTACCTAATAATTGGACTATAGTAAAAGGTACACAAGTCTACCAAATAACTAGACTATAGTAAAAGGCACACATGTCTACCTAATAACTAGACTATAGTAAAAGGCACACATGTCTACCTAATAACTAGACTATAGTAAAAGGCACACATGTCTACCTAATAACTAGACTATAATAAAAGGCACACATGTCTACCTAATAACTAGACTATAGTAAAAGGCACACATGTCTACCTAATAACTGGACTATAGTAAAAGACACACATGTCTACCTAATAACTGGACTATATTAAAAGGCACACATGTCTACCTAATAACTGGACTATAGTAAAAGACACACATGTCTACCTAATAACTGGACTATACTAAAAGGCACACATGTCTACCTAATAACTGGACTATACTAAAAGGCACACATGTCTACCTAATACCTGGACTATACCAAAAGGCACACATGTCTACCTAATAACTGGACTATAGTAAAAGACACACATGTCTACCTAATAACTGGACTATACTAAAAGACACACATGTCTACCTAATAACTGGACTATAGTAAAAGACACACATGTCTACCTAATAACTGGACTATACTAAAAGGCACACATGTCTACCTAATAACTGGACTATAGTAAAAGACACACATGTCTACTTAATAACTCGATGATAATACAAGTCACACAAGTCTGCCTTAAAACTGGACTATAGTAAAAGTCTTACTAATAACTGAATTGCAGTAAAGGTCACATAAGTCTGCATAATAGCTGGACTATAGTCAAACAATGACGTCATTGGTGGGGGTACCATCAGAGAGGGTAACTAGAAAAAGACTTTCTATTTTTTTTAAATAATGTTTTGCATGAAGGAGGTTCGTGTGGGGTGGTATATACCATGAATTAGCACACACGACTGTCGTGAAAAAAAAGAATTTTTGTGCAGAAACGAGTTCCGTTGGGGTGACACCATGAGTTACCGCATATGACTGTCTATAAAAGTTTTGAATTTTTGTGCAGGAACGAGGTTCATGGGGGTAACAATGTGAGTTATCGCACTGGGTGACACCAATTTTAGTGACGCCACCGTAGTTAACGGCACATATGTCTACATAATACGTGAAATGTAACAAATAGTGTACAGGTCTTTTTAATAAATGGACTTTAGTAAAAGTCACACAGACCTACCTAATAAGTGGAATGTAGTAAAGGTCACAAAAGTCCAGCCAATAACTGGACTGTAGTAAAGGTCACACAAGTCTAGCTAATAAATGGACTATAGTAAAGGTCACAAAAGTCCAGGCAATAACTGGACTGTAGTAAAGGTCACACAAGTCTAGCTAATAAATGGAATGTAGTAAAGGTCACACAAGTCTAGCTAATAACTGGAATGTAGTTAAGGTCACACAAATAATAGCATGAATATAGCAAAAGTCATGCACGTCATATATATATATATATATATATATATATATATATATATATATATATATATATATATATATATATATATATATATATATATATACATTATTGGGCTTCATATTTTAGGATTCGATTACGGTTAAATGACATTTATTTACTTTATATGGACCATCATTAATCCATATTCTATTGGAAGGTCGTTATTTACACACAACCCGAGAAATGCATATGGCAAAATCAATGGTAAATTACGTGGACATTTTGGAAGAGGTCACCTAAAGATGTGATCCAGTACAAACTTGATTGAATGTCGCGCGCTATAATGTCACAACAAAAGTAGCGCGTGTTTAAAATTAATTCGTTGTACCTAGTTTTATTTCTTATTATTGATCTGACATTGCTCTTCTTTTTACCCAGTTGTGGTACCTTGTCATTACTGTAAAAAAAAAATTGGATGAAATTTAAGGTGCAGAAGAACATTCAGCAGTCAGGAGTGAATAGGCTGTGGCTAAACGCTTTTAGAGGTAAATTTCAGAACAGTTAATATTTAACGTAATTTAAGTAAATACACCTACACGAACACATTGACAAACACTTAGCACAATAAATATGTCTTTGCTGTGTTAATAATTTAGTATTCACCCACAAGTGTGCATATCCTTGCGTCTCTTTTGTGCATTTAAACGGCAAGGCCCTGTGCTGTTTCAATCAACTTTGCGTATCTCATCGCGTGACAAAACGCATGCTTAAGAAAAATAAAATTGCATGATTGGCGGTCTAATTTACTTCTATTTAAGATTTAAACCCTAATTACTTGGTAATTGGCCTCGGTTCTTAACAGTTCTATGGTAAATTTATAATCATTATATAGTTAATGCACCATCAAGATTTGAATGTCGTTGATAAAAGGTATTATCTAACAAGCAATGGTTTCAATAAATAGCTATATATGCCTTTGATAGATTTTATATTATGTCTCTTTCCTGCAATGCTAATGGTCATTTCTGACAAGAAATAGCACGTGCGATTAAAAATGTTCAAAGTGGTGTGTGTCAAGGGCTAGGGATTCCCCAAAAGAAATAGAGCGAAAATTTGAAATTTGCATTGTTCATTTCAATTTGTTACTTCATATATACCACAGGGTCACTGACCAAACTATAACAGTGTTCAATACAATGGACGAACATACAAATATTTGCTATTCATGGGAGATAAAAGAGATTAGATATCATCGTTTTATTCCCGCGATAGATATTGACTTATATATTCTAAATATAGCATATGTACATACAGAAGCACAAAACAAATTACGATATAAGAACGAAGAAATAGACTGAATGACGAATCGGAATATCGTCGGGGTTTTCCGTCAAGTGGAGAAAGATACTTTGGATGTAATTTATCATTATAGTCTGAACAACTTTTGGCCGCCAAAGGAAACACGGTCACGGTCACGTGTGTGTCTCTGGGGAGGGATTTGTAATGTAGCTTTAATAGCTTCTCAATCATATCGCTACGATGTCTGTATTGAGGCAGTTTATAGTGATTGTTAGCAATGGGGCATCATGCCGCAGACATGTACATGTAGCATGACGTCCCACCCAGTCACATTATCCTGACACCAGGCCAGTCCCGGATTACCCATTAGGCAGAGTAGGCAACTGTCTATGGGAGTATGGGCCCCGCGACTTTTATGGGCCCCATCAGGGGCCCCCAGGGGGGCCCCCATGAGACCGTGACTGTGGGTCTGGGGCCCCAAAAGTTTGACTGCCTATGGGCCTCCACGGTGCTTAATCCGGCGCTGCACCAGGCCGACCAGTATAAACACTAACCTTTTAATGCTGAGCGCCAAGCGAGGCAGCTGTTAGTACCATTTTTAATGAGTCTTTGAAATGACTCGTCCATGGCGCGAACCCGCGACCTCCCGTATCACAAACGGACGCTTTAACCACAATGCCACCGGACGGACACAATCTGAACATTTCGGCCTTTGCTGTTGTATCGTGCGTGGTGCACTCTGCCTGAGGCGAATCACCAAACACATAACATTGATGTGTATTCTTTGCAACCACTTTCGATGTTATTTCATAACATGACAAACATGGCTAAACGATGTTCAAATCAGCTAGGTGGGTGACAGTGATGGGGTGGGCTGGTAGCAATGACCTACTTCACTGACCTAAAATCTTCAGTTTAGAAACAAATAATGGTCCATACCTTCCCTTGATTTGCAAAGAGTAGGTTTTGCGCAACATATACAAAAATGAAGATCTTATTATGATACAATTATTTTTGAAAATAGCTGTTGTAGCACATCTTTTGTTATCATATTGATTTGAAAGTTTTTTTTTCTTGATCTGGATTATATCTCAATTGAAATAAGTTGTACAATTGAAACCATCTCTTTAGAAATATTTTTAGTGGTTGCAAACTACTCTTCATAAAACGTGCCGCCTGTTTTGTCTTCCAATCTAAGAAAATGTCGCCAAAATATGTTATTTTCTTTTCTTTTAATTCTTTCTATCTAGCCTGTTACTTCCGACATTTTTTCATCCGATCCATCTTTGTAGCAACAACGACCTTGTATTGAAACTTAGACAACAGCAACAACTAGTTTAGCGTATGAATCCAGCATTTTATCTTCGTACTTTTTTTATATGGAAGGATATTTGATACCATTACATATACGAGCGTAGAAAAAGGGCACGGTCATAAGCATTTCAGCACGTGGTTAGCACATTGAGCGCCATTAAAAGGGGATCACGCCGAAAGATGTGGCATGGGCCGTTGTATTGTCAAAATATAAGATTCCTGGCTTCCCACTAGAGCGGTAACTGACAATATTTGACATTCTGATGTCTCTATTGGGGTATCAATTACAGTGGCAGCCGTAATTTGTTTGAATAATTGAGGAAGGAGATGCCGCCGAACCATGCACGATGAAACATCATCACTACTAGAAGAAAGTCGATTTCTTGCCTACCGATAATGACATCCCCAAACTAATAACAGACTAACCATTATATTGTTAACCGAGCTCCTATGCACGCAAGCTTTTCATCCAACTGCACCAGTTTGAAATGAGACCATTCTTTTCTCTTAAATATTTTGAAACACGCACGCTAAGTACTTGTTCCTAAATCTACTGTCACGATTTAATCATTTGTCTTTTAAGGCGGCATGTTATGATTTTTCTTAAGTTTTGTGAGTTTAAGGACATTTTTTAAGGACTCGATATTTTATTACACTGCGGCCGTTATATTTGGCGTAGGAAGAGCCGGGGAAGAAACTCCGACCTATGGAAAGCTACTGACAATCTGCTTTCTCACATATCCACGATGTCCGAATCGAGATTTGAAACGAGATTTGAAGAGAGACGCGAAATGTTGTTAATCTGTTCGGGCCAGCGCATTAGACCGCTGGGCCACAGACACAGATTCTTAATGAAGATGATAAATTACAATCGGTTTTTCATAATTGTTAATAATATTAGAAATAAAGAAAGCATATAATAAAAATAAAAGAAGCAACAGACAAACGAAGAGAAGCAAGTAAAAAAAAAACAAGTTAGTGAGCAAGGAAGGGGGAAAAAGGGGATCACTCTTTTCTATATTTAACGAAGTATGTCCCACTTTTAAATAATATATTTTCTATTTTCACAGTTTTACTTCTTCATCTCATGTACGAGTGCAGTACCAACAATATTTGTATATGTTACTCAGTCACTTTTATTAGTTTACAAACACGAGCTCAATAAAATAAATAGGGGAGGAAGGAAGAAAATGCAGGTATATTGGAGACTGGACTTCGCGTAAGTCAGGTCTTTGTATTGCTGTGTGAGTAAATAAGAGTTACATTATTGATGATTGTGAGATATCACACATCTTGATTGTAGTACATCGAATATTTATTACCTCGACTGATCCATCATCTGTACGGACCCTCTGCTGCTTCCCTATGGACTACATCATCGATTCTTATCACGTGGGGTAGTGTTGTGTTTGAAGGTCAACAGACATGCAATGGATACAGCAGACATGCAATGATCCACGAGTCTCCTAATAGTACTATTATTCGCTCACAGCAATGAATATTCGGCAAGAACAATATGGTCTGTTTGTCGCACATAAGCTGGCCAAATTACAGTCTGCAGATAGGCTGAGTGATTCAGAAAATACTGACGTTCAATATAAATATCACCACAGAAAGGATACTTAGTAACGAATTCATGTACTGCATCATTTAACTCTTCAACTATTGTTTCAGCCTACCTTAGGTCGATTATTGTTTCAGCCTACCTTAAGTCGATTATTGTTTCAGCCTACCTTAAGTCGACTATTGTTTCAGCCTACCTTAAGTCGATTATGAAAAAGAAAACCATATGTGTCTTGATTGAAACTAAGACCTGCATTTACCAACCTAAAACGCACTGAAATACCATTCAGATACTACGCACAGTTCAATATTGTCGTCTGCTCCGAAAGATGCACGCGATGAAACGAATTGTGCGCGTGCGTTCCATCAAATTCTATATATCTTATATCTACACTTGTATTTAGTCGAGTTGGCTTCTATTTGGGTACATACTCAAAACTTAATTTAGTATAATGTTAATCCTCCCCACAAGGCGGGGTCATACAATTCCGTTCCGACTTCGTCACCCTTCACCTATTCCATTCTTCAAATACATAAGAACTTTTTGACCCGAGGACACAATAAACACAGAAGATAACATATTTTCTTTGTGATAAACAATTTATTTTATTGTTTGATTTTGCTGTAAAAACAGATCATACAGCAATAATAAAGAAAGACAATGGAGATCATCTTCCAGCTGACTACAGAAGTTATTTTATTGTACTCATTCGCAAAGCGATAGACAACAAAAGACTGTACTCTATGTCAACTCAGCTATATACGTGGGAAAACATCAATTACTGTTTTTGACCAAATCATAAACTATTTCCAAAAACCATATCGAATGACCCACATACTAATAATGTTTATGTAGTTTCAAGCAAGATCCAAAATTGTTTCAATTCGCATAGTTGAAGATGCAAATATGAAACTATTGTACAGTTTTATTTAGGGCGAAGATCAAGCCATGTTGGATCACATACCAGTTATATATCTTCCCCAAACAAGGCAACTTAAGAAAGAACTGCAAATTATGACACATTATTGACTGCAACGTGTATATCTTTGGTTAAAGATTAAAACCATTTTTATTAGAGCACTGCCTTTTAACGGATTTAGAAGGTGTCGAAAAGCAGCAGCGAAATGGCCATTTTTTAGCTAGTGGATTCTTTATTTAAAAAAAAGTTGATCTGGCTTTGCATGCACAACTGTTGCTGCTTAGTACATTTGGTGTACAGCAGATCTAACATGACTATTATTTCGCTTTGACAATTAGAAATATATTCACTCATAACCTATATTGATCGCTTTATCTCACTTGATGAAATCGATAGGAGAATGGCATCATGCTAAGAATACTAGATAATAATACAAGAAATGAGAATATATTATCTGGGGTCGGAGGATTATTTCGACTTTTTATTGTTTATTTGCAGCCTTGTACATTTAACGACGATTGAGACTTAGGTACATGTGACTTAAAATAGTGTATTCCTGTACTGTTTATGTCGTTTAGAGTTAGTCTGTTTTTAACGAAAGCAAGATTGTGGATGAAAATGTAGAGAATATTGTATGGCCTAAACAGCATCATAATAGTCATGCATGCCCAACAAGAATATACACCGAAATTGTTATTTTGGCACAACCTAAAATTCATGTTACTGACTATTCCACATGCAATAAGGGAATTGATGGTTTGCATTGTTCTTTTTACATGTACATATCTATCCTACTATTCAAATATATCGCTAAATGTAGTTATTCCATCTTCAAAAAAATGCGAGGAAATATCTTTGCATATTTCTCTGATTTGTATGCATTTGATTCCAATACTATTGTCTAAACCAGGGGTGCACAACTCAACCGTTCACATGTGACATAATCGATAGAGATCGGCACTAAGGGGACATCACTGCGAACAATTTATGTTCATAATAAAAGTATAAATAAGCATGCGTACAAGTAATATCATGGTCAGCTGACCATTCCGAATGCGGCCCCGAAGGCTAAGCACTATATTGCTTACACTGTATATGATGCCTGCATATACACTGAAAGCAGTGTTTTGAATCGGATAATTGGTACAGGACATTATTGTTTAGAATCGGGTACACCGTAAAGATCATTAGTATTGGAAATCGTGTAAAACTGACCGTTTATATTGACCGGTGACCAATTAATAATAAACTACTTTGAACATGTGCTGACTGCCAAAAACTGGGACTAATTGTAAAGTATTGTGAACTGAGAAACAACTTCAATTTACATTTCTACTAAATGTTTTATCAAAATCACCGGCAGAGATCTTAATCTACTACTCGGTCATCCAAAATGACCAATGTATGGCAAGTCTATTAGTCGATCAATACCACCGGACGGCATGTCTAAAATTAAATATATATATATATTCCTTCTCTTCAAGTTATTACACTTTCATGCCTTGTTGAGTGTGAGGGCTGTTTAAAGGAATCAATGAGAGTCTACAGAAAAACATTCGATTGCAAATGCCATCACATTTAAATAAAACACAATAAATACATTCAACGATGAGAACTAGAAATTTATTACAAAAGAAGATTATTTTGAAAAACCAATCTCTTCCCAGCCCGTCCCAATTCTATATATTAATTTAAAAATTATTCATTTTGAAATTACTTATTATGACATTCAACGTTTCTGTGTATTTTCTATTGTGAAGTGTGGAAGTGTATATAATTCGTTACAAGAATTGATATTCCGCCCTTTGTGTATGATGTTGAAACTCGTATGTGTGGGTAATAGAACGAGACTTTTATGGGTAATCAATTTTTTTCCCATTCCTGTATATTTGTTACACAGGAACAAAGAGCAAGTCGTTCACATGTTTGGATCTAGACAAAACCACGTATGTATTGATCACAAAGTAATGCTTTGTGATAAACAAAAATTCCTTAGGAGGTTGTTGTAGTGACATGTTTTATTGTAGTCTGCATTGTCAATACATCCAGGAAGAACAAAGAACCGTAATGGAATTCTTTTTGTGCCAAATCCACCAAGAATACGACCGAGAATATCTAACTAACGTCCCAAGGGAAAGCACATGTATATATCTAAAACCAAACAGACTTATTGCAAAAACGTTTGTCATCAAACTTAACACGAATCCCAGTTTGTCATCAAACTTAACACTAATCCCAGTTTGTCATCAAATGGCACGAATCCAAGTTTGTCATCAAACTTAACACGAATCCCAGCTTGTCATCAAACGTAACACGAATTCCAGTTTGTCATCAAACTTAACACGAATCCCAGTTTGTCATCAAACTTAACACGAATCCCAGTTTGTCATCAAACTTAACACGAATCCCAGTTTGTCATCAAACTTAACACGAATCCCAGTTTGTCATCATACTTAACACGAATCCCAGTTTGTCATCAAATGGCACGAATCCAAGTTTGTCATCAAACTTAACACGAATCCCAGCTGGTGATCAAACGTAACACGAATGCCAGTTTGTCATCAAACTTAACACGAATCCCAGCTTGTCATCAAACTTAACACGAATCCCAGTTTGTCATCAAACTTAACACGAATCCCAGTTTGTCATCATACTTAACACAAATCCCAGTTTGTCATCAAACTTAACACGAATCCCAGTTTTCATCGAAATATTTCGACCGATCAAAAGGCGGCATTTTTAAATATTGAAATAGCTTTCCCAATCCGGAGCAACATTACTTACTCAAAATGTCGAGACAATGTTTAAGACGTAGGTCAGACATTTTGCATTATGTTACACACTAAATGTTGTTTACTCTCTCTCTCTCTCTCTCTCTCTCTCTCTCTCTCTCTCTCTCTCTCTCTCTCTCTCTCTCTCTCTCTCTTTTGTGCAAAATTATTATCGGTAAAGCAAAATAAAATCACCAAAAACAACAACAGAATGCATATTCGGTATGATTGAATTAAATGTTCTTTCGATTTGTTATCTATTTAAACAGTGACGACTGTATGTAAAATTGTACCAGCTGCAAAGACAGGTTTTTTGACAAGTTTGTCTATTGGTCTCCTGACTGGCTACGACTGGTCTGAACGAGACTTTGATGTGATTATCTATGTACACGTGTCTATCATGACGTACCCAATCCATTTGATCGTCTGATGTAAGTAACCGTAGAGAGAGAGAGAGAGAGAGAGAGAGAGAGAGAGAGAGAGAGAGAGAGAGAGAGAGAGAGAGAGAGGCAGTTAAAAAGCACTTTTCACTACCAAATAGCTGATATAATGTTGTGTCATGTCGGTTATTTCACCATAAGGGATAGATGTATAACAACATAATTCTATTGATTTTACGTATGCATAAAAAGCACATCGTCAGTATATTACATAATTCCTATACAAAGACTGTTTCATTAATGAATGGATAAATTATATGCGCACATACATCCTGAGAGAGAGAGAGAGAGAGAGAGAGAGAGAGAGAGAGAGAGAGAGAGAGAGAGAGAGAGAGAGAGAGAGAGAGAGAGAGAGAGAGAGAGAGAATTGGAATCAATTATACACGTCATCTTATAATGGTCAACAATTGTTTTAAAAATGTACCGGTAATTTGATATGAGAATGAATTTGGGTTTTTTTTGGACAAAGATTAAACGTACAAGTTTTCATTTCTCGCCACCGAATCACTAACAGTCAAACAAACAGACTGACAAAGAGATAAACAAATATTTCAACTGCTAACTCAGTATGTAGGTGAACAGGTAAACGGATTGAACAGGTAGACATATTAAACATGTAGATCGATTGAACAGGTAGACCGAATGGTTCAGTAACCATTTTTGTTTCAACTCTATTGACACTCCTATAAAATAAAGAACTCCCTAATGAAAATAGATTTTATTACAAATAAGTTTTTGACAGGAATAACAGATCACAACTTCATATAAAATCTACTGGAATATTTGCACTAGATGAACTGCGTACTCAGAAACTTTGCAAGTTAGCTCATTGTGCAATTAAAATAATTTTAATTAGCGTCTAAATTACCATTAATTTGTACCTTGAATGTATTACATAATGCATTCGTAGAAATATTAGACACGGTGAAATATATTCATTGCTTTTATTGCACTTCAATTTGACGACCAATTTAACTCGGCATGGGTGAAAACAAGCACATTAACGGTTTCTTCAGATTTTGATATTTTTAGAACTGTTTCTTTATTGATTTATTTGAGTGAGTCAAGCCAATTAATGCATTTCAAGTAATCAGGGAGAAATCACGTTTCAGTATTTCACACAACATTTCTGTTGGTGCTGCTGATATTAATGGCTACGAGGGCGACGGAAACAACAACGACGATGAGGACAAGAACAACACTAGCAACAACAAAACCAATACTACTACTACTACTACTACTACTACTACTACTACTACTACTACTACTACTACTACTACTACTACTACTACTACTAATAATAATAATAATAATACATTTAGAAAATGCTTTAAATACGCGTTTTATTGCATAAATGACCATAAAAAGGTACACATTCTTAATTTATAGGTCGGTCCAGATGGTCATACTTTGAATGTATGCCAATAGATGCGTTCAGGCCACCTTAGTTTTCTACGAGACAAATTTTTACCAAGGCGTTTCGAATGCAAAGAACTATTTTTCAGCTACTCGACGGTACCATTGTCAATCCAACCACAGAAATAATCAAGATCGACCTAAAAGATTTGTCTTATCTTGTTTTTTGTTGTTTATATTTATTCTTTTCCTGGTGGTTTTTTATTTTTTTTATTTTTTATTTTTTTGCGAAGATATTTCCGTCGAATCATAGGTATGAACTTATTTAAAGTACTGTGCCAACATACATCCTGGGAATATGTTTCATATTGCAGAAAAAGCAGAGGTAGTCCAAATAAGGTGGCGTTTTCTGATCGACATTTATAAATCCACCAGTTTCCCGTACTCTGCAATACATTTGAACATTACAATTTCCTGTTCTTAGCCATTTTCTTTTTTTAAAAAATAACAAACATAATAACAATTAAACAGGCGACGTTTGCATAAAAGGCACCTTACTTTATTAATTATTGCTAAGTGGCAGGTACATCATGTGCATCGTCATGAGACCTTTTCTTGTTGCAGTTTTGTCGCATCGACTTCCTAAGATCTTCATCAAGACTGGTTTGAACGGCTCTTTTCAGGTTTTCCTGTAATTTTAACCCCAGTCCCACTTAACAATAAGTAGCAATGTTGTTTGATTTTTTAAAATATAATCAGATTTCGGAGCCATATTTAGAACGACACATTACAGTCATGCCCCTCGTTTAAAAATATCAACGCATTCAGTTTTACGGATATGTAGAAAAAATGTTTAAGTTAAATCGGGGAGTGGAGGAGCGGGGTGGAGTGCCCCACGCACTCTATACCCCTGTGTGAAGGCACCCTTGCTATAGTGTCTATATTGTTGCTTATTTCGTCATTAATTAATTTCAATTTTATTTTATTAGTAAATGGCATTGAACTATCGATGGTACTTGTACGACCTGTAGAAACGGTTCCGTATTAAGGAACATATTAAATGATTGGAAAAGTGTTATCTTATTTAATAATTTATTACTTTGGTGGAAAATTATATTACTGAGTCTAGCTATGAATGAGCTCCAATATACCACACGATGAGTTTTTTTTTTAAAACTCTTAGCCCACTAAGCTTTTGTGAAATTTTCTTGATTTTAATTATGTAATTACCAGTCACAATGTACAGTACAGCTCGCAAGTGTTTGACAATAATGTCGATTCTTTATCCTATTTCCAAGGCAGGGCCGGGTTGATTTATACATTGTATGAATAAACAAGAATTCGATACATTGTAATAATATGGCGCACAAATACACATGATGAAATTATTCAGGTGTTATTTGTAAAACTTGTGAATCAAAACAAGTATTCACCCATTGAATAAGAAGACAAAGAATCACCGCTGTGCAAAAAGAGGGCACCCAACGGGAATCCCAACAGTATTTCACGTTTTGACAAAACTGCGGCGTTTTCTAATCACTGTTGGAAAAGAACTTGCGCAGCTACTGCGACTTTTTTTTTTTACCAGAACGTGTTAGACCGTCATGTTTTTCAATGTACAAATTACCTTTGCAAATCGATTCATCAATAACTGTCAAAAATGAATGAATACACTGCCTAATGTATGCCATTTTGAATAATGTATAAGTGGGTCGAAATATTATGATTTATGAGGAACGTGAATGGTTGCTTGCGTGATATACAAGCTTGTTATTATTTTATTGGAAATAAGGAATCCTGAGTAAATGGCATTTACTCATTGCTACACATAATTACAATCAGGCCTGTCGAGGGCAAATCAAATGTGGTACGGTTATCCATCTATATTCCTACAGGGTGAGGGGTATATAAAGGGTCCATAATGGTGACAACCCATAAAAAAAAACAACAAATTATAGTTGTAATGTAGAATACAGTAATACGATACGGGTCTAATTCACCAAATAACCGCTTTGGAGGTTTATTTATATTTATCTAACAGATTTATACGAAGAAACCAATTAACCAATCATTAACCTCTATTCGAGTATTAATTACATGGTGCGATATAGACCTTAATATTGACCCATATCACAGTCTGATCTTGCATAAAAAAGGACTTGAGTTTGAAACAAGTATTACCACAGTATATTTATTTTTCTTTTCTGATTCGTAGTTGTATTATTTCCATTTAAATGCATCTGCTTTTATTGGATTTACATTAAGGATTGAATCAACTTACGTATGTTTAGAAAGTTCATTATTAGCTTTCCATTTTTAAAATAAAATCGTATTATTGTTAATTAGGTTATGATTAGTTCAATAATTATTTAGTCGAAAATGGTAGCTTTTAAATTCTTTGACGTCAAAGACTTTGGTTTAGCTCGGCAAGCCGAGTTGCATTGCCTTACGAAAATAAACTATTATATTTAGCGGACCGAATACATAAAGTACATATGTGTTCGTACACCGGTGGGCAGAAAAGAAAATATTAGAATGAAAACAACGCCGATATGACTCATCAATATTGACCTTTACACTCTCTTAAACATAATTACATGGGTATAAGGAAATTATTTTTACATGGGTACAAGTGAAATCTTCAAACTGAACAAAACGGATTTTACAACTGGTAGAGACGGATAAGTAAATCCATTTACTCTGCAATTAAAACAGAAATAATTTAGCCATTTTTATTTACAAGACACCCCAGACTTCTTGCAGATACAATAGCTAGCGATATATGTCTCAATAACAGAAGGTCACATTTGATAAATAGAAAAACATATAGCTTTATCATCGAAAATATTTTCAGGCCACACACGTTTGCCTGTGAAATGACAGGCTATTGGCACATTGAACAAATTAAAGGTTTTATTTAAGCCATATTTAATGATAAAATAGGCACGTGCCCGATATGTACATGTATTTAATGCGCATGTCGGGAAGTGATGAAAAACACCAGTTTAACACAGTGAATTTGGAATTATTTATTTCTGAAATCTTTTATTTCATTATTTTTTTAAAATTCATTGGTCGAAAGTTGGTACAACCATATTTGTTCTGCATATGTATTGAACTATGTTTGCATTAGCACGCGTGTGTAAATCTCTAAGCATGGTTCTGATAAAAGTAATCTGTTTAGAGCGTTATACTTTTTTTAAATTGTTTAAATTGACAACTATTTAAATTATTGTGTCTATAAATATGAGATGTTACCGTTTAAAAATGTATGATTTAGTACAAGTTAGAGTGTTACCGCCCTTACAAAGGTATTGACGTTTAATACGCGTTCCTAACGCAGTCGTAAGTTCTTCATATGATGTATGAGTATGAGTTAACTATAAAATAGTACGCGTTTTCTATAGAATAGTTTTTCTATAGAATAGTACGAGTTTTCTATAGAATAGTACGAGTTTTCTATAAAATAGTACGCGTTTTCTATCGAATAGTACGGACTTTCTATAGAATAGTACGAACTTTCTATGAATCGAAAGAAAGCTGTTTAGGAATCGCGTGATTCTCGAGTCTAAGCGGTTGATCGAGCAGCGATAGCAACGCTAGAAACGACTAGAGGAAGAAATAAAATCCAAAATAATCAATTGACATCAATACGAGAAAAAGTATTAATTACTCTAGTATATGAAATTAATACTACCTAATTTGAGAATGAATCCTTGCCAGAAAGAAATAGATAATCAATAAAGAAAAAGTTTTAGTTCCAGTCAAGTTTTACCTTCACCAATCAGTTTCTAGGTCAGTCCTACGGATCTTACCATAGCTGTATGCCGACAGCTACTATTCTTACCATCTCGGCAATGTGCGCAGCACAGATTGACTGTGAATCTGCGAATACATATTTCATATATTCTGCTAATCCAACAAGCTGTCCAGACGTCAAAATAGACGACGTAGTCTGAACTCCTTTTTATTTAATTTTTTTTCTATAAATTATTACTCAGCTCGATATATATCTATATATATATATATATATATATATATATATATATATATATATATATATATATATATATATATATATATATATATATATATATATATATTCATATATATATGAATGATATCTTCCTTTGAAAACGATGTCAGTCATGTTTTTGTTCAAGTTTTCATTCTTCTATTTATTACAGGACACATAGACTAGTTGGTATCGTGGAATTCACTTCTTCTATCCGTTATTGAGAGAATGTTCTCACTTGATGTCAAATAAGACTTAGCTATGGACTAAAACGATTAGAAGACAAACATAACAGCAACAATTCTACATGTAATTAATGGTATGTTAAAACTTATTTTACTACCATGAAAATTCGTACGTTACAAACTCTACAAATTCTAAGACTTCATTTCCAGATCTTTTAGCAACAACAAAAAAAAAAATTCTTTATTCTGGCATTTATCTTAAGAATCGCACATATGCTGTTTCAAAATTTGTCGGGTGATTTTTGTATATATATATCTAGTATATGAAATTATTTAGAGTTCCATGAGCCCATAAACTAATATTGAAATGGTTTTCTTTCAGTAACTGAATGGGTATTGTACAAGTTAAATCAAATGGGAATTGTCCACAAAATAAGAATCTATGGGAACTGCGCGAAAACTTTACTTCTTCAGGAACGTTCCCTAAAATTTACTTCTATGGCAACTGTCCACAAACTTGCATTGAATATGTTATGTCCACAACATCTAATTAGGAACGGGGATTGTCAGAACAAAAAAATAGTTGAATAGGAACAGTTCTCTAAATTCTATTAACTTGTTACACAAGATATAACATGCTAGTGGTAAGTTTCCTATTTAAAAACAAATGAATGAGAATTTGTTTCTCTTAACTAAACCTTGAAATTTACTTGTACGAACATGACAGGAAACAGTCTCGGATATCATATACAGACAATAAAGAATGATACAGGTAAATAGAATTTTAGTTATTCGTATAGAAGAATCACCGGCCATTACTGGATACATACCTTGCATTTACAATTCTCGAATGTAGTAGTATATGGTGAAATAAATATGGTGTTGTATTAACTGATTACTAATGATCATACCGTATTGTTTATTGTAGCTACGTTATATTCATCCTTGTTAATATGCTATCTAGAACCGTAATAGCTGCCCATTGATTCCCAGACTGTTACCTTATTTCCCTTAAATAGATTGAATTAAAAAATAACTACCCATTTCTCAAGATGCTTATACTCTTAGGACATGTCCGCTTTGTAGATTCTGTGTTGATGTCCGACATGCAGAATCTTGGTTAATATCTGACATGTAGATTCTATATTAAAATGTCCGACTTGTAGAGTCTATGTTAATGTCCGACATGTGGATTCTATATTATGGTCCGACATTTAGATTATATGTTAACATCCGACTTGTAGATTGTATGTTAATGTCCGACATGTAGAGTCTATGTTAATGTCCGACATGTAGAGTCTATATTAATGTCCGACTTGTAGATTCTATGTTAATGTCCGACATGTAGATTATATGTTAGTGTCCGACTTGTAGATTCTATGTTAATGTTCGACATGTAGATTATATGTTAGTGCCCGACTTGTAGATTCTATGTTAATGTCCGACTTGTAGATTCTATGTTAATGTCCGACTTGTAGATTCTATGTTAATGTCCGACTTGTAGATTCTATGTTAATCAGAAAAATAAAGTCAGTAAGTGCTACATAATGAAGCTGGCTTCAAATTACTGATGCATATCGAGCGGGCCAGTCATATTAATTACGGCCTTCGTCTGAATGTGTTGATTTATTTTTCATCCTGAACAGTCTTCACATACGGAGTCGATTGCTCAAATGGATTTTTCATGACCCAATAGTCACTATTAAGGGAATTTCAGTATACGGCCAATTATGTCCTTGCAGTTAATGTCCATGGGGATTTACGCTCGACCAAACCACTTGTACGTCTTTCAATTACCTTGCTTAATTTGAAACATGTTTGACATCCCTTTACTTCCTCATCAACTATTCTCGGTGATAGATTAAAAATTAATACACGCATACTGAAAAGAAGTGAGTTGAAAGTCGGTTGCAATCCAATTAAATATTCTCTCTCTCTCTCTCTCTCTCTCTCTCTCTCTCTCTCTCTCTCAGTTACAGTGTTTGTTGAATTCTTCTAAACTATCGTTCCTGATAATAAGGATTAATCTGCTAACTTAACCAATATACCTCTCTGATCTTTTGAGCCTACCTTCCCATTAAATATTTGCACAGTATTTTTCTAAACAAGATCAATCAACAGAAACTAAATCTTAAGTTGAGACGCAATATTGATTAATAATTTACTCAATTCAAAAGGAAACCAACGGCGCAATTTTTACGATGATCTCTTAAATATAAATTATTTGCTTGATGTGCGTTAATTATTGGTTCTACTTAATTCATCTTGTTATTTCATATTCTTGAGCAAAATACAAATCGTCTGCCTTATTTATTGTAATTAAAACCTGCCATATTTATTATATTTAATCAAAATAATATTGGAATAGTAGAGCGTCAAAATCGTAGCAAAATGGCAGAAGATTGTTTATACAAACCTACTGATTGTACCTCCAAAGTGAAGAGCAGAGAGATTGTATATTTAATAGATTGGAAAAGAATGAACACAACGTTTGTTGATTCAATTGAATAGTTTGTGATATTTTGTCATATTTAAGATTTTAATGTCATCACAGAATAGCACAAAGACTTTCTATAGATTAAAGTTTTCTATACCTATTAAAAAACTCAAACACTCGGATTGTGCACTCCCCAACACACACAAACACACAAGAACACAGAGGTGCTTAATGCGATTTAATTCCTCAATGCCTTCTGGCGAAATACAAATCTTCCTAACAAGGTAACAACGATGGAACACAAATTGAACATTTGTAAGTTAACGGATATATATATATATATATATATATATATATATATATATATATATATATATATATATATATATATATATATATATATATATATATATATAAATTCGTACTCTCTGAGTTGACATTGTTAACTTTCTATTTAAGAAAGTGTAAATAAAATTTTTGGGGAAAATAATATATTTGGACACGTTTTAGTTCCATCTTTTGAAAATCTAGAGTAACTGTCGATTTTTCGGCACCCGCCGTATTGCAGAAGTAAAGTGCACTTATGATCGGAAAAAATCAAAAGGTATCCGAATGATTTTTGTTTGCTTTTTTTGTTACACGATGTCTGTTTTCATTGCAACGCTATACTTGCCACACCTATGGTGTTTTCGAGTGTCAAAGATTTACAAGTACGAATCCTCAAGTTACGCTTGCTTTCAATTAAAAATATTCCTTTTTGGGGACTTACAAGAACTTATTTTTGTGACGATTGCAGACGTAAGTGAAAGCAAATAGACGATAATGTGATCGGTTGAACTAACGCTTAAAAACAGCCAAATCTGGATTATCTCGGCCGAAAGTTAAAAGTAACGGTTCCTATTTTAGCTTAAAGATCAAGAATATTTGACTTATTAAATAAATAGATTGTCGTGTTTCTGCAAGGAACAGCATTAGACATGGTAGAACTCGTTGCCATTGTAAATACAAACCAACTTCTGACGTCACAGACAATCTCTAATAGCTGCCGAGAGTAACACTGATAATTCAATACAAAAGAGTTTTGCGTTCTGCTGTGGAGATTATATAAACAATGTCTGCAAGCTGCAATTTGAAATAGATAAAATGCAAGGTAGATTTTTCCTTTAATACCCGGCATAGCTGTACTTAACAATATTGATGTGCACAGCACAAACTTTGCTAGCCCGAGTCAAACAGCCCTCTTCGGCCGCCGTCGCTTTATAATGGAAGCCATACAAAGGAAATGGGGAAAAATTGCTCTAGGACAACTCCAGAAATGAAACCACTGATAGTGCACGAAAAATGTTTCACCACGTTTTGGAATATTTATTTTCCTTCTGTATTAGAGATGTGTTGGCTTTAGTTAAACTAAAAGATCGATACATTTACAACGACTGTACTATACATGCTACCTTTTAGTTTTATCTTTTCTATTTTATCCCGAGTATTTTAGCGAATTCTTTCAAAAGAAAGGTAAAAATTGAGAATGGCCTTTCTGCAATTTCACAGCAAATTTCAGCTTGTGGACGTTATCTAGATGGAACTCTCGCTTTTTGCTTGAATCAATGCCACTGCCACCATGCAACGTCATGGCTCTTTTTGTATCCCATATTTGATGGGATTTGCAAAAAGTAACGTTAAATTGTATTGGTATTGAGCCATAAACTATAGCTATTAACTTTTAACGGGTTATTTTGGGAAAAATCGAACACAAATTGTCATTAAAATGAGAACTCATGTCACTGAAGAATAGTCCGACTCTAGTTGTAAGAGGAGATAACCACTCTTGAAGCTTTAATGGGAACAACTTTGTATAGCATGTGACGGAAAAGACCGAGAAGGTTTCGATCAGAGTATATTTAAAAACCGTGTGTAAATGATGTCAATTTTCAGCTGCCCTCATGTCTACTTTATGTCATAATTGTTTTACTGACGTCAGTACGATTCAATTAGGTTTCGACAATAAAAGCCGTGTAAGAAACTGTTTTGAAGCCATAAATTCAATTTTTTCTTTTCTTTTCCTTTCTTTTCTTTTCGTTTCTATTACTGATCGGTCTGGCCACATAAGAAAATTATGAAATATAATTTGCGATTATAAGGAAGAAAGCCATTATTATAACTGATATATTTTAAACATATATCTTCTGATTATTAATTGCCAACGGATATTAATTTTAGATAACAGCTGAATCGGTGACTTTAACTGTTTCGTAGAATTAAGAATGAACTGTATTTATGTTTATCTACCGACATGTATATAATTGCACAAGCTAAGTTCAGTTTACCATTCGGATGCTGTGTATTGTCATCATTTCCACAGCCTCGATCTCCGTTATTTGTAAACGCTGTGTATTGGCGTCATTTCACACTAGGCCGATAGATCAACCCCGCACCCGTGATGATGTTGTTTGGCGGTTTAGGGGCAGATATCACATTGTCATTAAACCTGCAAAAAGTTTGCGGCCAGTCTTGTCTGCACACATTGGTGGAAGTTTTGTACACTCACCGATATTTCATGTGGCTGTGAAGCTACTGTTGACTGAAGGATGCTAAAATGTTCATGTCATTTTCGGGGCAAATCCTATGTTTATTTATTTGTAAATCTACGTGGAATAGCGTAATCCTCTGTCCTGTGACTATTTTGAATTTTGATATAGCTGTTACAATTACCGGCATGTGCTTAAAGAGTACGAAGGTTTATTCCGGAAAGATCTGCGTGCATGTAGCAAACTGCTAAATGTAATGAAACAGGTGACAACAGATCGACACATCGTCCATCAGTATCAACACAGATTTGTAGGAGGGGTTATCGGACTATATTATCACGGCCTCGATCACTGTTATTTGAACGCTGTGTATTGGCATCATTTCCACTGCTTTCATCACCGTTATTTGAACGCTTTTTATTGGCATTATATTCGTTGTCTCGATCACCTCGAAACCTCTAGCGTAAACCTAATATTTTATACTAAAACGTCCAGTGTAATCTGTTATAACACTTTACCATCTTGAAATTGACAAAATTGTAAATGGGTGTTTTGTTGTTTCAAAGCTTCGTCAGTATTCAAAGTGTGTCCTTTTGACGTTCACCGTAGTTTTCGTTTAGGAATGAAAACATAATCCTTCGTTACACATCGATTTTGCATCGAGATCAAAATTTTGCACCGAGACTCCACATTTCTGAGTCTTAGACGTAATTTCTTCAATCCTCCACCTGCGCATAAGTGACGATCAACAGATATTATGCATTTCTGTGAAGGCGACTGGTGAAAGTTTAAATTGTTTACATTTTCAGCATGAGCTTTGAAGAGAACTTTGGAAAACTTGTATATTACCTTCATATATTGTCGCTGAAAATTTTTTGTACGGAAACTGTACCTGATCTAAGCTAACAAAAACGATTCATCCCTGTGCTGTAAATGTCAGCCTGAGTTAGTCTAAATAACACTAAATTTAGCAGTTAGTAAAACCGAGAAAACGAATTTTGACAGAATTGACAATATCAGCTTCTGAAAGTGCAATAGATCAATTACAAATGCATACGAAGCAGAAAGAAACAACGTTATAGACTATTTTTTGTAAACAAAATTCCTTTGAAGTCCACGACGTGAAAACAGCTAAGGAATGCTAGTGGTAATTTAACAGACGAACATCTTAAGTAAACAAACACAAACTTGTATACTCTAGAACTCTAATTACACCCATGAATCATATATCAGAATAAAGGTTAATTTTTTAAAAAAAGTCTTTTAACAATACATAAGATATAAAAGAGGAAAACCTGGGGAAACCTAATCCAGTGCAAAATACGAAACTGTAAACCGCCACCATTTTTCAGTTGGTTAGTCAATGACGTTATTCGCACAAATGCGATCTCGTTCTCATTACGACCAGTTTGGGAACTCCCCCATGAGCCACAGCAATTGGCTAGTATATTTAAATCAGCGCTCCTCATAAGGAGTAAAAGTACCATATTATTAAACCCTATTGCAAAGACGACGGTTGATAGTTATCTGGAACGAAATGAAGCGAAAGTATACGAACATTGCCATAGAAGGGTTCGTTAAATTCCGTCATTGAATTTTGTAACCAGTGGAAGGTGCCGCAGTAAAAATGAAACTTCAAAGATATCTTTCCCTTTGCCATATTTTTTCTACACATTTTCTGCAATAATTCAAAGAAAAATAATATTAAACTTTTAAAAGAGATATAATCCAACACCACTATCCCCACCCCCGAGAGTTCTGTCTAAAAAAGCCAATAAAATATCCAACGTTACGATGCCATCTTGCCATTAGTATTGTGCATAGGATCACCATATCTCAGCATCCAATGAAATCACCTACCTATCCAGTTTTGGGAAAATTTCGCTCTGGAAATCCACGACAAACCATACCCAAGTGTGCCGAAGATTACATGGATCCACGCTATAAAGACTAGTTTTGCTGGACCTCAGGTGGCCTAAGTGGTTCGAGCGTCCGCTTTGGATGTTGGAGGTCGTGGGTTCGAACCCCTGACGAGTTATATCAAAGACGTATTAAAATATGGTATTAGTAGCTTCCTTGCTTGGAGATCAGCGTTAAGAGATTATTGTTAGAACTGGTTTGCTTGGTGTAGGGATAATGTGACTGGGTGGAACATGATGCCACCTGTCTGCGGCATGATGCTTCAGTGCGGGATATCACTATAACATACTACACTTTAGACATCGTAGCGATATGACTGAAAAAAATGTTAAAGCTACGTTAAACTCCAAATCTCACACACACACACACACACACACACACACACACTCGAAGAGATCAAAACATATTCATTAGATTTAAACAAACCGCAGTGTTTTGTCGTTTTTCTAAATATTTATTTTGTTTTAAATTTTACCATAGTTCTATAGCGTAGCAACACTATATAATAAAAAATATGAGATTTTGACGTTATTATTCACATTTTGATTTCGTTAACTATTAAGCTCATTTATTAGTGAGATCTAGGTTACGAGAGCCCCAATTTTTCATCTACACAGTTACAAAATATATTCTCATTTTGGCGAGTATTGTTTCGTGAAGATCGGCTTTAACGCACAAATAAGTTTGTCTTTTTGCTTATATTTTCAAATGGAGACTATTTCCACGTGATGAGAATTAGTGAAGTTACTCAGAACATGGAGCTCTTCGTTTTTGTAAAGAATTTTCAATGCGTATTCTACCATGTGGCAATAATTTTGTACGACTGATATAGGTGAAAGAGATGGGAAATGAAACAGAAAATTTCTTTAACGCCGTCTTCTCATCAGTTTTCTGCTTCCGAAGTTTCGCCTTTGCTGTTTGTTGTAGAATTCTCTGTGATTACCTAGTCTTGAGTAATGTAAACAATGAATATCTTTTGAAATATGTTTGGATCCATGAACTGCGTTTGGGGATGGCAATGCGGCAACCGCACTTCAGGTGTAAGATCGTCCTTAGAGACATAATCGGTGTCTGCAGTAGCAAACCAGTCTAGATACTGATACTCTTGCCCCGCGCAGCCATGGTCAGCCCTAGGCTCTGCTTATTCCTAACGCCGCTTCTGGATCTTATCAATTAATGTCTAAATAATTATTACAATAAAATGTTGCATTGTCGGATATCCCGGTTATGTAACTAAAACGAGAGACATATACATCTTTTTTCATCCAGATGTGGTCCGTGGATTGCGTCTTGGAGCCACAAAGGACCCTGTGCGATCGAATGAAAAGATATCATTCTAGAGTAAGTCAAACAGATGTTGTCAATCATACAAGTAAGTCAATCACGTTCACTTGTTTTCTGCCATTGTTGTTTGAGGCATGGTCAACATACTGACTACGGGAGGCATCCGGGACCGGATTTTATCCTGTAACATTTATATCATACGGGTACATTTAAAAAATCGCTATCCGTCTCGCGCACTAGAGGATACGTATGCCATAACCATGAATATTTTGTGTTTATTGTTACCAAGCATAATGAAGAGAAAATTATTTTATTGGTTTGCATTTTAAGATACGAGAGGAGAGACTGTGTGAAAACATTTTCACAGCGATTTCATTTGCTTCAGAATTTAAGTTATAATCGTTATAGATCAAGATTTATGAGAAACTATGTATGTATGTATGTATGTATGTATGTATGTATGTATGTATGTATGTATGTATGTATGTATGTATGTATGTATGTATGTATGTATGTATGTATGTATGTATGTATGTATGTATGCATGCATGCATGCATGTATGTATGTATTTATGTATGTATGTATGTATGTATGTATGTATGTATGTATGTATGTATGTATGTATGTATGTATGTATGTATGTATGTATGTATGTATGTATGTATATATTGTATGCATGTATGTATGTATGTATATATGTATGTATGTATGTATGTATGTATGTATGTATGTATGTATGTATGTATGTATGTATGTATGTATGTATGTATGTATGTATGTATGTATGTATGTATGCATATATTGTATGCATGTGTTCAGTCATTACTTTGTTATTTTGTTGGATACTATCCCCAGTTAGGACATATGATAAATATAATATTTTAAAAATCATGAAAGACGTTCAAGTATTGTTTGCAAAAACTTGATGTTGACGTCAGTCAACTAACTTTGTAGATTTCCCCGAATATTCATGTACGAATCTGAACGAATCTGCTGAAATAGACAAAAGATTCGAGTTTAGGTCTCTCTCTCTCTCTCTCTCTCTCTCTCTCTCTCTCTCTCTCTCTGTAAATTAATTTGGATAAGTTCGGTACTTTACGGCACAATTAGGTTTTTTAGTGTCCTAGAAATTACTGTAATGTTCTTTGCTTAATGTCAGACCATAGTAACCAACTCGGGCTGATCCGATATTAGTATTCAACTCGGTACGCTTTAAGACGCAAGTTAATAGGCACTGTAACTCGTGGCCCCAGTGGCTCTTATCTCCTTTCGTCGCATTTTACCATAACAACATTGCAAATCAAAACGCATTTTACCATAACAACATTGCAAATCAAAACGCATTTTACCATAACAACATTGCAAATCAAAACGCATTTCACCATAATAACATTGCAAATCAAAACGCATTTTACGACCTTGCAGATGCCAATCAACATGAAAAGCATAAACGAGGTATAGGTACATGTTAAATAGGCATCCAGTAAAAAAAAAAATTGTGACTCGTATTTTTGTGACTCGTATTTTGTGACTCGTATTTTTGTGGGGGAAAAACCAGGTATGTAGCTTTAGAGGTTTTTATGGACTTTCTGGCTAAAAAAGATATTTTAAAAAAATGCGTATTTCTAATGTCAGATATGAAAAGTAGGGTTAAAGAAGCATTGAGAAAATTTAATCTCATATTCTTACAACTGTCCATTGCCATAATATTCTGAAGATCTTTCTATTTGAAAAGAAGAATAGAGACAAAATCACGATATTTGTATGCTTCTTTCTTTATAGAAAAACTATATCGAATTAATGCCTGAAGAAACGATGATGATGAAGACGACGAATTGGACAATAAATAAAAGGTTGTTAATGTTGTTGCTGTTGTTTTTGCATCTGCTGTTATTATTATTATTATTATTATTATTATTATTATTATTATTATTATTATTATTAGTAGTAGTAGTAGTAGTAGTAGTAGTAGTAGTAGTAGTAGTAGTAGTAGTAATATAGTAATATATTCGCTGTCGCTGCTTTACCTTCTCATTGATATGTCCTTCGCTGACTAATATATATATATATATATATATATATATATATATATATATATATATATATATATATATATATATATATATATATATATATATGGACCATGCCCTTGTCATAGTCAATAAACGTTGTACGTTGGCGTGTGCGTAGGTGACGACAGGTGCCCCTGGAATGAAAATGAAGTCCTGAAACGCTGACGTCTTCACACCTTTCATCTTCTGTCAGATCTTCACACGGTGGATTAGTGAAGCGGCTTGTTTTTGCCTATCTTTTGACGATCAACGGCCAAAACAATGCCGAAAATGTCGGAAAAGGAGATGCACAGGACTGGAATCTAGAGACGTCTATGATTTGCCGATTTTCCATTCCTGTAGGTATATTAATCATGTCCACGTGTGTTCTATTTTCCAGAAATATGTAAACAACAAATTTAATTACTCCATCGCTCTTGACGAGCTTTGTTCGGCTGTGGCTGTGCTCGCGTAAAGCGTTCTGAACGGTCTTATCTCTCTCCATCACAATCGAACAACACACCGTATATAATGTTTCACCTGCAAGACCTGTACAAGACCATCATACGACAATTGAGCCATTTTATCACTTCCAACTTAATTATTCCTTGACTTATCACTATTTGTATCAGATCTTGAGGTAAATACAAAAGATTACACAAAGAAAGTGACACAAAAGTACAGAAATCGTCGTTTTGATTTGTGTTTAGCAGCTGCAGCAACTTAAAATGATGTCGTCAACGCAAATGGAGATACTTTCATTTTTAGAGGAGTGCAGATAATTGTTAAATAATGACTGTTCTGCTTCAAATGTAATGACACTTCTTATGTGTGTGTGTGTGTGTGTGTGTGTGTGTGTGAGAGAGAGAGAGAGAGAGAGAGAGAGAGAGAGAGAGAGAGAGAGAGAGAGAGAGAGAGAGAGAGAGAGAGAGAGAGATGCTGTTGATTATAGACAATAGGACATGGTCATCTCCAAACGAATCTAAACATGCTCGGACATAGGAAGTGCGGAGCCCAACGTAGCACGCAAAGCCCAAGGCAGCAAGCGATGAACGCGGGGACCCAACTCAAGATACTGCATTGCGATTTAGCGCGATTTAGCAACGTGATGCATTGTCTAAAATCCAGACAGTAATAATAACGACTAAGTGTACTATGTTCCCTACCCGTTTTCCAAAACTTTCCACTTCCTCAGGTGTGTCTTCTGCATGAGGTTCAATTTTGCCAGACGTATGTACCTTTGTTATCTCTTACCATCCAAAATGAAAACTTCTCTCTGCTGTGCTGATGGTTATTAAGTTAGAATTATTCCGTACACATTTAAATCAAACCTCGAAACTAACGTGAACGCATTAAAAGTAACCGAAACTCAGTTTTTTGGCAAACGCCTTCTTCAGCAGCTGCGATCACATGGAGATTTATGTAAATGTGCCTATGTGCGGTCCTTTACTCAAATGTAAATGAAAGTTGGATCAGCTAAAATAAACAACACATTTATTTCATTATGAATAGTTGGTAAACATTTTGCCCTGTATAACTGGTTCTTCACTCCGAGACCACAGTTTCGTATTTAATCGGATCTATACACATACAGCTACTGGTACATAGTGAATACTTCATTATTACTTATTTTAGCCAAGAAACACATGATCGCATAGATCAAATGTCGAGATTCACTTTCAATTAAGAAATTCACCCAATAGCAAAATCCGACACTGTGGAGTGCAACCTTTACCAGACTTGTGTTTGCTGTTCGCTGACAAATGCATTTAAGTTCAGGTGCTATTGAGATCGCATGTAACTAATTTATTTGTTTAAATAAATGCAGAAAATATGTAGAGAAAAATTTTCAGATGGCAAGATATATATATATATATATATATATATATATATAGCTATCATCTTCCATTTTACTGTATTTTTTGAAATTTTTCTCAGTTATGCACCGAGCTGATGGGAAGCTGCCAGCAAATCAGGGATTAGTGTCCCAATTGGAAATTATGTCCTGTCAAATCGTGTACAATGACCGAACAAAACGAGGTCAAATACAATTTTTCAGAAAATGAATACATGTTTTTGAAACATTGAACCAAATTAAAATGATGGAGCTTAGGAAAGCTCTATCGTCTTTCTCGAAACCCAACCCCCTACCAGTAATTTAGACTGGTCCCCTGTAATCTATTTGGCTAAGGCACCAGTTGCGGATGATCCGTGGTTAAGTCTACCTCAGAACAGAATAGATATTAACTAACATTTCCGAAATATTTCTGTTTAAATTCGTAAAACAATTACATTTTTACTACGTTTAGGGAAACCTCTGTCCAACTTAGAGAAATATAAGTCTCTTAAAGAAAGAAAAGGGGTCTGCGAGTGGCTGAGTGGTCTAACGCGCTTACGAATCACTGCCGTCTCACCTGTCTGCGTGGGTTCGAGTCTAAGATTCGGCTAATATAGTTATGTGAGAAAGCTTGCCAGTAACTTCTCGTGGGTCCGTGGTTCTTTCCGGAGGTTTTCCCGGGTTCTTCCTCCACCAATAATACTGGCCACCATGTATAGCCTATCGTGTGCTGAAAAATGGCGTTAAACCCTAAAACAAATAAAACAAACATAAAGAAAGAAAAGAAATTGCCTGATCTCATGCTATACAGCAATAAATTATACGCTCCGTATTGCAACATGACGTTACACAACGAAAGTCAGTTGCGCTACGTAGGATGTGTCTCTTGCATTCACCCTTGCTGCAATTTTCTTGCTTTCTTTAATTACATCCAACACATTCAATTCAACAAGGACATAAACATTCGATTGCGTGATTTTATCGTAAATGTGTAGACAGGGCCAAAAAACGTAACATCATGCTTCGTTACTAACGCGCACGTAAATTCAATTTGGTAAATCAGGAACTATTTGGGCAACTAATTCGTTTTAGATTTAAAGGGGCGTAAGCAGTCATTTCTCCGCTAAAGAGACCACGTGACTTTTTGCATTAGGTCATTGATTCACTACATCAATCAGGTAACCCTATAAATTTAATTTTATACATCTAGTGTTAGGAGCACGCCCTTCCTGGACAATTCTAGATATGTTATGTAAACCAAGGTTGACTTATGGATTAATGTGTTAGGAAACTATGTTATTGAAGTCTTCAACATGATAGTGTAAACTATTACTTTTGACAGTTATGTTTTTAACACGGATACAATTGATATTATTTACTAACAACCAACTGACAATATCTTTCTCACAGAATTGGCGTTTGAAGTTTCTATTCAGCTTCGAGACAAATAAATCCCAATAATTCCCCTCACGTTTCGTTCAACGCCAATGGTAATCAAATGACCTCGTTGCACACTGACAATGTGGGACAAAGTGGTTCAATGATTCTTGGATAGCTATACAATGTGCTTGGTTATGAAATGTAAATAAACCCTTACTATTTCTCTATCTAAAGGTAAAGAATTCATATGTTCGGAAGAAGGGACTGTATATTGGAAATAACCCGTAGGTGACGAAATGCGCACAACTTACTTGAGTTGTAAATGCGATGGTGTTAATATACATCCCATCAGCATGTCCGACCATGACTTCATATGCATAAGTAATATGTGAGAATAACATGACATTTTAAATTATATCTTACATATCGGTTTATACTTCAAAGAGTTCCAAATAGCAATACATCTTATTTGAATTAACAAATATGTACGTGCGTACCCGTCTGTGTTGCATATCCAATGCTAAGAAAGAAAGAAAGAAAGAAAGAAAGAAAGAAAGAAAGAAAGAAAGAAAGAAAGAAAGAAAGAAAGAAAGAAAGAAAGAATGTAAACATAGACCAATCAAAATAACGAGATTTACGCAGCGAAAAAAAAGATTTTTTTCACAAATTGCAAATTAAGTGGGCAAATAAAATTAGCAAATAACATTGTATCAAAAGATTAAAATAGTCGAAAAATTTAAATTTTTTCTCTAGCGTTTCAGTACGAACCACTGGTCTAATGTTAAAATGGCAGTATGTTGTCGTCAGTAGAATACAGTGGGAATTATGAGGATATATCAAACCAGCTTGTTCCTCTGCTCCGGACGGTTATAGCGGGGGTGGGGTGGGGGGGGGGGACACAAAAATACCAAAGAAAAACAGCCCCTGCCCCCAACAAAGAACTGCTGAACAAGTACAAAATATGGAATACTTTACTAGCGTGGAATAGTGGGCAGCCCGACAAGGGAATAGAATGAATAAGATGTAAACAACTTATAAAAAAAGTATACATTTATAGCTCTTTATGAAAGGACTAAGAAACAATGGTATGTATGTTCAGTGGAGTTGAGTACACATTGAGGACAATATTAATTTTGTGTTCCTGATGGCTGTATCATAATTCTTAAATGACTGGTCACTTGTTAGTTTTTTTTTTTGAATGGTCAGTTACCAGTTTATAAGACCATATTTGTGCGGTATCTTCATTTTGTAGCACTGTCAAGTGGTGTGGTACCTTCATTGTCCCCAGATATTTAAAATACGGTGTATTGTCTAACTTGTCCATTTGTCTTTAAGATCAAATGGTTTTTATTTCATAACAAGTCTAAGCGCATCATACCTGTGAAATAATTTGTTGTGCATAACAACAAAAGAATTTATGTGCATTACAAAGTTATAACTGAGAAAAACAGATAGATAGATAGATAGATAGATAGATAGATAGATAGATAGATAGATAGATAGATAGATAGATAGATAGACAGACAGACAGACAGACAGACAGATAGATAGATAGATAGATAGATAGATAGATAGATAGATAGATAGATAGATAGATAGATAGATAGATAGATAGATAGATAGATAGATGGGGTGGAGGGTGGATGAATGGATGGATATCCCCGTTTTTCATAATTATATACATATCGCCGAAAAATAAGTAGACTGTTTTGACTTTATAAAGAGCTTTGAGGAGTAAAGGAGTATGAAAAACTATAATATATCATGTTGACTCGAAAAATATCAAGCTATATTTATAATGAAATCCTTAGATCGTCAATACTCATCGGAATTTTGTATTTGTCACAAAGTGTGACGCAAGTGGCAGTGAAACATATTTACATTTATATTAATCCCTCGCCTCTTTTGGAATTTAAAACACTTATTTACAATTGTATCTTTGAATTCCCCGGACAATGTTAAAACGTGTGTGCAAAGTCAAAACGGATAATGAAAAATAGTTCCTACAATGAACCGGCCAATGCAAAGTATGTTTCTGTAAGACTTTTAAATCAGTGACTGTATGGTTATCAACTGTATACTTGATGCCGAAAATTTAAATCGTTTTACCAAATTTGTCCTATGACATCGATGTGAAAGCAATGAAATAATAATATTTTAATTTTGTGAAACAAAGGTTCATATCAATTGATAACTCTCAAACCATGAAAACATAAAATATTTTTTAACAATAAATTATTTGGCTTGTTTCACAATTATGAGCTGATTACTGTTCATAGATAAATTAGTCATAATTGGGGGGGGGGGGCAAAAAGCCTTGGCAGGTTTTTTCATCACATACAATTAACAAAATCTAACATCATATCCCACAAAAGTCACCGCAGCCATTGATCCGAGTCATCCAAGGGTACTCTTCTCTGTGAATCAAATGGAATGAGGGATCGGATTACATATATTAAGAAATATGAAACGTCTGTTTCACAACCGTTCACGTGTGGAGAGCGGAATATTTTATCTCCTTCTCTATTCCTAAGAGATAACGGAATCAAGATAGTAACTTGATAGTCAGCATACGTGACACGGATTGTGTCATCATAGACTCAACAGAAACGGTCGCATTAGATGGCTTTAATTAAAATATGGTACACAGTTTCATTTGCGATCGTATGAGCCTCCATTAAACACAGTGTGAGAGGCTGACAAACTTTACACGAAAAAAAATCTCTTCCCTTTTAATTTAAATTTTCAGCAATACATCCTGCATACGTATACGAGACATACACAAAAATAAAAACATGCAAATAAAGCAAAACATTATCCACGCACAAAATCAGTTTCTGTCGTATCTGAAATAAAATCTAACATGACCAACACTTTTTAAAACTACATCATATGTTAATAAAAAAAATATTTGGAAAGATCTTCCACTTTATATATTATTATTATTATTATTATTATTATTATTATTATTATTATTATACTGTGTTTGACATCAGTACAGAGGTGAATAAAGCAAAATGCTTAATTTTGTTCCATTTTTGTCAGGCATTACATGAATAGACAAGTCAGCTCAATACACATTACTGTGAAATTAACACCTTACCCACAATACGCATAGTACGTATGCTAACAGTTAGGTGCCAAAATGCGGAGTTCGATAGACGGTGTCAGCGTGCATTTTTTTTTAACTTTATCACCCTAAGGCAAAATGGCAGCACTATTAGGTTGAAACTGTATACCGAAAGAGGTCGTTTCACCAAAAATGTAAGAAATGCTATTGATAATATTTTCATTCCTGTTTGATTAAAAGCTATTCTTACTTATCTATCATGTTCAAGTGTAGTCCGAGTTTCCTCTGACCCTTGCCACCCCATTTTTTATATTTGGTTTTTTATGTTGGGGTGTAACCGAGTTTCCTCTGACCCTTGCCACCCCATTTTTGATATTTGGTTTTTTATGTTGGGGTGTAGTTCAAGTGTGTTGTCTATTTCATCATATATGACCTTTGACACTTCTGTCATGTATACTTAATTACGATTATAAAGTTAAAATTGGTTGTGCGGTAGTATATTAGCAGCTAAGTTGTTTATCCACGGCAAAACAATACAACATTAGGGTGTAATAAATTTCATCACAATACGTTTATGTCGTCGCATAATAGCAGAAGTTGTAAGCAGCTGATGATGTGCGGAATATTGCGACGCTTGGACAACGCAAATGTCTTCCTTTAAACGAATTCCTGTCTGACTTAAGTATCGCTTAAGTACCTATCAGTACTTTTCATAAGTCTCAATGCTTTACTTCATTAAACTGAAATGCTGAAACTTGTTAAAATTCTGGAAATCCATTTTAATAAAAGTCTTCATAATTTTGCTCCAGAGTCTACATGTGTGTGTACAAATGTACGGAACGACAGTTCGAAAATATAACCACTTCAGGAGAGAGAGAGAGAGAGAGAGAGAGAGAGAGAGAGAGAGAGAGAGAGAGAGAGAGAGAGAGAGAGAGAGTTAAATGGCAAGCATGTAACGAAATGTCAGTTTTCTTCATACAGTATTCTTCAGATATCGATGCACTATTTAAATTAAAATTTAAAAGTCTTCATAATTTTGCTGCAGAGTCTCCACGTGTGTGTACAAATGTACGGAACGACAGTTCGAAAATACAACCACTTCAAGAGAGAGAGAGGCTACCGGACATTCACGCACACGAGGTCAGTCGTCCATTAAGTATGACTTGCTATTCTTTTCTTTAGTGCTCCAAAATATGACCCTATAAGCCGCTCATTTCCCCATGTCTGCTGCTTATATAAATGCATTATCTTAAGTATAATTTCACCAAGATCACGAACCAGTCTAGGGCTTTTCATTTTCAACCTTTCTCAACTGAAAACTGCCAAACGAAGAACAACTAGCTGCAAAGTATGCACTCTCTTTTTTCTTTTTAGGAATTAATTCTTACACATATAATATATAAATGCAAAAAGAGAATGGAATGTTTTTGAACGACACGAATTACTCCTATTTAAATTTGCACAAATATTCCTAACAAATAGTGATGTACTATTTAAAAAAAAATACAAATTTCCTCTTTCTGCACCTTTTTGTCTCCTAAATATTTGGATTTAATAGGCATCTTCACCCGTCCTTCTCAGAAATAATGAAGTCTATACAAGTTGTGTTGCCTTCAATAGCGTTTGAAGCGTCAATTACTAGTGAGGTGTATTAGTACAGGAGATGTAAAGGCTTTTAAAAAGCAATTTATTTTTCGCACCATATATTTAATCTAACCTTATGTCGCTTTCTCCCCTCTCCCCCCCCCCCAAAAAAAAGCCAGCAAAATTAAGAGATGTAAAATAAATTTTCCCAACATTATTCAGGTATTGAACACTGAGTTATATTGTTGGTGCGTCAAAATGTATGGTTTTAGGCGTATACACTTGTATATCTATCTATCTATCTATCCATATATATATATATATATATATATATATATATATATATATATATATATATATATATATATATATATATATACCATCGGTTCATCAATGTTAAATGTAAAAAGTCATTTTGTGGTCAAAATTTTAATTTCAACAATCACTTCTGGCCTTCATTGATTAATGATTTCCAAAATATTGCATATATTTGCATTTATAATGAATTCTCCGTTATAATGTCTCTATAATGTCTCTATCCAACCTTTGATTTTATCACGTGATTTATCATTTTATATCATTTAACTGAACATACCTCATACGTCTATTACAGTAAAATACTAAAACATGGTTTGAACAAGCTGAAACGAGACGTGATCATGTGATTTGCAACAAATAAAGAAACAATGGCGAAATCCTCCTTTTTTTACGTTAAAATATGATCTTTTGTACGCATCTTAAACACTAGAAGACTAGTGTCGTATTTCGTAGCAAGCATATCAGATTGTGTGAAATGTGTTTTAATACATACATACATACATACATGCATGCATGCATGCATGCATGCATGCATACATACATACATACATACATACATACATACATACATACATACATACATACATACATACATACATACATACATACATACATACATACATACATACATAAACTATTGTTTTTCGCAAAGGGAATAAAGCCGTTGCAAACCCAGTAATTCGCGTTATTGGAAGGATAAAACGAACGTGATGAGAACATGAAAAATCGAATAGGATAATTGTAATCCCTGCAACTGGAGACCCTTCAAGCATAGAGACACCTCAAGCACAGGGACACCTCAACCATAGAGACAATCACTGAGACACACGTTTATCGTTTCTGATCATCACCGTGACACACTTTACTGAATCTAATTTTTTTATTTTTAAAAAGGGTGAGGCAGAAATCAGAGCATATCACTGTATGAACCTAAATATCTGTAGAATTCGAATAAAGGGACTCGGGTGGCCGAGTTGTTTAAAGCGCTCGCTATTACCAATCACTGCCATTTTACCTCTGTATGCGCAGATGCGAGACTCAAGCTTGGCCAACGTGCGTATATGAGAAAGCTGGTCAGTAATTTCGCATAGGTCAGTGGCTCTTTCTGGGGTTCGCCAGGTTCTTCTTCTGTCTATTTTACTGGTTGCCATGTGTACTTCCAAATAGTATTAAACCCACAACAGAAAGGTCGTTTGAAAAAACTTGAAACGATAGGGACTCAACATTCATCGCAAACCAAATTATCAGTTCCATAAATCACATTACTGTCACTCTATGTATCTGAAAACATTGTTTGTTTTTATAGTTGTCATATTTTATTCGGCCTGCTGAAAATTTTATCATTTATAATGTCAATATTATTAAAGTACCTGTCACCAGTTCAGTTCTTTCAATTATATTTTGTAATTCTAGACACAGAGGGTGGAAATGAGTTTTAAATGAAATGCTAATTGAACTAGAAAACATGTTTGTTTGTGTTTGTATGCTTGTTGACTCTATTATTGTTTTAATCGATCGGTTTAATTGATTATGACCGATGTAGATTAGGTAGGAGAAAGACATGTTGATAAATGCTGGGAATCAGACTATGTTTTTCAGAAGACTTTGATTTGATGTATGTTGCTAATGGCCGTAACGAAAACCGTAATAAATAATGCATAAGCATATAGGTTTCTTCTCTAGTCTAGCATTTTGCATTAAGGCTAGAATGTAATAGAAAAAGAAAGAAAGAAAAAAAAAACAATCTCTTTCCAACAACCTTACATGTTCATAATTTTAACAAATTACGTCTACATGTTGAACATCTTAATCTGATTTTAGGTTTTGTCCGGAAAAATATCTACATGAAAGATGCATGGAAAACTAAGAATGTGTTTTCATTGGGTAGTTTTTGTGTCACGTGCTTTGACCGGATGCTGCACTATTTAGAAGATGCCTGTGACATAGACGCAGACTGTACATATTTTACTTAACTATTTCACTTGGATAAACACTTATGGAATAAATACTCATGTTGTCCTTACTTTGGAATAAATGTGTTATTTTCATAGCAAATATAAAAATCCTTCTGCTTTTCGTAGAGAGAGAGAGAGAGAGAGAGAGAGAGAGAGAGAGAGAGAGAGAGAGAGAGAGAGAGAGAGTTAAATGGCAAGCATGTAACGAAATGTCAGTTTTCTTCATACAGTATTGTTCCGATATCGATGCAATATTTAAATTCACTTTTCTTCATATACATTTTGCTTATGCATTTATTTAGTTACCAAATCACGGATATCTCGACTCGTGTCCTGATCTTATTCAATGTTTCAATTTTAATTCAGTTTTTAAATTTTAATTAAATTGATTTGCCTTGTTGCCTCATTCACGCGTTCCTTACACACGTCCGTGCGCGCGGATGGACACCTGAGCACGAAGTAGAGGATATTGGGCAGCCAAATTCTATTTGTTTTCTTTTATGTGAACTGTGCATTCTATATTATTTTGCCATATAATGTTGAGACAATGAACGGACTTTTGCAAGAACACACACAGGCTGTCAAGCCTCGTTAGCGTCGAACCCGCGAGCATTAATTACGAATCTAACACTCTACCAACCGAGCTTCCATGGCTCACCAGGCATCTAAAATTAGGATTTTTCGGTAGATAATACACATATGAACTGTTTGTATCTTGCATACAAAGTAAACAACAGACGACGACACTGTATCTTCTGTTTTGTATGCATAATATACAACATGCATGGAGACCTTGAACTATTTGCGGTGGGGAGGGGCAAACAACTTTGGGATACCAAAGTCTCTAGAAAATATAATAGTACACAAACCACAGCAAACACTATGCGAACGAAGCTTCCAAAGCAAAGTAAAAGAAGAGGAGAAAAGAAAATAATGAAGAAACATAAATTAACAGAGGTTTATAACACACGTGGAGAAATATAAAACATTACACTCAATTCAAACGATAAAGATCATTTTTATTTCAGTTTTCACACAAGAAAAATAAGGCAAAGTGTTGAAATCAAGACTTTCAAGCTATTAGTTCAATCTCGAAAACGTTTGAGATATAATTTTCTGTATTTACATATTAGTTAGTAAATCTTTTTCACACTGCAAACTAACGGCAGAAAATCTTCACACTGCAAGCTTACTGTACCTTGTTTTTACTTATAATTTGTCTTATGTCCTGCGCGTGCATGAATTATCCTTTCGTTTGATTTGTAAGAGCTAGGATTTCGTGAAACATTGAGAAATGTGCTTCAAACTAAATAAATCCACATAACTGAAGACCATGTGGTATCATAAGAGCACAGGAGTAATCCACAGTGATTTAGTGAATAAGCACCTGGGAGAAGCTGATCAGATACATGCATATTAACACATCACGAGTCCGGTCCGGGGTGGCCGTCAAATCTGTGGAACTGATCGTCCGGATCATTGCACCATCGTATCCAAATTTCAGCGGCGACCTATTCCTGTCCACGTTACTATGACTCCCCACAAACAATTCGCTAACATAATATAGAAGGTGCGCTTATCATGCAAATCAGTCAATGAACAATAGGGATCGTTCTACGCCCGGTTGATTTATAATTGACATCAACTTTGTCTCCTAACCAGGTTATGACGACGATGTTTAGCCATAAAGTATTGTCGCTGTACACAATATCGCGAATGTAGAAGATTTACAAGATTAAGACGGTGTTCTACATAATGGTTACAGAGCAAATACCCCTACAAAGATAGAAAGAAGTAATTCCAAACAAAAACCCGTCTAATTGATGACAAGAACACTAACGAGAATTTAGTCGTGTGTCACTTAAGCATGACAACTTTTGGACAATATGCCCTAGAGCTAAAATTACGCAGAGTTGGATAATCGCCAAAACATGTGGGGGCCCATGCACGATATCTCCCCTTTTTTCGACAGTAAATATCTGCAGTAAAACAATTCTTTTCGCAATGACGTTTCACCGTCTAGATGGAGCGATGCTCTGAATTTTTCGTGCCATACCAGTGCGGTCAAAAAATTAATCGAATTCTTCTGCGAACAATTCCCTTGAAAACCGTTTTAAGGTACGGTTTTAGAAGCTTCTCCGCGCACCACAGTTGTAATTTAATCAGACAAGTACTTCTCGAACGCTGGGAGGTAGGAAGGCGTGTTTTAGAGGCGTAGACGAGGCCTACAGAACGCCGCACGTGGTTTTAATTATATGCACTGGGGCGGAGCGAGACTTAGACAAATCTAACGCGGTGTTCAATCGCTAACTACCCAAATATAATATATATACCCACAGGTATTCATATACACTAACAGTAGTAGGCTCTAAAGAACAGACCGTTATATCTCCGTTATACGCTAATAATACTCTTTGTAACGAACGGCCGTCTAGACCAAGGGTAGCAGAGAGCATATATTTCACACGGGCATTCTTCTGCTCTCTCTCTGTTCATTCTTTAGTTTTAGTGATAGTGGATTTATTTAAAGACGGTTCCAACTATTGGAAAATGGCAAACACGATTTCACAGAAGGATACTACATTTACGAAAATATTCGTAGGTGGACTACCGTATCACACTACGGATAAATCCCTACGGGAATTTTTTGAGAAATTTGGAGACATTGAAGAAGCTGTGGTGATAACAGACAGACAGACAGGAAAGAGTCGAGGATATGGATTTGTAAGTGTTACACTTTCTTTTTTTTCTACACATAAATTGTACATAACATATGTGATGCAACATACTTTTAATAGCTCATAACATCATGTGTATTTTTGTTACTCTGTAGCAGTCAAAACGGAGGAATGGCTTCTTGGCTTTAACCCTCATGGGGGAATATATATATATATATATATATATATATATATATATATATATATATATATATATATATATATATATATATATATATATATATATATATATATATATAGATTGAAAAATCGCTCACGAGTGTTTTTGTAACGCGTGTCAATTAATTTTAGTTAAGACCTGCCAATGTCTAATATCTCACAGAGAGAGAGAGAGAGAGAGAGAGAGAGAGAGAGAGAGAGAGAGAGAGAGAGAGAGAGAGAGCAACCATAAATCATATCCGGTTTTTAAAGAATACTACTATTTCGCTGGCGAACAAATTTATATAGCCAAGCGCGTCCTAAAGGACAATAATAAATTATCCCTGACTCAATTTAAACAGGGCATTGTCATTCGAATGCCACGCACTGATTCCTGTCTATAGATTCTTCGTTTAAATTGGCTATGTGCACTGACACGTCTATTGCGTATGGACATCTGTCCCATGCAGGCAAAAATCAACATGATAATACCTATATGTGTATGACACAACCTGTCGATATGACGCGAATCTAGCTTACTTTTGTTTACTGGGTGAAAGATAAATACAGGTCGATGCTATACCAAGAACGGGTCTGGTTTAATTAAAACCATGTAAATTCAATACATTTGGTATAGCTTTGTTGTGTCCGTTATAAAGACAATATAATCTATTGTCACATAGTTTTAGCGCAGTAACCGCATGAATTTGTATAACGCGCTATCATTTGTATGGGTATATTGTCGATCGTAGACATTACTGGTGCTAACTTAGGAAAAGCACGTTCAACAAAGAAGTTCAACCCAGTGCAACGAATCGTTGTATGAATGATAGTGACAAAGAACATTTGGATGTATTACTTTCCTTAACATGTACTCAGAGAGAGAGAGAGAGAGAGAGAGAGAGAGAGAGAGGGGGGGGCGGGGAGGGAGGGAGGGACTGTCTGATATTAGACAATGGATATAGACTATGCTGGGGGTGGGGTGATTATATTAAACGCTATTATTCCCTTCAGGTATTAAAACCTTGAGCAAAGTTACAGAACCAGCAATCAATCCTTGTTCGGCAATACCCCTAAAGATTAACAATACCGAATGATATACGATTTGGAGTTAATTTACGACCCATGTCCTCGACTGACGATTAACGAAAATGTAAGGCTTGAAATAGTCTCATATTTTGTTTCCACATTTAACTTGTGTTCAAGGGACTTTTTGATAATAATTTGCACTTTTCATTAGTTTTTCCTTAAAGGTTAGAAATTTCTTGTTAGATCGAAAACAATTCAATATTTTACCTTTTATGATAACGCTGATCATTCTTAGCAAATCCCCAGAGCAGTAGGAAACTTCACTTTCAACGGATAAAAGATTCTTCCCGATCTCAACCACAGGGGTAAAACCAACCTTAGTTATCAAAATGGCCAATTTATCATGATTTCAGATGTTCTATATGGCGTTTTATATTTGACACAAATAAAACCCCTGCGCCTGGTTCTCACATTATTTCTGTCTTACCTGCTAGGTTCTGATGAAATTTCAAATACGATTGAAAAGCCGACTGAAGCTTGGCTGCGGTGGTAGGGTGATGTTGGTCCATTAAATGAATTTAAAGATATACAGAGAGGATGAGATGAGTCAACACAAGAAATGATATACCAAACCAGCTGTTAGATACTTTGCGAAAATGCAGCCTTCTGATCAAAATCGACATATTTCGCTCAATAAAGCATGCGCCTTGCGGAAATCATTTTGTAGATCATTCACAAACTCAGCTTGTATGTTAACATGGGCCGCACTTTACATTTTAGAAAGAAAACAACACGAAAACGAAAATGGGAATTTTTTGCAGGCATGTGTTGAATAGACAACTGTCTTGAGTTGAATGGTTCGCAACATCAGTTGCTCCCTGAAAAAGGAATCTCGATTTCGATGATAAAGCGAAACTTTTGCCACTAAATTCGTCAGTTCGTTTGAAAAGACAGGCGTATCTATTTACACTAAATCCCTAGCACTTGTACCGAAAAACGTGTTGAACTTTTGTTCTTCGACGAAAGACAAGCAATAGTTGACATGAAACCATACCTGTGTAGTAAACTAAATATAAGTAAAGGGAAAATGAGTACATTTGAAGAAGTTGGTTACCCTCATATAGACACTTTGCTACGTAAATTAAGCAGAAATACTCAAATATCCGTAAGTCATACCCGTCAAATAAACAAGGTACAATAAATTCATTGTAGATAAACGAAAGATGGAAGGGAAGAAAACATATTAGGAACCAGAAACGACTCCATTGAAATTTTGTCTAAACTGGTATATTTTACTGTAGGTTTATTTAGTTCGCATAGAATAATGACACGAGCTACCTGTCGTAAACGCTGTACTACACATATAATGGGGTGATTAGAGGCAATCAAGCAAAGAATTGCCCTCTTTTTCAAAGACCGTTACCTGGTTATTGTCTCGCTTTCAAACTTTCGTATTTTCTTCTTTCTGGTTCTTGATCACTATCGTTTGACCCTGTACCCGCCCAGGCAGACTGAGAGAAAAAGCTTTTGATGGTCTTATGGTTAGCATAGAGATTTAAATAAGGTAGTGTCACAGAGTTTGTTGGTCTTTGTTACACGTATACAATACCCAACCAGATAGTACACACTAGTGCAAAGTCATAACTGTAGGAATCAGTTGACCAAAGGAAAATTTAGAAAACAATGGTAGCATTAAGTTTTACTGGGTCTTAAATGTCACAGCATCCTTGGAGGAAAACAAAACAACAAAGAAACGGGGTCTGTCAAACTCATTAACTCAAATATGATCAGGGACGCCAGCAGAATTATTTTTGGGAGATGGGCTCAAAATGTAGTGGTTAGCTGCTAAGTTTTAGATGTAAAATCTGAGGTAGGGGAAGGGGCAGGTGCTTGCTTGTCCACCCCTGCCAATACTCACTCTATATTTCCTTTTATTCCCAGACCAGTAGACCTTTTAAATATTGTTGTGTTTGTCCGTTTTCAACGAATTATTATTATAAGGCTAATTTAGTTATCATTTCAGTTGTACTTCTCTATATGAATGCCTTCTTCAGCAAAAATGTATGAAATTATTATTATTATTATTATTATTATTATTATTATTATTATTGTTGTTGTTGTTGTTGTTATTATTATTATTGTTATTATTATTATTATTATTATTATTATTATTATTATTATTCCAAACCATTTTTACGTGATTGATTACTTCAGCTAGTGACCGCTCCGGTGTCCGAGTGAGTAGAGCGTACGTCTCGGATGCAGGTCGTGGGTTCGATCAGCGGCTGAGTTATACCAAAGACTTATATAAATCGTAACAGCTGCCTCGCTTGGCGCTCATCGTTATGAGATTAGTGTTAAGACTGTGACTGGGTGGGACATCATGCTACATGTCTGCGGCAGTGATGCCCCATTGCTAAACATCACTATAAACTGTCTCACTGCAGACATCGTAGTGATATGACTGAAAAATTGTTAAAGTTACGTTAAAATTTCTAACCACACACACACACACACACACACACACTCACACACATCACAGGATAATTATATTTTCAACAAATGTGATGTATATGATACGATTTTTGCTCCCAACATATCAAAGCAATACATTTATTTAAGCCTTTTTGAGGCCAGAAAACCTTTCTAAACCATCCCACTAAACCCTATATTACGATATCCGTGATTTTCAGAGCGTTCTTTCTTCATTTCTTTCCATTAGCAAAGAATTGCAGTCTGATAGTTGACTTCCAAAATTCCACAAACTCCGCGTATCCTCAAAAGAGAAGTTGGGGGATCATGTAACATCAAAATTCTTCTGTCAATAGTTGTTTTGGAAGTTGTTATTACTGAACATGATACAATTGTATCAAGTCGTAAATCTTGATTTTGAAATTGCTCCAGATGCAAATAAACATTCCTGGTATACACCGTCCTGCGATAACCTCTTGTTCATGCTTTTCAGTTTGATTGAACCTGTCACATAATTCGTTCATGTATACATATATACCTTACTCGATGATTAAACAAGGTGGGGGACAAAAACAAGTTTTCAACTCAGTAATGCAAATATTCGGGTGTATTGTTGAAATGGAAGGTTCCCAAATATAAAGCAGTCCTTGATGTCTGTAATGTTACTAATCATGCAGTAACCGGTGCTTGTCGAATAAAAGAAAGGTACATTTCAACACATAGGTGAAGGGGCGCTTTAGCACAGACGTGGCATTGTTTTGAGGCCATGTTTTCCCACCAAAAAATAAAAATAAATTAAAACGGGCACTTTGTGACCAGTAGCTTTCCGTTCATATAGAACGATGACATGAGCTGAGCGAGATCTTTTATAGAGTTGGATGGTTTTGAACGGAACTGCTATATGATACGGAGAAAATGGAGCCTAAGAGTCATTTTCTAGGATGAAGAAGCCGAAACCAGCTGGCGTTGTGTGTGTGTGTGTGTGTGTGTGTGTGTGTGTGTGTGTGTGTGAGAGAGAGAGAGAGAGAGAGAGAGAGAGAGAGAGAGAGAGAGAGAGAGAGTTGTTATTTGGGTTTAACGCCATATTTTTCGGTGCATGATAGGATATTTCAGGCGGCCCGTACAACTGGTGCATAAAGTAGTCGGGAAAAGCCCGGTAATAACAAAAGTGAAAGGAAAGTGATCGATGAAGGCGAGCGCTCTAAACCAAGCGAACAGAGAGAGAGAGAGAGGGGGTCAGAATACATGGCGTCTAGTTTATGTATTATGCTATGATATACCCTCATTTGCAAAAATCTTAAACACTAGACTTCAGAGTTCAAAGAAGATTCTTAAAAAATAAATAAAAGTGCATTTGATCCTGTGCGAATCATCATATGTAACAGTCGCTTAAAACTAGAGGAGGAGACATATGGAGAGTTTTGAAGTGAATAGTAATATACTTAAGCTTGAACATGATAATATGCTTAAAACATTTAATAATTCTGCTATTGTAATATGCTTATTATAATCTGATCCATGTTTCTTATCAATAGGTTATTTTCAAAGGTAGGGACGTCATTTCAATTTTCAGGGGGTGGAGGCAAAACTTGATGGGGTGGGGGCAACGTATGTAGTCTACAGCACTTTTACAGCACATGCAAATTGGGGAAGTATGCAATGAACGGGTTCTCAACCAATTATGCTGATCATCATATATAGCCCATCATTTACTGAAAAATGGCATTAAACCCGACAAAATCTAATAAAATGATATTAAACCCGACAAAATCTAATAAAATAGCATTAAACCCGACAAAATCTAATAAAATGATATGAAACCCGACAAAATCTAATAAAAATAGCATTAAACCCGACAAATTCTATTAAAATGATATGCTCTGATTTTACAATTATTAATACCTTATTCTTTTGTCTCTTGATATAGGGTAAATTCAGTATTGGTAACTATTTTATAACATTGCGTAACAATTCGGGCACGTCTAAAACGTTACTGTGCAATGTAATCAGTTTCTCCGCCTTTGAATGTATGTAGTTCATATTCCTGTTGCTGGTTACACCTGAAGCAAACACTACCAAATAAAACAAAAACTTAACCCCCCAAAAATCCAAAGAAAAACAGGGAACTAAAATATAAATATAACAAAACACAATGAAACTAACACTGAAAAAAGTAAGTAAAAACATAGGGTAAACAAAGCAAATCAGAGAACACGTAATAATAGAACAAATCAGTCAGCGAAGCAATGCGATCAGTAAAATAACAATTTTGAACAATACAAACTGATTTTTTAAATATATGTGCTAGAAAGGCAAAGTCGTAAAAGTAGAGATATTTCCAAAACAGAAATGGTGAATACCTCTTCAAGTTACATGCATTTCTCCGCTGAAATCACTACAAAGTTTATCTTAACTGTTTTTAGACAATTAGCATCAATGACTAACGTAATATTTGCTCTCGTTAGAACAAGCTGTACGAGAAATGTATCGTTCCGACCGAGGATACTTGAGTTTATCTCATTCCAGACTTTATTCTGTAACTTAAACAGATTACTACCACAAATTTATATCATTTTAAATATAAATCCCAACATTCAAGTGGTGAAGATAGCGAATGGGATATGGCGAACCATATCATTACGAACATGATATGTTTCTAACGTCGTATTCTGGCTTTTTGGAATCGCATGATTAACACCTTATAAGTACAAGAGATACAGGCGGTTACAATGCAAGCGAACCTTTGGTCTATACTTGACATAAAGCAAAAAGATCAACCAAATAAAACAAAATAAAACAAAAACACTATTCAGAAGGCAAGAAAACAATTGAGCAAACAAGTAAGCAGATACATGTCATTACAAAGAAGACTTCTTTTCGTTTCAAATTAGGATGTACCTGTCATGATATATACTGAAAACTTAAATTGCAAGTAAGCAATCAACCAATCAAGCATGAAAGTAATCCTATACCAAGTGAGAGAAAAACATTGTCCGAAATATAAAAAAGCGACCCTGACGTGATAGGTATTAATCCATCAAAGGTGGAAGGCGAAAATAATAAGATACAAATGTATATCAGTGACTTAATATAGTGTATGTGCGTTCATTTTCTACTGTACAAACCCGCATTTTATTTTGGGTTGCATGATTAAAAGAAACGACCTGTTATCTGAACTCTTCAATCGATCGCACCTCAACAAATAAAACGAAACTTAAAGACACTACCGTGGCCAATAAATCAAGTCTGAGGACCTTAACGGTGAGGCCAAGGAGCGTTGTTCTGTCTGGTAAAACAAGCCAGTCTCTCCTCTTGTCCTTTATGCCAATACTTCCCCTATTGTTTTCAAAAGGACCACTTGCTTCAGAGATTGTCAATAATAAAAGCAAACATATCAGAACATAAACTGTCTAACCGGTCAGTTCAGTCTGCATCGGGATCAGAATTCAAGAGTAAATTTTGATTTAATGTGTAAGCTTTCTCTCAGATGGCAGCAAGCATATAGTTGTGCTCCACAAAAATGGTCACGGTTAATTGGATAAAAAGTCTAGAACTGAAACCATTCGTTGAAAGAAAAATCTTTACTTTTCACAAGGTTTACAGTTTAAACTCCAGCAACGGGTTTACCGAAAAATACAGTAGTAACACGAACCTTCATGAACGTTACTGTTAACTGAGCCTTAAAACAGACGGGATGTCTACTAATAGCTTAGGATCCGTGTACGTTACCGTGGTTACGGTGTAAACAAGAAAGTGATGATATCTTTGTTTCTTTTACGGCAATAAACTAAAAAATAATAAAAAAATTTATATGTTTATGTAACCATGACACGATTTTTCGAAAGCGAAAGAATGATACATCTTTTTTATGGTGACTGTCTAGATCTCTTAATACTCTTACAAAAGTGTACATGTAGCTTAAATTGTCCGCACTCTCTCTCTCTCTCTCTCTCTCTCTCTCTCTCTCTCTTATATATATATATATATATATATATATATATATATATATATATATATATATATATATATATATATATATATATATATATATATATATATATATATATATTGTACATTCAAAATAGTATTCTTATATGCATATTCTTTCCGTCCAATTTAGGTAACCATGGCAACGAGAGATGCAGCAGAAAGGGCTTGCAAGGACCCAAACCCAATAATCGACGGAAGGAAAGCCAACGTCAATTTGGCCTACCTCGGTGCCAAGCCTAGAGGTATCCCTGCAGGTAAACGTTTGGGTAGCCTAGATATTAGTAGTTTATTTTCTTTCTTGTCAGAGACTCGCAGTAAATTATTTCCACAAACTGATATTACTTGCCAAGATTTAGGGAGCTGGAGTGCTGGGGATGGTGGTATAGATGTGGATGTGTGTGTGTGTGTGTGTTTGTGTGTTCGTGTGTGTGTGTGGTCGCACACTATTTATAGAAAAATCACCTGTACCTTTGAAGGCTTGCCAGGAGATTATAACTAGTTCTGACACCTCTTACAATTGCAACTAAATGAAAAAAATAATTCCTACCTCAATCTTTTTTTTAAATCACGAAGAAAAGGAATAAAATACTTTGATGAAAAATGCACTGTCGCACAGTACTGACGACACTAAGTAAAAAATACTGAATGACTGATTGATTTCGTGCTAATTTACATGTATACAATAGGCCCAGAACAGAGTGAGGATAAAGCCAGACAATGCTCTTGATTAACTCAACCTATCCTCACTCCCGTATACTCTAAACGAAACATCCCAGGTTGCTTCGTTCAATAATTCTTTCTTTCTTTTTGACGAGACATTAGGCGACACGTTTTAGTCTTCTTCAGCATGCGATGGAAATTGCATAGACTTAGGATAGAATACCTTCTCTTAAAGCTTCTTTAACGCCACAGCCACCACGTGACGTGCAGAAAGATTTTCTTGGGTTAAACCTTGATTTTGAATCCGCCAAAATAAACCTATAAAACAGAAACAGTTGTGCTTAACACAGCAGAGCCAGCCCTAACATTATAAATATATCAATCTTTCCTCACAAATTCATTGCTGAACTAACGAGGCTGATTCCTGAATCAAACATTCTGTGCTGGTAGTGCCGCCTCGTCGCAAGCTAGACTTCAAACGTTCAGGTGTTTTTCAAAACCAATCACTTTTATTTATGCATTTTGGAATTATACACTGCATGCAGGAATTACTGACCTCTTTGAAGAGCAGGAAAACATGTAAAGGCTCCACGCCTAAGTTGAAGTTATGACAAATGTGCTGCAGTTAGCATGTCCAATTGTACATTTCGCAAAACCACATAACATATTTATACGACGATTTGTATTAGTTAAAATTACTATCAAGACATATTATTTTGAGTTTAATAAGTCATCACAACAAAATACGTCAAGGGATCAAGTTTTTTGTTGTTAGACTGTTAACATACATACCATTACTTTGTGGCGACGTTGTATACTGAAGTTGTTTTCTTTCTCGCAAATTTCCATGCTCTTTTGTCATCCGTGGATGCTGCATAAACAACAATATTTTATCAACAACATACATGACACAATCTCTTACGTATTAAGGACAGTGCTCTTTTTTTTTATTCATCACTTAATTTCTGTATTTGGAAGAGAAGCATTGATTGGTTAGTTCAAAACCACGTGAAAAGTCACGTTTAGTCAACATTTTACTCGAGATCGCAATGATTGGTTAAACGGATTTAGACCTATTCGAAAAATAATTTTGCGGACAGCCACGGGTGAAAAATGGGTCTTGTGGATTGTTTGCTGGTTCCTTGCGATAGTGGCAGTCGCCTCGTGTGAATCGTCATATGGGGATCCGTTTGTGGCAAAAGGTGAGGAAGCTCCTATTGCAAAGACCTTTTTACGAAGTTTTTGTTGTTGGGTTTAATGCAATTTTTCAACACATGATAGGCTATACATGACGACCAGTATTAATGGTAGAACGAGGAAGAACCCAGAAAGAACCACCGACCCACGAGAAGCTACTGGTAAGCTTTCTCACATGCTCACATTGACCGAATTTGAGACTCGAGCCCAAACAAACAGAATTGAGATGTCAGTGATTCGTAATGGAGAGCGCTTTAAATTATTCGGCCACTCGGGGCCTTCTTTTTAGGAAGGTTTTTTTTTCGTGCAAAAATAATATTTATGTCACTACTTTAAAAGATTTAGTTATATTTTAAATATTTACAATGTTCTTGGCATAGTTCGTCGGTCCAAAAACCATATATCCACAACAGAGTTGCATTTAAGGTAACGTTGATACACATTATATTTGTTGAGGATCTATTAGACCTTCGATTATGAACGAGTGTCTTCCGTATATTTTTTTTACATCGCATGTCTTATCTGATCACCGCAAGTGTTTTATTTCCAATAAAGACTCAAGATTAGACCATACTAAGCAATAAAAAAAAATTATATCTAGGCAACAAAAATCCCTACCAATCCATTAAATCAACAGGGGCTCTTTTATTGAGAAAACCGTCTGATGTTGAATAACAGATCAATTCTCTTCTCACATACATGTACAATACGACTGAAATAAAACTACACAAGGGTTGAACGTAGCAAGCAGTTGAGATTTGTTATCTATTCATTTCTAGCATCTGCTATTATAGAAATAACGCTATTTAAAACAGACAATTCAAATTATGGCGGGACAAGTTAAAATTTGAATCGGGATAGGCTCTTTGTTGAACAATGAAAGCTCTTTATGGGGCGAGGATTGTGATTATTACTAATTATATATAGTGACCTTACTGTACTAATAATAGCTTCTTTCATTAAATCGTCAACAAATAATTAATGGTAATAAATGAAGGACAACAGTAACAATGGTATATCACTTTCCCTAGCTACCATCTCAAAAGGAATGAAAACATTGCTATTACTATTCGATTATTATATCAAACTAAAATACGAAAGTGAAAGTATGATATTAGATTTAAATATTAATAACCCCATATATTGATGCAGTTGCAAAGTAATTTGTAGCAGTTTAATAAAATCATTAGGCTTCACCATCGATAATGTTTAATGTTTACGAGCATTGCTGGAACTGTTCTCTATTAACTTTGATTTAATTCGATTAGTATTGACATGATTTGTCTCTGAAGGTCACTCGTGACTTTTTCATTTCCTGTATTAACACCATAACATTTGAAAGTTTAACATATTTTAATTTATATATATTAAAGACCCGTATCTCACAGCATACAACATGTTTGATGTATACTACTTTGCTGAGAAAAACATATTAGTTGAGCCGTGTTAAAACTGCACGCGCTTGTAACTTATATCAGTCATCCTGCAGCCAAGGAATACACCTCTATTTTCGTTCCTTGGGCTAATAAAAGAACTTGGTAAAAACAAAATTGACAGTGCATCAGTAGAACATTTTCTCATTACAGTTATTGATAAGACCATCTTTCAGAATATAATTTTACTTAATTTTACATATTAATATCAACCAATAATGGCCTTCCAAGCCTTACTTCCTCTGCATTCTTTTCATCCATTTCTGGACTGGTTCTGTTCTTTTCATATAATTAGTGCAACATCTCCTATATGAAGGTGCATTCGGTACCTATGTATTGTAATACACTCCACCAGAACACAAAGCCTATGAATTAATGACTCCCCCCCCCCCTCCGTGATCGGTATTAATGACCGTTTTTATAACTATGTCCCTGCTATTTGACGGTTGGTTTCAGGTATAATGTTCATAATATGCTACAGCATTTTTGTGCGATCATGTGTTTTACGTTATGCGTCCCTCAGAAAATGTTTACAAGTGTGACGGGAATCTTTTGTGACAAACGGTCTCTTTTAAACGCGATTGATGTTGTTCGTCACGACCCCAAAAGTAAGTTAAATCAAGTGAATAAAATGTCAAACAAGTGCTTTCACGGGAAATAATTGAATTACAAATGGCATTAAACTTCGTCGCCTTGAGCTTTGTACAACTAATTAGAAAATTGATAAGAAAATTAAAATAAGAAATTCATTACAATTTCCCGTTTGGTGAACAATTATAAATTGGGTTACTCACATTTTTGTGACAAGGTTTCTTTAAACGGAGGTCGTTCAACTGTAGAATAAATAATAAATAAACGTTTGACGAATAGAACACATGTGGACATTGAACTATGTTGAATAAGAAAGCTTCGAATGGTAGTATTTTTGAGGTAATTACGATAACCCTCGTCATTGTTTTAATAATCATGTTCAGTACCTTCAGAAACAAACATTGTCATTAATTTTGAGAATATGATAATATTTTAGTTATCAACTAAAAAGAGAAGAAAATTACGATTTTTGTTCTCGAATACAATATAGAATATATGTCCGTGTAAGAAATCCTTTTGAAATACAATTGCTTTGAAGGTTGATGTTCCCACACCCTCGAGTCAGGGTCAACGTAAAACAAAAAGAATGTTCTGTCCAAGACATATAAAGAATGTGTAGATTCTAGAATCGAACAGAAAATTAATTAAAAATTTCACTAATATGCAATGCTGGTCTTTACATTTTTTCTTCTTCTTTAAACGATCTTATGGGACGTGTAGAGACTTTTAATACGGTACAATAAATTAGCTGTCCCTTTCCCGACACCCCGAAAGCGCTGTCAGAAGTCTACCTTTACAGACCTGTGTTATAAACCTTCTGTCCCTTCATTCACTGTCTTTATAATCTTTTTCCGAAAAGTACTTCTCGCTCACATAACTAGCTGGCATTGATCACTGTCCAGTTCTATTCTTTATGCAGTTCATACACCTTTTTTGAACATTAAAATAACGAACCTTTTGTGTTAAAAATCTAATTCATTTAGCTTAATAAATGCCTACATGGAAATTTATTCTCAGCGAAAGAACGTCTGTATTTTTGCCAATTTTTTTTTCAGAAAATTTTTTTTCTTCTGTTTTATATTCATTTTTACACAAACACTTTTATCCATAAAATAATGATCTGCATTTTGAACGGACTGGTTGATAACTATATATAATATATTAAATCTATCACATGTGGTTAATTCAGCCCCCTCAGAGAATGAGTACAAACTAATTTGGGTCTCTCAAGCTTACACCTGTCATAAAGAGGCATATATATTTTACATAAGTATGATTCAACATCGGGACATTGATGTTTATAGCGAGAAAACGCCAATTCACCTGGGGGTCAAATTTAAGTTATTAAAATGATTTATGGCACCGGCTTGGTATTTATACCATGACTAGACTTGCGCCTTGCCTTCCATGGCATTAAAGCGCTTAATCGGATCGCATTTTTTTTTATCAGATTTGCATCATAAAGATAATATTGACGTATTTAAACACATCACTAACGTGATGAACGTGTTTATAATTGAGAATTTTAAATCCAAGGCATCGTCTTTAATTCAGACTTTACCCAAGTTAGAGTTAGAACCTGTACATTAGAGAAAATCTGTAAGGTGAATGTGGCAATACGTGGGCGAGAAAAAAAATGGCATAGCTACAACAATGTAAAGTCCAGTTATTATGCAATGAAATTGGCGTAATTTGAAAAGACTTTAAAAACAGTCTTGTAAAAAAAGGGTAATTACGACCTCGTAAAATAGCTAATCGACTCAGAGACCATTAAACCAAAGTTGTTTGTAGTAACAGCTTTGAAGCAGGGCGAACTCCAGTATTTATATTACCAATATTGACGTCGTTTTATGTTTATAGCTCGTTCTAAAAGTTAGGGTGGAGTGAAACATGCTATTCTGATTTTATTCCCTACATTTACGAAGATCAATACGTTGAACTCGTCCACTGCATTTTGACGCCCCAGATTGCGACTCAGATGTTATCGAGTACTACATCCTGTTTTAAGAGAGAGAGAGAGAGAGAGAGAGAGAGAGAGAGAGAGAGAGAGAGAGAGAGAGAGAAACTTTTTATTAAACATTCGAAACCCAACCATCTGTTCCTGATGCCAGAGTTCTTGTACAAGTAGTTCCAAAGCTGCCAATTGGGTCGACTACGTTTGGCCAATCTTTAACTTGGCTTGCATAACAGAATGAATGTACATGAGACCTGATGGAATGAGCTCAGTACTTGAAGAGATTTCTCTTTTTTTTTTCTTATTTGCTTTAAAAATATGTTGTGCTTGCAAATATGCAGTTGGAATCGGATTTATTCTTTATGAGTCGTAAAGCGTCTCCCTTTATGTCTTGTTTCTTTCTGCGAGGAAGTTTAATAGTTAGTCTTACTTAAAAATCTAAAACATGTTACAGAACAGTTTAGTTGAAACAATTTGAGAAACAATAATAATGATTTTACACAGTAGCCATTGTGGAAATCAACTGAATAAATCTCACCTTATTTAGTACATAGTACTCACAAACGCGTGGTAACTTTCGTGATAATATTATTGGTGCAATATGAGCTAATAGTACATATGTCATTCCGAAAATAATTAGTTATTACAAAATAAAATATGACACTGAACACAATTTCGTACATTTGGAACTTAATTATACTGATTGTTTTGTATACAGATTGTGAAAATTAAGCTAATAGAATCTGCGTCTTCATATAATATTCCACATTGGAATCTTTGATCACTGATTTTTTTAAACGCAGTCTTAGGCCACATTGAGGTTTTTGATCACTGATTTTTTTTTTAATGCAATCTTACGTCACATTGGGGTCTTTGATCACTGATTTTTTTAATGCAGTTTTAGGTCACATTGGAGTCTTTGATCACTGATGTTTTTATGCAGTATTAAGTTACATACATTGGCGTCTAAGATCACTGGGGGCCCCCGAGTGGCCGAGTGGTCTAAAGCGCTTTCCGTTACGGATCACTGCCATCTCACCCCTGTCTGCGTGGGTTCGAGTCTAAGATTCGGCTAATGTAGTTATGTGAGAAAGCTTGCCAGTGGCTTCTCGCGGGTCGGTGGTTCTTTCTGGGGTTTTCCCGGGTTCTTCCTCCACCAATAATAAAGGCCGCCATATATAGCCTATCGTGTGCTAAAAAAATGACATTAAATTCCACAACAACAACTAAGATCACTGATTTTTTTAATGCAATATTAAAGTATTAAGTCACATTGGCAACTAAGATCAGATTTTTTTATGCAGTATTAAGTCCCATTGGCGTCTAAGATCACTGATTTTTTTCATGCAGTATTAAGTCACATTGGCGTCTAAGATCACTGATTTTTTTGTGCAGTATTAAGTCCCATTGGCGTCTAAGATCACTGATTTTTTTTATGCAGTCTAATTAGCGTCTAAGATCACTGATTTTTTCATGCAGTATTAAGTCACATTAGCGTCTAAGATCACTGATTTTTTTATGCAGTATTATGTCACATTAGCGTCTAAGATCACTGATTTTTTTTTATGCAGTATTAAGTCCCATTGGGTGTCTTAGATCGCTGATGTTTGTGTGCACTACTTTGTCATATTGGTGTGTTAGATCTCTACGGTTTGTGTGCATCATCAAATGACATTGGAGTGTTGAAATTCTAATTTTTGTGTACGGTATTAAATCACACTGAAGTGTTGGATCTCTAATTCAATATCGAACTTAAATTATTCAAATCTTACTGCTACTTAATGCACTGCGCTCCTCTATGGACAAACTTACGTGAATGTATGGCAATACAATTAATTATATAGGCTATTATATAAGTCTTCGTCTAATATTAAGCCTTACAAGAGGGAAATATATTGAATACAACTTTGAAGAAATAATGTGAAACTATGTGTTATCAATTATGACAAGAATATCTATTATAGATAGATAGAACAAATGACTCTTTAAATGTCTTATATTATTACCTTCTTAACAATAATGGATACAGTCCATTAATGTGAATGAGTCTGTATGTTTGTATCTGTTATGTTAAAAATATATTTGTTTTATATTTATGTTAATTTAGTAGGATGGAGTATGCAGTCTGCAATAGAGAATTCTTTTCTTCCTATCTTATATTATTGTTGCGTGTCACGCTGGAGTGTTAGGCTCTACTTTTCGTGTGCAATATTAAATCACATTGTGGTGTTGAACCTTAAATGTGTGTGCGCAGTAATGTCATATTTACTTTAATTTTTAAAGAACTATGCAGGCAGTTGTCTTATTGAAGCCATATGTTTCATTTCAGCTATACCCTTCGCTCTTAAAACAGGAATCCCTGGACTTATACCTAGCCAGCTGACAGGGTGAGTACTTGTTTGACCTCAATTTGACCCCATAACCTTACCACAGACCAATCAAAACCCTCCATATAGGCAATGCGTTATTTGACCAATCAGATTTGTATTGGTTTCTCTTTAGTAATGTCTCCATGTTCTACAGCTGAGCAGCAGCACGTTGATATTAGTGTTTACCTCGCCAGTTTCTTTTAGCCATTGCATTACGCGTTTATTCTTTGATTTCAAAATAATTTCTCATTATGTCTACCAAGTTTGACAGTTATAACGTTTAAAAGCAAATAAATTGTTTATTGATTTCATCGGACTTGAGATGTACAATAACAAAAAGATGAACGCCTAGTATAATTGGTGCTTTTGCTTTTGCACAGACAACATCAATAAGGAGGGTTTTTATAGGTTGGTTGCCAGAATAGTGAGGTAGCTCGTTCTAATGTGACGCCATCTAACCTTGTTTCATATGATTTAGAATCATGTTGGTTTCCTACCAAGAGCTACCCAAGTGACGGATTTAACATTAGTTTTTTTGTTGTTTTTTTTAAAGTCGTGTCATGATAATTAGAGTTTTAGAATGGAATCAGCGACACTGTGCTTAACCCTTATTTTGTGGTGAGCTGTACTTTTCACAGTAATGGAAACTTTCACATGGTCATTCTTTGATAATTCTGGATCTGCGTTAATTGGAAGCAATTTATAAAATTTAAACTTATCCTGTAGAAATATTTTTAGCTAGGATTTTTAATCGCCTAAATATTTAGAAAAGAGATTCTTCCGATTAATAATGGGATCACTCCTTTAAGTTGTTAAAATGCCATCGTGAAAATCAAGAACATGTAAGATATATTGTAACGTCTCCCGCATTTTATGATTAAACTCAGAAAGGTACAAATGAATGAGACCAAACACAAAGCATGTTTTTGTCACCACATTCGGCCTTTGAAGAGAGGATATATTTCAGGAATTTTCTAATCCACTTCAGCTAAATGAACTCTTCACAATTTTGTCCGGATAGAACGGGTTATTGTTGTTGGTTATTAATTATGTCCCATACTGACACTCTGTAAAAGGTGGAAAATACAATCAGGACATGGTATGAAGCTGTCTCCTTCGTAGCAGACGATTCGAGTCACGTGTGCACATTTAAATCTTTATTAACATGCATGTGGATGAATTAAAGAAATCGTTGGAGTGACAGATTGATTTTTGCTCGGATTTCAGATTGTTCTTAATTTGATAGTTACAAGATTTAAAGTTCATACTTTAATTTCTAAAACTTTCTACGTCATCTTTTTCACGGTCTCGCCGAATAATAATACATGACGTCTATACATGAATACAGTAAAGCATAACAATGTATTTATATAGATATTTATATAGATATATAAAAGTCTTTATTTTAAATCTTATATACATTCCAATAAATATATCTGAAAAACACAAATTTTACCTTATGATGTATCTTTTACTAAATTGCATTTGCACTACAAACACGCCCATGCATCGCACAGATGGTTAAAAAGAGCCCTTATCTTTGTAAGTTAACTGCGACGATAAACATCATAACTTGAAAAACTGAAAAATAACAGACATGTGATAGAAGAAACGATAAGTGATGGGCTAAAATGTTGATCATGCTCCAACTCACGATGCCAAGGTGAAGGAATAAATTTACAAGCGTCTTTGTTCTTATATTGTACATCTTTAATTCCTTAGTTATTGATGATAAAGCATGATTTAGTAATTAAAATATATGGAAACTACCTGAAGAAAATTTTCAAATAATTGATTTCAGCTGAAAAAAATAGTTTTATGTGATCTTGTTGGCATGATATGATGTCGGAAATCCTTAATCTCAATTCATGTTTTGTTAAAAGTAAGTTAATTCTGACAGAGTGCAGGTAATTTAAATACATATGAAGGCTAATTTTATAAAATAGCACAGACTGGCCCAGTGTCGGATTATATGCCACCGTACCTTTGGCAGCTAAATTTTGAAAATTAAAGCACAATACGAAATGTGTTTTTGTTGTGTTGCTCCCTCGTATTTCAGATAACTCCGGTCGAATTACGTACATAATTCTCGCTCAAAAGACAGGTAGGTTATCATTGAAGACCATGATTGAGCACAGAAGCATTAGCTTATTAATATCGATTACTAAAATAAGTGGTTATTCGTCTATGTCTAGGCATGTGTTCGACATTTGGCTTCGGGGCTCGAAACAAACATTGACATAGTTGTTTGACGTGTATATGGCATGTATTACATCTCTAGGGGGATGGTACGGCGTCGATTACAAGCACCAAAACCATCCAGTACTGTCATATATTACTGTTGATTCTTCTTGTTTCATGTGTCTTGTGGCCAGTGGCACAAATTGGTTGCTGTACCTTGCAATTCTACCGTTGACCTGAACATCTCCAGGAGTGACTGTGACAGCCGGGAGACTCAAATCCAAGTCTCGCTAAATTCTCGTAGCCTGTGGTCACGTGATACTGACAGGCAACAGGGCGTCTACTAATATGGAGAAATCAGACCAATTTTATGGTGAAGTTAGTAGATCAACATAGCTCTTGTTTGTTGTGACGTGAGGTTTTTCTTTGTTTTAGTTTTCATTTCCAGTGTCCATTCGCTGCTTGTCCCAGTGTGAAAAGATATATTGATATTATATACTTCCCAGTTTGATATGTTTGAATTGGCAGATTGTTGTGGTTTTTCGTATTTACCTAGCCAATTTGTTTTTGCCATTGCATTACGTATTTATTTTGTGTGATTTCAAAAGCGTGGTTTGGTTGAACTTTGGCACTGAATTATTTTATATTATTTTTGTATAAAAATTATTACTAAGCACACAAGAATACTAACAGAAACGTTATATATATATATATATATATATATATATATATATATATATATATATATATATATATATACCAGTTCAACTTCGAAAATAAAGCTCATGGTCAATTTAATATTCAATCCTCACATGCCTTATCAAAGAATATTTATACAAGAAATTGGATAAAAGATATCAATGTATTTCATATGTCTTAGCACAAGGGACAAATGCAGACGATTGAACGGATGGATAAACGGCTAAAACTTTTCGACATTCACCTCATTCGGATCCTCTCGAGTGATTCTGAAATTCTCTGTCAACACAAATGTATGGTCTGCAGTGAGAAAAGTCACGTAACTTGCTTTTTGATTACCTCACATTTCTGCTAAGCTGTAGTTCCGTTTGCTCGTTTGTGATGCTTTTACAGGGCACATGTTGTGTCTTTTGAGAGAGTATATAAGCAGATATCAAAATCTATGTACACTGCGAAATGCAAAAAGCGACATCCCGATATTATTCTTGAAGATCAATATAATTTAAATACCTATTGTTACTGATATCTCTTGATTTCTTTTCTCTACATTTTTGAGAGAAAAAAATCTGGAATAGCTTTACTGGCTGATTTGTAAATGCAATTTTTAAAATTAATTACCATTTGGAAAGACAATCATTTTACCAGATAAACATACAACGTAAATATGGCAACCTTTGCTATTTCTTCCAAGTGGGCGCTTAAACAAAAAATGAAAACTTAGAAAAAAAAGATCTTGTAAGTAGTTAAACGTGGTCGCTTTTTGCATGCTTTATATCAACTGCTAAATAATGAATTGCCAAGGTTTAAAACAAATAAGAGTTTGTTTATTCAAAGGTTAAACATGGCTTGTCTATGAAAATTCTTACAATCGACATGTTAGTGTTGATAGAGAATTTCAGAGCGTACTCGCTGATTATGTCCACAACAAACAAAAGATGTGTTGTTCTTTGATAAGACTCTTAAAGTCACTAATTCGGTTTCTGACGGCATATAAAAAACAGCGATTTAAAAGTTTTAATAGTTTATTTACTTTAATTAAATTGATTTGCGGCAAACATTATATTTTAATTTTTCAAAACATGTATGTAAAGGTGTTTAGTTATTGTCATCTTTAGATCAAAATGTTCGCAGAGATTTACACAAATGCATTTGATTAGTTCCAAAAACAAAACACCAATCATATTTGCGATGGATCACTTAATTTTCATATTATGTAATATTTCTTTTCGAGTCAATCGAGTCAAATACCAGTTAGCATTTTCGAGAAAATATTTTTGTCTGGTTGGAGACAAAGTGTTTACCATAAAAGAGAGCCTGATTTACAGTTTAAAGACAAAAACACAATATTATAGGTTGAATAATGAAAGTCACATTCTGGATTTTAAAAATATACGAAAGCACGAATAGAGAATTTTACTTATTTTATCAAGAATAGTTTCATGCGGAAAGGAGGCTTCGGCATGCATTAATTTCAACGAAATCGTGCCAATGACTCCATGCCGACAGGGGGTTTTCCTAATGAACTGCATGCAGCTTGAATTGGGTGGGGTCGGGAGAAGTGAACCAGAAAATCAGGAACTTCATTGTTTTATGCTGGCAACTTTACCTTAAGCGTTTATATTCCATCAGACGATCCACACGTTATCATAAGGAAACGGACTATTCCATTATTTTTGGATGAGGAAAGTGTTTCAGGTTTTAACTAATGCGAAAGAATGGAATTATTATAAGAATTCTTACATTTTGGCATCGGAAAATATGTACACACACACACACAGACACACACACACACACACACACACACACACACACACGTTCTACATATTTGCATAACATTTTTACTAGATAGTGGTTTTATAATCAATGCCAGCAGATATAATGCCCCACCCCACTCCATTTCTGGAAAAGGCCAGATCCTTTGGCAAGATTTTGGCTCGTCTACTCTGCGTGTAAGTTTGGTTTTATTTCAGACATTTTCATGGGCGTTTTAAATATCAACTGATTTTTTGAATAAGGGTGTGACCTATTAAACAGGTCTAGATAGGTCGGTTTCTGACAAAAGCACACAAGAATCCCAAAAAAAAGCTAAACGGACATATTGGTTCATGTCTGTTCCTCAATATAATACTTGTGTTACTAACCATCTGGGTCGCGATAATCGATAATCCTTGATCGACCTACCAATATAGCAGTCTCATACCTTGCCACACAGTTATCAAGCTTTCTTCTCTATGACCGCAGTTTTCATATCGTCTGCATGGGGCTTACCTTCTGTATACGTCCCGATAAAACTCCGGTCGACAAATAAACTGAAGATATGAGACCATGGTTGAGCTCTGGCATGCGTGTTTTGTTTGCCCACATTTGAATGCTTTACAAATCCATCATCCAACGTTTTGGATACAGAGACAAAAGCTCGTGTCAACCTCTCATGTTTTGAATGGTTCACGCGCTAAACATGATAAGCCTTATTTTAACCTTGAATTTGATAACGAAATTGCGTACCTTTTGCTCTCTTTTATTTTTTAAAAAGAAATGAACAAACTTAAAAAAAATATACCAATTTCGAGTCAGAAAAGTACTGGAGGGACTGGCTAAACCTCCAGTCACGGCCAGTGTTGTCCGCGGTGCGTTCTTGGAAGATTGAAACCGAGAAAAGCTATCTTAAGTCCACCTTGGCAACTAAAGCATTGAAATGGTATGGCCATGAACGAGTTCAACAGAGGACAAATATGTCCTAATGAGGATAGGATCATTGGAAGAGAATGTCATATATGTGTTCGACAGACAGATACCTTTGTACACAGGTACAGGTAACAATGTTAGACAGACAGGTACCTTTGTACACAAGTACAGCTAACAATGCGTGGCAATATATGAAAAACGTTAATCTAAGAGCGATAATTAACCAAGTTCAACTGAGAAATGCAGCAAAATATAAACGAGGAGACATATAAACAAACGAACTCACCCACTTATGCGTTCTTTTTTTTTTTGTAAAAACAAACGAGGGTTAGTAAATCTGTTAAATTTGCTTCATTTTAAAATTTAACTATTTAGATAAGGATTAGTGTCTCTTTTGATTAGAATGTACAGAACAGCAACCACGGTGTTTACCTCAACGGATTTTGTTCATCGAGTAAGTTGATTGGCTTTGTGAAGAATGTTTATATTTTAAGATAGAAGTTCCGTACATTTTGCGTCATAAATTGGAATTGATTGACCTCAAGAAAAGTTCATTCACATACAAACTGTGTAAGCTTGGACACACACACACACACACACACACACACACCATAAGCTTGAGTACAAATTGACTTCATCAGAATAATATATATATATATATATATATCTATATATATATATCTATATATATATATATATATATATATATATATATATATATATATATATATATATATATATATATATATATATATATATGCATGTATAACTTTATTAGAACATATAAAGAGAGCGAATTAAAACATAATTGGATATTTTATGATCGACTGTTAATATGTCAACACACCAAACCATCAGCGTCCGTTCCACTCGGCACCTTCCCCCCACCTCTCTCCTGTAAAGTCAGTAGACCGCCCACTACTTCGCTCCTCGGGGTACTTGCCATCTGGTGAACAGGTCTGCGAAATTACTTTTAGACTTAACTCAAAATTATCAGCAAGTCGTGACCTTAAAAATGGCCCACTTGCGGTTTATTCCCTTAGCAGACGATTACAAATAAATTTGCATGATTTCTCCCGTTATGAATTTTAGTTTTCTTTCAAAGAGACATTACTGCACTTGATATCTTATGAATGATTTGAGCGTCATGTAAAGTTCATTTTAGTGCGTTCATTCAAGATCTTTACAAATCTGGTTCGCTTTTATTACATAAAACGTCATTTGTTTATTTTTGAAGCCTCGGTTGTTGGAGAGTTTATTCACCTATTTCCCCCTTTCTTGTCGGAGGCCGGAAATGCCACCTCTTAACGTGAACATATGTGGTCGATTTCGTCTCGTTTGGTAGTTATTAGTAAGTTATGGTTCAGAAAACGGCAGGTTATAACGCTTAAATGAACGTTGTTTCAACGATTAAACTTCTGATATTGTCAATATATTGAAATATTATTGAAGTAACTTTGAGTAAACATATTCCATTTGGAAATAGACCTGGATATGACTCTTTTACATGCTACATCCATGTTTTGAATACATATTAACAGAGTTCTGTCACTGCAAATTTAATACATTTTAAGCTTACGTCACTCGGATATTTAATACCGTGTTAATTTTAACCAAATGTTTTCGTGAATCCGTGGACAATTTACAATTTTTTTTTCTCCATCAATGAACATAGAAAGAGGTATCCGTTACACAGGCACGCACCTAGGAAATTCTGGGCCCCAGGCAGCTGACAGAGTTCGAGCCCCTTTCGTGTTTCAAACATGTACGCATATGTGCCTATCTAGCTCGGGCCCCTGACAAGTGCCATGGTCCCCCCCCCTCCCTAGGTGCGGGCCTGCGTTACAGAAAAAAAGAAACAAAAATGCAGTCCTTGGACCATTTTACTGAAAATTTGTGCTTTACGTTTAAACAGAAGGGAACGAAGCTCGATATATTTATTTTGGAGGGGGTGGGGGCAATTAAGTATCAACATTCCAACCCCACCCTAGCTCTTTTACATAGAAAGTCTAACTACAATTTTCGGGGTCATATCGTTCGAAACGTTCATTGAAATGGAATTTTCTTTCATCCCATTCATGAATGGATGACGCAGTACATTCCTATCTAAAACCGAATCCCACAGAATTTAGGAAGTGCTAACTGTCTTTTTACGCTAAACATGGATGGTTCTTTTGGCATTCAAAAGACTTTCCATTATTCCTTTGCCATTGGAACGTGAGAATGTCTGTAAGTTCTGTCTTTTGAGATACCATACATGAGAACTTCTTGCGACGTTAAAAACTGTAATTGTTATTTCTTTGTCATTTGAACATATACATTCTACTTTATATATATATATATATATATATATATATATATATATATATATATATATATATATATATATATATATATATATATATATATATATATATATTGCCAGCAAACGTCTTAGGATGTCAAACGATTGCTAGTGTTTCTATTTCTTTATCTTTCGAACTTCTGTAAGCGCTATTTGCTAAATAGCATGTTAAAGAACTTCTTAAGATGTCTAATACTTTCTATGGTCGCTAGTTCTTTGTGTTTACAACTTCTGTAAGCGCTATTTACTAGATAGCTTATTAAAGAACTTCTGTACGAGCTATTTGAAAGATAGCTTATTAAAGAACTTCTGTACGAGCTATTTGAAAGATAGCTTATTAAAGAACTTCTGTACGAGCTATTTGAAAGATAGCTTATTAAAGAACTTCTGTACGAGCTATTTGAAAGATAGCTTATTAAAGAACTTCTGTACGAGCTATTTGAAAGATAGCTTATTAAAGAACTTCTGTACGAGCTATTTGAAAGATAGCTTATTAAAGAACTTCTGTACGAGCTATTTGAAAGATAGCTTATTAAAGAACTTCTGTACGAGCTATTTGAAAGATAGCTTATTAAAGAACTTCTGTACGAGCTATTTGAAAGATAGCTTATTAAAGAACTTCTGTACGAGCTATTTGAAAGATAGCTTATTAAAGAACTTCTGTACGAGCTATTTGAAAGATAGCTTATTAAAGAACTTCTGTACGAGCTATTTGAAAGATAGCTTATTAAAGAACTTCTGTACGAGCTATTTGAAAGATAGCTTATTAAAGAACTTCTGTACGAGCTATTTGAAAGATAGCTTATTAAAGAACTTCTGTACGAGCTATTTGAAAGATAGCTTATTAAAGAACTTCTGTACGAGCTATTTGAAAGATAGCTTATTAAAGAACTTCTGTACGAGCTATTTGAAAGATAGCTTATTAAAGAACTTCTGTACGAGCTATTTGAAAGATAGCTTATTAAAGAACTTCTGTACGAGCTATTTGAAAGATAGCTTATTAAAGAACTTCTGTACGAGCTATTTGAAAGATAGCTTATTAAAGAACTTCTGTACGAGCTATTTGAAAGATAGCTTATTAAAGAACTTCTGTACGAGCTATTTGAAAGATAGCTTATTAAAGAACTTCTGTACGAGCTATTTGAAAGATAGCTTATTAAAGAACTTCTGTACGAGCTATTTGAAAGATAGCTTATTAAAGAACTTCTGTACGAGCTATTTGAAAGATAGCTTATTAAAGAACTTCTGTAAGAGCTATTTGAAAGATAGCTTATTAAAGAACTTCTGTACGAGCTATTTGAAAGATAGCTTATTAAAGAACTTCTGTACGAGCTATTTGAAAGATAGCTTATTAAAGAACTTCTGTACGAGCTATTTGAAAGATAGCTTATTAAAGAACTTCTGTACGAGCTATTTGAAAGATAGCTTATTAAAGAACTTCTGTACGAGCTATTTGAAAGATAGCTTATTAAAGAACTTCTGTACGAGCTATTTGAAAGATAGCTTATTAAAGAACTTCTGTACGAGCTATTTGAAAGATAGCTTATTAAAGAACTTCTGTACGAGCTATTTGAAAGATAGCTTATTAAAGAACTTCTGTACGAGCTATTTGAAAGATAGCTTATTAAAGAACTTCTGTACGAGCTATTTGAAAGATAGCTTATTAAAGAACTTCTGTACGAGCTATTTGAAAGATAGCTTATTAAAGAACTTCTGTACGAGCTATTTGAAAGATAGCTTATTAAAGAACTTCTGTACGAGCTATTTGAAAGATAGCTTATTAAAGAACTTCTGTACGAGCTATTTGAAAGATAGCTTATTAAAGAACTTCTGTACGAGCTATTTGAAAGATAGCTTATTAAAGAACTTCTGTACGAGCTATTTGAAAGATAGCTTATTAAAGAACTTCTGTACGAGCTATTTGAAAGATAGCTTATTAAAGAACTTCTGTACGAGCTATTTGAAAGATAGCTTATTAAAGAACTTCTGTACGAGCTATTTGAAAGATAGCTTATTAAAGAACTTCTGTACGAGCTATTTGAAAGATAGCTTATTAAAGAACTTCTGTACGAGCTATTTGAAAGATAGCTTATTAAAGAACTTCTGTACGAGCTATTTGAAAGATAGCTTATTAAAGAACTTCTGTACGAGCTATTTGAAAGATAGCTTATTAAAGAACTTCTGTACGAGCTATTTGAAAGATAGCTTATTAAAGAACTTCTGTACGAGCTATTTGAAAGATAGCTTATTAAAGAACTTCTGTACGAGCTATTTGAAAGATAGCTTATTAAAGAACTTCTGTACGAGCTATTTGAAAGATAGCTTATTAAAGAACTTCTGTACGAGCTATTTGAAAGATAGCTTATTAAAGAACTTCTGTACGAGCTATTTGAAAGATAGCTTATTAAAGAACTTCTGTACGAGCTATTTGAAAGATAGCTTATTAAAGAACTTCTGTACGAGCTATTTGAAAGATAGCTTATTAAAGAACTTCTGTACGAGCTATTTGAAAGATAGCTTATTAAAGAACTTCTGTACGAGCTATTTGAAAGATAGCTTATTAAAGAACTTCTGTACGAGCTATTTGAAAGATAGCTTATTAAAGAACTTCTGTACGAGCTATTTGAAAGATAGCTTATTAAAGAACTTCTGTACGAGCTATTTGAAAGATAGCTTATTAAAGAACTTCTGTAAGAGCTATTTGAAAGATAGCTTATTAAAGAACTTCTGTACGAGCTATTTGAAAGATAGCTTATTAAAGAACTTCTGTACGAGCTATTTGAAAGATAGCTTATTAAAGAACTTCTGTACGAGCTATTTGAAAGATAGCTTATTAAAGAACTTCTGTACGAGCTATTTGAAAGATAGCTTATTAAAGAACTTCTGTACGAGCTATTTGAAAGATAGCTTATTAAAGAACTTCTGTACGAGCTATTTGAAAGATAGCTTATTAAAGAACTTCTGTACGAGCTATTTGAAAGATAGCTTATTAAAGAACTTCTGTAAGAGCTATTTGAAAGATAGCTTATTAAAGAACTTCTGTACGAGCTATTTGAAAGATAGCTTATTAAAGAACTTCTGTACGAGCTATTTGAAAGATAGCTTATTAAAGAACTTCTGTACGAGCTATTTGAAAGATAGCTTATTAAAGAACTTCTGTACGAGCTATTTGAAAGATAGCTTATTAAAGAACTTCTGTACGAGCTATTTGAAAGATAGCTTATTAAAGAACTTCTGTAAGAGCTATTTGCTAGACAGCTTAATAAAGAACGTCTTCGGATGTCTAATATTTTCTCTGATTGTTATTTCTTTATTTTTAGAACTTGTGTAAGCGCTATTTGCTAGATAGTTTGTTAAAGAACTTCTTCGGACGTCTAATACTTTCTATTGTAGCTATGTCTTTGTATTTTGAACTCCTAGAAATGGCATTGTCTAGATAGCATGTTAAAGAAATTCTTAGCAAGTCCAATACTTTCTGTTGTTTCTCTTAGAAGTTCACCACATGCCATGGTTCAGATAGTATGCAAAAGAATTTCTTAGAAAGTCTAAGATTCTCTATTGTTGTTCTGTCTTTGTCTTTGAAATTCCTGGCAATGTCTTTTGCTTCAACTCAGTATTATCCCTGTCGGAACTGGCGATAAAAATCTTTAGGATGTATGTAAAGATGGTTTTTTCAGAAGTCATCACGCCTGGTTGGTGAAGAAAGCTTATTATTTGATATATATCCGAGTAATCCGTTCATCTCATGCCGTGCAATGACCCACTCCCTGGCCAAGATGTATTTGAGATCATTTTCCTAATGTTCTAGAGTGGTGAGTGTGTTTAAAGATTTGGTCATGGTTTATGCAATATTTTACTCACATGCTTGATTCATCCTTGACAACATTATCGAGTTCGCACTCAGACAAACACAACACGCAATGTGGAGTAACTCGGTCAACACGCTACAAAGTGTCTTCGACAGAAAAAAAAAATGTTTACGAATTGCTTGAAAAAAAGCAAAGAAAGAAAAATGCTTAATTACTATATTTCGTGCTCAGAGTAAAAAGTAAATGTGGATTTTGGAATTTACTGTCTTTGTGCTTCTCACGAAAAAGCTTTAAATATTTTTTGTGCTTTGACGCAAAATTTTACACATCAAAATTTGAACAATTATAATAAAAATTCCAGTGTCAGATGGAACTAAGTCTGGAACCTGTTTTAGTTGAACGGATTTTCACGTTAACCGGAAATTCATCTAAAAAGTTTCATGTATCGTATATTTACTTTTCCGTGCATCCGGGCATTCTTACTAAACTTACTTTTATTTACACTGTAACCATGCTTCTGAAGAATCGATACAACTTGGCTAAAAATATTTGCGTTGATATTATATGATAAACAGACTCTTTGATCAATATTTTCCCGAGGTCTTATGTGAATACGTCTGTCATCATCTGACATGATTGGGTCTTTTCAGGGCTGAACTGTTTAATCTTTCAACATGACATAAAAAGATACTCGTGTTGGCCACAAATTCCAACACATACACAGTTCTTCTTTCATACGCATATGTGGATCCAGTAGTTAAAGCGTATACGATACATAATTATACAATATCGTATTTAACGACCCAGTATATATTGATTTTTTTTTCTGATAGAATTATGACACAATGAAAGCGCCTATGGTCTCGTAAGATTAAAATGTATATCGTCTTACATTTGTGATCGGCTGTATATCTGCACGAGAATATGAGAGAGAGAGAGAGAGAGAGAGAGAGAGAGAGAGAGAGAGAGAGAGAGAGAGAGAGAGAGAGAGAGAGAGAGAGAGAGAGTTATGTGAAATATTGTTGAAAGACCTTATGGTCACCTGCTAGAGAAGCCTTAATGTTGTTGCTTAGAAACACAAAACAAGTGAATGATATACGGAACATATTACTTACTATGAACGAGTTAGATATGGCGTAAGAATTTAGAAGCCGTCAGGACAAATTTCACAGACTAAACGTAATTAAACATATTCAATTTTATAAAGAGTTGTTGATATAGCTCAAGAATTTTTAAACTTGCCTGAACTTGTCTTATATGTTGAAAACTTATTTTTGATGGGGTTAGCTACAAGCTGGTAATTGTACGTTTGATGCGTGAACGTCCTTCTCTTTCATGCTTTATCCTGGTCTCATATGTATGGCAATGGATATAATGGATAAATTGGTCGGAAGGTAGGAAAAACTAAGTTAAAATTGGACATTCATTTTGCTTAGGAACTTGCAGCGTTTCTAACCGGAATGCTCTAAACGTGTTACACCTTTAACTCCTTTTTATATATTACATAGCATGTATTTTGTCTTCAAGAAAATTCTTATTTTAATAGAAAGTGCTTAGTTCTTAAATGAAACCTTCTGAGTCAATTTTAAGATAATTACAACATTTTAATCAATATTTCACCTTGAAAAGCGTAAGCGATTAAATCATTTCAGTCATAAGTATTTAGCCTCTTTCTAATACGCATTATGCATCAAAGTCGTGTAGTAAATGTACCTATAAAACCAAGCCTGACCCTAATGGGCGCCTTGCCGGCATCCAATTACTACAAAATATGGCTTCAATTTCCCGCTTAATTCGTTTCTTCATTAAAACGATGTCCATTTCACGTTTGAACAACCTCGTCCCAACTTCCGTTTAACCGACGGCTGTATCCGAGTGTGTAATGGTCCGCTTTGGATATTACGCATGAACGCAATGAACAATCACAAACAATGAACTATCACGCAACATCTAACATCATATAATTTATAGAACGTGGAAGAAACAATTGATCTATCAACAGAACGTAGATGGCATATGTTAGTGAAATATTCATGCGATGAAATACACGATGCACTTGTATGAAATAACTTTTTGGGCTTATACGACTTACCCCCCTTCGCTAAAACGTCCTACATCGTTATTTGGCTTATTTTATACAACTATTTTGGTGCTGACAAAAATATGTTTTTAATGAAAGTGTATTGTGGATCTGATTTGCTGACCATATACAGTAAATAACTTACATTGCTGAGTAATACGTACCGTCTTGAGTGGTGACGGGAAAGATAGTGAGAGTTGTATATATATATATATATATATATATATATATATATATATATATATATATATATATATATATATATATATATATATATATATATATATATTTGTTCCATTTGTCATCGAGCATGACACCAAAATCTGACAAAAATATTACTCGTGAAGTCATACTTTTTTCTGAGTCTTTAAATTTGGAACAAATTATTATTGGTGAAGCTGGTACCATATTTGTATGAATATTAATTGAAATTTATTTTATTTCTTAAATCCACAACTACACCATTAGCTTTGAGTACATGCAATCTGCTACATTGTTTATATCACCTATTCTGTGCATGGACAAATTGTTTTATTTTGAACCCTTGTTTTTAACTTCTTTTCATTGATTTTGATTAAGTTGGATTTTTTTGTGCTCATTTATCTTCAGTCACATTACGAGTGCTTGTAATACTTTTTTTCCGTTGTATAAGAAACATTTTTGAATCGGAACAAAAGTTTTTATTTGAATGTGTGCATGTAATGTCTACGAAATTTTAAAACCTCCAGTCAAAGGTTAAAGATCATTATGATAGCCTGTTAAAAACTGCATTCCTCTCCATTATCTAGCAGACTGGGTGGAGAGAGATGGCTGTTTTTAGACTGCAACCCATCACCCACAACTTACAGACATAGAACAGTCTGACTTGAGTGTAAAAAGAAGACTGGTATATGGATTTATTTTTGAGAAAAAAAGCTATGTTTCACTGGCATTTATAACTATATCTGACTGACAGATTGAAATGAAATCCCAATAAAAACAAGCTGTTATCGGTGAATGAGTTTACATGCGTTTAAAGCAACGGTGTATCGTGTTGGAACTGTATCGGGTGTTAGGCATCACATTAATTTAAACAACCAGGCAAATGAATATGAACGTTCTAAAAATTCAAGTAATTCCACTTTAAATTGGGATTTCATCGTAATACACATGCTGGGAGAGTGGCTTAAATACAGCAGGAAAATGGCGCCAATTAGTGTTTACTAGGGTTTTTGAATCAATGATTTGCCATGACGTCAAGCAAATGTAGCATATACTTGTTTAATTGAACATGTGCATTTTTGTGTCACTGATACAGATATGAAACTGTAAAGCCTATACTGTAAGTATTAGTTTGTGCATTCGGTAATACAACCGAATCAATTTACAGCGGTACCTTCAGCAAAAGGCTTTTGTCTATATCGACACAAAAAAAAAAAAGACACGTTCGATGGACTTCCTTCTTGGCTTTGATAATCTAACGTGAACTGGAACTTTACACGTCTTAGCTTTTCCCTTAGCATTCTACTGGCCCAATCGAATCTGACGTGAAAGGCTTGTATAAATAGCAGGATGAGTTTTAACAACTATTCAACGTCATAAGAAAACGCAATAAACTTGGCACAATGTCTTCGTGAAGAAAGCAAGTACTCTAAATTTGTAAGATGCTTTTACCGTTATATCTTTTGTGATCTCTTTTAGGAAAGAAATACGACATTCGTTATTAATTGTTGATGACATCACCTCAGAAGTTTGTACCTCTTTTTCTGGGCTGTTAACACAAAATGAGCTGTGATTCATAGTTAAGACATCTCATCATTCTTTCTTCCTGTTCAAAACTCATTTTTTCGAGAATAAAATAAGAAGCTTATAAAGTCTCCAGAGAATTTAGCGACATGTATTATGCAAACTGTAGGTAACTTTTCTTTATTCTTTCCTATTCATTGCAATGTTGCCTCAGAAAATCTCCAGCCATTTTGTTTGCAATGTATTGTACAACAGGCAAATAAAAACTAAATTCATGTGAGAAAGGTAAAAGGCAAGGTATTGAGGCGATAAGGGGGTTTATGTAGACGGCAAACAACTATTTCCTTCTCCAGATAATATGTTTGACTTTTACAATAAGTCTGTTTTATATTTGAAAGACCGTTGCGAGGTTTGTATACACACAAGTAAAGAGGAATTGATTGGGGCAGTTGAATAAAAGACAAACATATGAAGAAAAGCAAAGTTACTCTAGTTCAAAAGGACTGGAAGAGTCACAGATGGTATTATTAGGTGTGCCTAGACGGTCTTTCTTGGAGAGTTTAGAAACAAATAACATACGCGGTGTAGAGAAGGTTTGGAATTCGAGCCAAACAACGGTAAAGGTCACATAGCATTACAGGATTCATCCTGTCTGACAATACATTTAATTTTATTCCATATTCTCCAGCTGTTTCCGTAATAAAGTTGAACACCAGCTGCTGTTGCTGCCCATTCTAACGTAGACCTATAATATAGTTATAAAGTCCTTTCTTATTTGTTCCATGAACACACGATTGGTCTAATCTTTATTAAAAAAATTTTATTAACGTTTCTGTTGTCGACTGGCAAGTTTGTTTTAATTTTCTGTATGCATATATTACTATTATAGTAATATTAGTATATGTTACTATTTTAGGCATTGTTCATGGTAATGATTAACGCAACATTTTGTATCTTTCATAACAGGGAATACACAAGAATGTTTATATCCTACTACGTCAAAGCGAAAGGGCAAGAAGTTTTTCTAAATAGCTACGGATTATTGTCAAATATGGACGTGACCATTTTTATGCTACTCTGTACACTGTAACTCTGTCCAATAGTTTTAATTATTTATTTATTATGTATGTATGTATGTATGTATGTATGTATGTATGTATGTATGTATGTGTGTGTGTGTGTGTGTGTGTGTGTGTGTGTGTGTGTGTGTATTGGGGGGATGGTTGGTTGTTGTATTATTTAAATCAATTTGTAATCTTTCAAAGTACCTATATTTTATATCTAACTTTATCTGAAGCACACGGAAGCAAACTGCATCTGAAATAGGTAGATTTTGACCAAGCACCAATATGTATAGACGTGTTTATGCAGTGGCTTGCAAGCATGTATTCGAATTTAGAAACATGCCTTTATTACAGAAAGGATCATGGTGACTTTGCACCCATTTGGAATACATCATTAATCATCGTATTCAGCAGTATCTAGATATAACACTCGTAAACATATCCAGAAATCTGACGAACAATTAGTCTTCACCTGGCCTTATTATAGTGTATGGCCATTACATCGTCTAGATCTAATTATGTTTCCTAAATGGTAATTGGAAAGTTGTTTCGCAGACCCTTGACTGGTAAATGACCCAGATAATAGAAAATGAACACAGCCTTTGTGAGTTTTATAATGATATAAAGGAATTCGATTGGTGAACCATTCTAAACACAGGTAATTTGTAGATTGATCTTCGACCTATAGAACCTGATTTTGAGTTCATTAACACTGTAATTCAGATGGTTAATCAGTCTACTACCCCGTCAAATACAATATTAATATAATTTGTTTAGATGATTTATTTTTGTAGTACATGATTCATTTTGTATTGGTATGATTACAGTCTAAGCGATGCCGCAATTTCACACCTCACTGAAACATGGGCGAAGATCCGTATCAATAAAATTTTTATAGTAAATTGCCAAATATCTTGTCTGCATCTTCTTTGCATAGTAGGATTCATAAGTACAATTTATCACCCAAACAAATTGCTTCGAAATAAATTCGTAAACCAGAAGGCAACCGTAGTAATATCTCGGCTATATGATAAAACGATTAAGTACGGGACTAGATCGCTTAAGAGCATATGCGGAGAACCCTTCTATTTACATAAAAGAATTATGGAAAATAGTTGAAGAATTCAATTTGGGATTAGCATGGAGTTGATTCAAACGCACTTAAACTTTAGAAATGTCATGAGGTTACAAACGGGGGTGGGACAACTCCAATAAAGACTAGAGCGCATGTCCAAACAGAGGCATCGTTCAAAGAATTGGATATGCCTTTATTATTTAAGCTGCATTAATTTCATTTTGTATATTAAGAGGTTATTTATTTAATTTAATTAATTTTAAAAAATACCATCTTCTAAACTTTTCTTTATATTTACCAAGGCATGGGAAACTAAGCCGCTCATGTTTTGACTGCTCATAATATTTACATTACATAAGTATTGATTTCCCTTATTGATCAGAAAGCTCTTCGATCTCCTCTTTATTTGTTATTTATATTTCTTTATTTGTTCATATACGTATGTTGAGGCTTTTAATACCCTGAAGTTTCTTTGATTTTGGTTCATTCACAGACAGAAAGATTTCAAATTTGTATTCAATTATAAAGGTGAAAAAGAGAACATTGTCTTAATTAGATTGATGTAATTAGATTAATTAGATTGATGTAATTAGATTAATTAGATTGATGTAATTAGATTAATTAGATTGATGTAATGTTTCGTGCAATATTTCACACACGTGTCCTCTTTTTTCTTGTTAGGTACTCAAAGTTTATGTTTTTGGTTTTTGCTAACTGAAAGTTTGTTAAATAAACAAAATGATTGTAAACAAATACCAGCTTAAGAAATAATAATAGAGTATTACATACAGGAATCTAGCAGTAATAATATAAACATTCCCAGCTGTGTTGTCAAACAGTATAAGCGATCTAGATTACAATGCAATCCATTTGCTATAGAATAATAATAATAATAATAATAATACTAAGAATAATAATAATAATAATAATAATAATAATAATAATAATATCAACAACAACAACAACAATAATAATAATAATAATAACAATAATAACAATAATAATAATAACAACAACAATAATAATAATAATAACAACAACAACAACAATAATAATAATAATAATAATAATAATAATAATAATAATAATAATAATAATAATAATAATAACAACAATAAGATGTGCATGTATTTACGTATTCAGTTCGTCGGTATAAAGACTGAAATCAAACAAATGAAAAACTTAACTTTTCGTTGAATATCTGTATTATGCTAATGCATTTTAAGTCGAAGTTTGGATATTATCTGTGTTCATCGTGCATCGTCTACTGTTGAATTTAAAGTCGGATTTTTTAAAATAATTTATGTTCATCCGGCATCGTCTACTATTGCATTGAATAATGACACTTGCAAACAAATGATATCAAATATTACATATGAAAATTTACTTCGTAAAATAAATATAAATTGATAATAAATATTCAAGAAGGAAATGACAAATTTTATTATCATCAAGCCCAGATTTAAGCTGTCTGAATTCGTGATTATCTACAGTCATGGTTTAGAGCAGGTTTAATCGTCGTGAAGGGGTCTTTGCCATACGATTATGGACTGTATTAAAATTAATTAGTTGTGGGCAATAGGGTTGAATCGCATCGAAGATAAGGCTTAAAAATTCGACAATTTAGCACGTTTAGTAGGTCCCTCAAATCTTAAGGCAAACAAGGGATCAGTTATATTGGGTTCGGCCCCAGGTCGGTATTTTCCAGTTTCCAATCGTTAACACACCATGAGGTGCAATCTCATTAAACTTTCTGTTTGAATTACAATTCGAATGTGCTGATATTCTAATCTTTTTGGACAGCTTTCCATGTATATAGTTAACTAAACGTAATTACTTTTATCTTCACTCAAATTATAAAATAAAAGAAATTGAGAATACCCTCTCCTTCTCCCCACCTCCATCTGTAAGCTTTTACATATTTCTATATTTTCTGATTTCCTATCACTTCCATTTCCATTATATTATTATTATTATTATTATTATTATTATTATTATTATTATTATTATTATTATTATTATTATTATTATTATTTAAGAAACTTCATAAATCCATATTAAAACATCTTTGGCTATTGAATTTTGAGTAAAAAATATTTACTGGAAGGTACTTCAAGTTTCGAAAACTTGTTGCCCTACTCTTTTGCAGTGCTTACTGTGCTCGAATATGTTTTAAGGAAAATGCTTTCATATATGTGAATGTCGAAATTTTATGATGCATTTTACACACTTCAAAGTTCGAGCTATCTGACGCGTAGTAGAGAAATTGCTTCTAACAGATAGCACAATATTTCATGCCAGAAGTTTAGTATTCCCTCATGAAATATTTTCATACAAAACTTATCAGAGTTAGATAAAGAAACACAGCAGCCTACGCCGAGGCACCGTCAATTTGATGACGTTGCTATTAAATTATGCAACTTCCGGTATAGAAACAACTCACTTGAGATTCCTTTAATTGCCGTGATAAGCGTTTTATTTTGAAAATAATTTTTGTTTTAGACAGACACGTGTCATTAAGCAATATATGATAAAAATGACGACAAATCTCCTCCATTCCTGTCTGAAATTAATGCAGAGAGGCATCATCTGAAATGCTTCAACATTTGAAGTGACCTATTTATCATGAATTATGCAAAACATAAAAGGCTATAATAGAGTGAATAACACGTAGATTATTTCTTGATATGCATGTATGTTTCAAGCATGTTTGAAATGAGCACGATTCATTGTTGACGGACAGAACTGAACAAAATGTCCCTAGCAGTTAAATCCCAGTCATTGTGTATGTTCATCTTTCACCCTAATTACTTTATAAATTAATAAAACTAGTATTGACGATTAAAGTATTCTTAGAAAGCAGTAGTGTTTTTTTTTGTGTGAAGTCGTAGCCTCTATCTTACTGTCGCTGTGTCTGTCTGTCTGTTTCTCTCTCTCTCTCTCTCTCTCTCTCTCTCTCTCTCTCTCTCTCTCTCTCTCTCTCTCTCTCTCTCTCTCTCTATATATATATATATATATATATATATATATATATATAATTTCTTTTTCCTATTCATTTTTAATATCAAACTGTATTACGATGCATGCACGTTTTTACTTATTACCCTGCGCCATATCAAACGTTTTTTAATGCTCCGTAGCAGCATGTATTTGTGAGTACAGTTATCATTATGAAGACATGTATCTTTATGTGTACGTTTTTGAAGCAAGTGTTTTGTTTATTTGTTTTATTTAAAATAGTAGTACTTACCAGTGTTCACACAATATTTAAGCAACGTAATTTGTTATAAATAGTTTCTCATTTTAATTAACTCTGGTATTCTATTTTCAGTGTTCCTCAATACATCTACCCATCCACGTTCATGGCAACTCCAAGCATGTTGGCAACTTTACCCCACTCACAGCTCTCACCGACGTCTGCCGGACAGTATACGATTGACTACACTGCCGCTTACGGCAGCCAACTCGCCGCCGCAGGATACGAAGCATACCCATATGCCTCAACTTCCGGTCTGATTGCCCCAGCAACAGGGTACACCTATGCAGTTCCACAACAAATCGCGGCTGGACCAGCGTTTACGTACCATCCACAGCAACTACAGGAGCGTATGCAATAACGCCCTCCGGTGGAAACAAAATGGATCTGATTTGGATGAAAGCAAATTGACCAAAAGTGTTAACATATGGACGCACACATGATAACTCGAAATATAGTGACCTTATTTCAATTTCATGTATGATATCATCGTTGTCATGGTTACGAATGATCTAAAGTGAGCACTGTAATCATCAGATGGAGAATATATGATCTCTATGCACGAATATACATAATTATAGCATTATATTGTTATTTATATCGGAAATGGAAGACGAGGTTAAAAGTTAAGTTTATTTAAAAGAGTAGAGAGCTAACGTTTATCCTGGTATGATTGAATATTTTGAATGAAAGAATAATGACGGGTGATTGATGAATATCATAATCATTAAGATTTAATATGCAGTATATTTATTCCTGTTCAAAATGCGAATGTATATTTTTTATCTTTCATTATTAATATTGTAACTATCCGTCCAGCTTTGATCTTATACCTTGCCGAATTATCATCAGTTCTGTATACATGACATTTCATATCATATCCAAGATGATGAGTTGTTGTTCTTGATTCATCTCTACGCTCATGACCTTGAGTGTTCCCAACATTTCCATTTTCACCTTGGCATGACCTTGGAAGAAAACAAAATGAGGTTAAGATAGGAGGACATTTTTGACAAAAGCTGGACTTGGTGATTTGTAAATATTAGTTAGTTTAGTATACAGAATTAATGAACTGTATATAGGTACTAATACTTAAACAAGCCATATAGTAACCAGTACCTATACAAGAGTTTGGAATATCACGTGTACATATACAGTGGTAGATGTTGACAATAACTTATGGCTATTTAATAAGTTATTACAATAGGAATGTATTTATAGCCACTCTTCAACGAAGCTCACGACTATATAGTCATTAGGATATCTAGTTAATCACGACTATAAAATAGTTAATTAATCACGACTATAAAATAGCTAATTAATCACAACAAAATATTCATTAGAACGGCTAGTTAATCGCATCTTTATAGTTTTTATGATAGCTAGTTAATCACAACTTTATAGTCATTATGATAGCTAGTTAGTCATGACTATATAGTCATTAGAATATCTAGTTAATGAAGTATTAATGCGATGGGATATATATATATATATATATATATATATATATATATATATATATATATATATATATATATATATATATATATATATATATATAATCGTCTGGAAAACATCCGAAAAGCGCTGTCTCAGTTTTCTTTTTCTTCTTATGTAGAACATATACAAATATATATTAGTATATATCTACGCATATATTGTAGATACGTTGATCATTTGATAACCGCGATACGACAGCAAAACCAAAAGCGTGTAGAGTGTGATTTTATTTTCGTGGTGGCTGAATTTTGGGCTGTTCTAAGTCAAACATTTCGGAAAATTAAAGCATTCTGAATCCTCTAAGATTGACAGACATCGCCGCCAGGGTCGGATTAACCAGGTTATTAAGATTATAGCCTTAGGCCATACTGTTTTGTGTTCCATTCTTTAGGCTATTGATTTACAACCGCAATGTCGCGACCCAAAGCAGGGTAGTAAGGAGGTTCTGGAGGGTCTCCAGGCTGGCAAAACTTATCAAAATGTGAAAACGAGGTCGAGCGGGTCAGAAGAAAAAAAAACGACTTTAGGTTCACGGCAAACAAAAATTGGTAACCATTGATTTAGGCACTCAATTGCATATTTACGTAGATACTGGGCGACCTTGCCTTCTTTTAGCCTATACTAGCCCTAATCCGGCCCTGCTAATAATGTGCCATTTTTAAAACAAAAATAGCCATCTATTAAGAGTCAGTGGGCGAAATGAAACCGCAGACGTCGGTTTAAAGTTCGAGAACTGTTATCATTTGATCTATTGAGAGCCATTAATCTGATTTTTTATTCATTTTTTTTTTCTTGGCAGGCCAACTTTAAAATTCTGTAGCAACAAGACAGAAAAATAAATCTGTATACATGAGTCAATAAACACAGGCATGTTTTTGGGTTTGGTTTATAAATCAGTTGTTGAGAGATAATTTGACATTGTTGAAAATGAAACTATTGACATTGTTGAAATGAAGCTGTGATCGTACTCTCTTCGTTTGTTGATATTTTGTTGTTGAAATTATGTTCAATTCTTTTCCCTTCGTTGTCTGTCAATAACTTATTGGTGGAAATGTCAGCAGTGTTTGGTCGAAACTAGAATTTTAAAGATGGCGTGTGTTTCGCATTACCCTACGATCAGTATTCTCCTTTGCCCACGTGACTTCCGCGTGAGGCGGGAGGCATCGCCGGTTAGTATTACGTGAAGGATAATATAAATATTATCGTGTATTGTAATCACATTAAATCATTTAATTGTAGATAGAGTTTCAGATAAAACAACATTGTTTTCTTTGACAAAATCCATTTTTGTACTTCAGTTTTTACATCTAAATAGCGTCATACATGCGCATTCTATATCGAATCTCATCAAACGTAGACAAATCCTAGAAAAAAAATTACATTTCAATAGTTGGGTATAGATGTCGTTGTAGAGTTTAGAAATGCCAGTCGTGTTTTACTGCCCACAATTTTATCGTGTCCAATGAGAAGGCGAGGAAAGTTGAATGTTTTTTAAATTACGCCATATTGTGGACTGGAAGTATGTCAGAAAATATGAGCATCATTTGGTCGCTTTCTGCACGAATCATGGTTGTATATGGTGATGCCATTTCAAAAGCTTTTCATCTCGTTTTTAGCTTAGAAGAGAATATTAAATATCCTTTACTAATCAAAACAGCCATAGATAATTCTTTTTAATCGCATTATCTGGCCATTGTTATTCATGTATTGTATATGGAAGAAAGAATGCGAGAGTGAATGAATGTAATAGGGAAGAACAGCTGTACATTCAACCTTGTCAGATATCATGACCATGTCAAAATCATGACTTGAGCCTTGTGTAATGAGTGAAGTTGAAAGCATTCTACGTCATTCGTATAATATTTGATTTAACAAATTCTCATTTTTTTTTATAATTATCACTTTTCATAAACTTTAAAAAAAAGAGGGAGTTGTAGTTACACTGCACATAAATTAGGATTCAGGTTCTGTCATCATATGCTTTTTGCAATGAAAGTTTATTCTGCTACTTGCGCTGTCCATCGCTTTTTTAACTTTATGACAAATTTACGCGCATAGACAATCATTATGCCGATATAGGGTTCAAGCGATACTGTAGTTTGAAAAGACAGAATCATAAGGGGACCGAGATGATCTGATAAAAACGCCATTCCTCTAACTGTTCACCAGATGTCGCTGGTAAACAACAAAGCTGCTTGTTTAGAGTGTTTGACCTCGGGATAACGTCATTTTGAAGTATCATCGTGTCTTTTAGTTTCTCGACCATGTCCAATAATATGTGCTGTTACAATTGCATGCTTGACATGTTAACCTAAAATTTAAATACATTGTCACGTGTTCAAAACCTATCGGAAATAAGATACAAAGAAGAACGTTTTATTTTTGTATAAAACAGCCTTTTGTGGCAGCGTCTTGTCAACCTGGCGAGCAATTCGGCCATTCCTTAGTCTGCATTGCATGTTTTTGCAGCTTAATTTTCGATATTGAATGCAGACGTATCATTCCAGTGAAGAAGTTTCTCAGTTTTTGGTACTTATTCGCTACTCAGGTATAATTTGGATTCATTGTAACGTTTGTATTACGTTTGCACTGATCATGTGACCGTTTCGTGTTGTGGTATGGAAGCGCTGGATAAATCTGAATTGTGTGTAGTGACTGGCCTTTTTTCTTGAGAAACAAATACACAATTGCTCATTTATTGTCACGATTGTCTGAGGTCTATTATCTAACAAGGTTGAATTTAATCCTGTTTAGGAAATACATTTATGCATGTATATATTAAACGAGTCCTTCTTGATCGAGTATATGTCCAAACCTTGTTGATGAAACTATAAAACAGAACTGAATATTTTTTGTACATAAATTGTATGATTAAATATGACTATTTTTTACGTTGAACAGGAACTGTTTTGAATGAAAAAAAAAGACAAACGCTAAATGAAGCAGTTGAGGTAACTGGTATCCAAAGTGATTGGTAACAGTTAGAAACTTTTTGTAATGAAATAAATAACAAAGATATTTAATTTTAAAAAAAAAAATAGCTGAGGTATTAAACGAGTCATCTGCTTATTTGAGAATTATAATTTATATTTTAAAGCCTCCCTCTATCCCCGTACCATCCTCTGGTTGGACAACTGTTATTCCTAATTATCATCTTTCAATGTTTCAATTCTACATTTTGTCGTCTTTATTATATTACACATATTTCCTTTGTGACTACCTAATTATACTTGATCAAAATTGACTCATTAATAGTCCTACCGAAAAGGGAGGAGTCATGTCAGAAATCCATTTTTTTTTTAGCAGTGTACAGTTTTCGTATTTATACATATTATAAGTCATTGTTGTAATATATATGTAACAGTCACAGACAGACTGTTAAATATATTTATTATTTTAATTTAAATCATTGTTGCAGGTAAAAAGAAATGTTCTATTCAAAGATTTTCGAATGCAAATTCAAATGTTGCCATCGAATGTATTTGTATGTCTCAAGTATGATTTGTTTAGAGTGTGAAGAGACACATTAGGGTTTACTGTTTACAAGCTATACGCAAATTATTGAGGGAAGATTTTTAGTACAAATTTTGCAGGATTATCTGCAGATTACGCATAATTTTATGTAAGAACAACGTTAAATATACCTATGTTACGTCATTTAGAATAAATCAAGTCATTATACTAAATGTATTTCTTTTTCTTTTTTCAAAATATTATGCACGACTAACATTAAATCTTCTATCTACGCATACATACGTACACACACATACATACACACACACAGCTTGCATGCAACACATACGTACGTACATACATGCATACATACATACATACATGCATGCATGCATGCATGCATGCATGCATGCATGCATGCATGCATACATACATACATACATACATACATACATACATACATACATACATACATACATACATACATACATACATACATACATACATACATACATACACAGGGCCGACAAGAGGGGAGGGGATCACGCTAGGATACATGTCCGGGCCCGAATCTGTAAGGTTGCCCGGGCCAAACAACCCTTTCTAAATTTATGAAATAACATTTTTGGGGGACAAGAACTAGGAGAGACCTGTGTGTTTCTTTCTCCATGGCTGGTGATCACTCTCTACGGCCCTGATCAGATACATCAGGTTGCTCGCATATTAAAGGAATTTTAATTCAATCTCTTTGTGTTAGAATATCACACAATGGAAATATATATCCTCTTGTACGTTTATAGACTGGAAAGAAGAGATGGCTGATAGGATTCAACGATGTATTGTCTTTAAAGGCGTACCTATTCCTGAAAGAAAGAAAGAAGTTCGAATTTACGTGAACCATTTCAAGAATTGGAAAAGGACCACCCACACAGAAAGACACACACACAGACACACACACACATTCATACATATATATATATATATATATATATATATATATATATATATATATATATATATATATATATATATATATATATATATATATATATATGGATGGATGGATCGGTGGGTGGATGAATCGACGTTCAGACTTATTGATGGACAGAAGACAGAAAACTTGATAAATATATTTCAAGAGAAGACGATGTTCCTTTTGATTGATGTGTTTCTGCTGAAAAACGAAGGTGATAAATAAGAACAGGAACAAAAGTCTAGAACCTTTGTTTATTGAGATAAATGCAATAACCTTATCTTTCTTTAATATTTTACTCTTTTCTGTCCTTTTGTCTTTACTCAGTTACCTCCAAACCTGGTGATTAACAACTCGGCAAATCGCAGTGTTGCGTTTCCAAAACTGCCACGTTTCTGTAAGGCCAGCCTTCTTTTTATAGTCGCACATGCGAATCTCACTCATCAACTCCCCTGAGACAGTTTATGTTCGTTATTAGTCTTCTTATTTTCTGCCATCGAGAATTTTTTCAGCATTTGTTAAGAATCTCAAGAACTTTGCACGGTGGCATCACCAACATATTGCAGTCATTAGGCCCATTTTATCCGGTGTTTAGTTTCATAATTTTACTTTCATCTTCATCCCGGAATTTTGATGCCGAACTCATCGCACGTGGTTTTTGCATTAAAGTTGCATTTCTGACGTCATGTAAATATGTTTCAAAACGTTTTTCCATTAGCATTGTTCAATGAGAATCTACTCCAAATAGCACTGGGAAAGTGGAATGCAATTATATGAAATCAGGACAGTTTATGCACCAGATATTCAGCATTCTTACTCCACGCTGTCATAAAAAGTGGGTTGTTTTTTAAGTATGTACATGAAAGTTTGCATATGAAAAACCTGGCTAAATAAATATCACCTTGCTTACATTGAAACTTGTGTATTATATCCTAACCCGTAGCCCAATTATGGGATATATTTTAACGTCTTTATTTTAAAAAAAAATGTCGTTTTGATATGATTTTGTTTTATTTTGAAAATATTTCAAATCCATATATTTTACATACCAATTAAATCTACGTGGGAGACAAAACGTCTGATTGGCTGAATACCAGCGATGACGCAATTGTATAAATATAGAATCTGTTAAGTGTGGAAAGATTTAGTAATTATGGTGTTAATATTCTCATGCTATGAGTCATTTACCTTTCTTTGTTTTTTTTCCCGTTTTCTAACGGGGCAAAGTCAACGATATATACATGTATACATTTATACAAGTCTTGACAGTGATGTTAGTACAGTAACATTTTGAGAAAATCTGTGTTCAGGACAATCGGAACACTTTTATTCTTTTCTGTCTAAACTCACTTTGAACATAGTTTTGGTACATCACACTCTCGCGGGAGTTCGAGAGATCAAATGAGATTTAGTGGAGTCACTTGAGACTATGAGAAACTTGGATTTTATTCTCTTACATGACGGAAAAGGCAAAGATTACAAGAACTGTTTAGAGATCGGCATGAACCCATGTCACCCGAAATGGAAATCTCATGAAACCTAAACGTAAATAAACTAATACAAATTCCCAGCTTTAATTCTATATAATTTGAAAATATCTTCCAATGTGCAACATCCCATAATTGTTGATATTTTTTTCTAATATGGAATTTAAATCATGAAAGATTCACCAATACAGACAGATTAAGGACTATGCGATATATATTGAATGGTCTTTCTTTTTCAAACTGTAAATAACTTTACAATTTCAAGTACAATTAGTATACAACTAACGAATAGCTGCAAAATGTAGCTTTAGAAAGCTCTCGAACTGCTTTTGATGACATAAAATCAGTCTATAGATGCTGAAAAATTAGAAAATGGAGCTTTTAAAGGCCTAATTCAATACTTTTTCTGTATTTTTCACTGATTTTCTGGAGGATTATTTGAGCAAAGCTTGAACGTAATTGCAGACGTTTTGAAAATATTTCAACTATTAGCCAAAGCTATATAGTAAAGGTGTGGCACTTGTTTTAAAAAAAAATGTTTTAAAAAAAAGCTTTTAAAGGACAAAGCCCAACTTGAAGGGCGTTATTTCCTAAAAAGGCTAGTTTTTGAACTTCGAAATTTAATTTGAAGAGGGCAAAATTTATGTGGAATTTTCGCACTGAATGTTGCTACCTGATACAGCTCAGATATTAGAGTGAACGGATTATTTAATTGGTAGCGAGTTTTCATTACGTTGGAGTTATTTTTCTCTTTTTTTTCTACTTTCACCTGTCACAATAAAGACGTATTTTCTTAAAAGCATTGGTGATTACTTGTATTCTGATTGACAAATGATTCCTGATATTTTGCAGCGAAAAACATTTATTCTGGTTAACGATTACGGGTATCGTGATTGGTTATGAATGATTACTGTCATTTGATTGATGATTAAAGTTAACTTGTATTATGAAGAAGTAATTACTGGTATTCCTATTGATGAATAATGATTACTTGTATTCTTATTGATGCTGTATGATTACTGGTATTTTGAATAATGATTACTTGTATTCTTATTGATGCTGTATGATTACTGGTATTGTGAACAAGTAATTACTGGTATTCCTATTGATGATGAATGATTACGGGTATTTAGAAGACTGATTACTGGTATTCTGGTTAATGATTACTATTTTACTGATTGATGATTACTGGTATATTGACTAACGGTTACTGCTAATCTCTCACCTAGCCTTGCTCATATTTGTGGGTATGCACATCTTTGATCAGAAAACTGCATGCTTCATAACCATTCATACAATTCTACTATTCGATGAATGAGATAGTTTTAGCATCATGTATAATTCAATAACACACCAACAAGGCTACCTTTGATAAATCCTACACATTGACAATGCATCTCTCTCTCTCTCTCTCTCTCTCTCTCTCTCTCTCTCTCTCTCTCTCTCTCTCTCTCTCTCTCTCTCTCTCTCTGTACAAATACACGACAAATACGAATATAGAAACATGAGGTGTTTTTTGGGGGATTCAATGTTGACTTACCTTCGAGAGCAGGGCCAGAGTAAGGCTGATTCTTAACAGAGTAGGTTGCTATTTGTCGAGGTTGGCCTTAATAACAAACTTTTATGGGATCTTGCTAATTATTGTAATAGTTCACAGAGGCACATGCACGATAAATTGTATCACCACAAAAAGGAACTGGATAATAACTGTAGACTCACTGAACGGAAATGCACTATAACTTGTAGACTCATTGCAGGAAATGCACTATAACTTGTAGACTCTTTGCAGGAAATGCACTATAACTTGTAGACTCATTGCAGGAAATGGACTAAAACTTGTAGACTCATTGCATGAAATGGACTATAACTTGTAGACTCATTGCAGAAAATGGACTATAACTTGTAGACTCATTGCAGGAAATGGACTATAACTTGTAGACTCATTGCAGGAAATGGAATATACCTTGTAGACTCATAAGGAACTGGATTATAACTTGTAGACCCACTGAAAGAAAATTGATTATAACTTGTTGACTGACTGAAAGGCAATACATTATAACTTGCAAACTCATACAAGGAAATGGAACGTAACTTGTAGACGCACAGAAGGAAATAGATTATAGATTGTCGACGCATTGAAAGGAATGGATTATAACTTGTAAACTCATTGAAAGAATATGGAAGATAACTTGTATAATTACTAAAAAGAATGGACTATAACATGTACACTCAGTGAAAGAATAGGCAATAAAACTTGTAGAATTACTGAAAGGAAATGGGTTATAAGTAAAGTGAGCTCATTCATATCAAAGTAATAATACGTCTCCTTTTTAACCTCGAGTGTTCCTTAAATTGGCTTCATATGAGAATGTCACTCTCTGACGTAAGCAATGTTTAAATTACTATCCAGTTATGTAGGTTATAATTTCTCCCCTTTTGTGCCGAGGTATTCACCACTGAATGAGTTTCATTGCTTTTTATTGTAAAAGAAAACAACATTGACCAGCACGAAATGTCCGGACAATTTCGTTCTTGAAACTAGATATCGTTCAACCTTTAATTAGAAACAAGATCGGTTTTAGGGTGGTTATCAAAGGACGGTTACAATATTTTGTGTTTTCATTTCTTACATTACACACTTCATGATGTTGTATGATTTTTAAAATCCCCACATTACATTATACACATAGCCACGTCACGTAGTATCCACTGAGAAATGCAGCTAACGTTACGTTATGTGATAAATACATCATTAGATTCGCGTTCATTACATATGAAATTTATGACACTCGTTAAATAATACGCCACAGATCATGACGTATAATATTATTCAACTCGTATCGTACGATTTATATGATACGAACACCATTTTAATATATCGTTGTCAGTAAGAACTGATGTGGTGGTTTCTTTCATACAAGCTATATTATGATTATTTAATTTTTATATGGCTCCAACAAATGTTCTAAATTGATATCTTTGGCAAGGGATTGCCTTGACGTTAATAATGTGTTCATATTTTGGAATACTTTTTGCACATTTCACACTAATGTTAAACTATGACTACTAGCCAGAGCAATTATTTATGTGTGTGTGTGTGTATATATATATATATATATATATATATATATATATATATAGAGAGAGAGAGAGAGAGAGAGAGAGAGAGAGAGAGAGAGAGAGAGAGAGAGAGAGAGAGAGAGAGAGAAAGAGAGAGAGTTGTACATTCTTTTCAAAACATAAATTAAAATACCGTTTTGGCAGCGTACACATGACCACGCACCTACAAAATTAATGCAGCAATTCCCAAATGTCCCGGGATCATAACCGAATTGAGGAAACAAAACCTGAACGTTTATTCCCACATTTTTGCCATCAATATTGAAATTGAGAGGCACGTATGCGAATACTGGATAGTGGAGGATGCATCTTGGGAAAAACGTCTGGCTCTTGATATTCGGGTGTTTTATGGAAAATTTTGGGGTAGAGTACATCAACACAAAAAGTTATCATACTCCATATTTCTTAGTTACCGACCCAAGGAACTTATTAAACTATTGTCCAAAGAATATTAAACAATCTTGTCAAACCGGTTGTTTGCATGTTCTCGTCACGTTTCGGTCATTGTAAAGGTCTGAATTATTCATTATTACATGAGAAACGTTTTAATTCGGTATATTACTCTATCGTGACATCATAAACTATCGCTATGGCGCCATGCAGCCAAATTTGTTTTTAAATATCATGTCAATAAAACAAGTACTTTCTTTTGTGAAGTTTTACGAAACAATAAACCACCCTTATTGACATGTTCTTTGCGTCGGTCAATATTAGGTTTACTTGGTCATGAATGGTTATATTTACCTAAACAAAAGGTCAATACTTATATCACATCACTGACTAAAACTCAACGGTAACACACATATCACTTTCAGAAATTTTAATGTATATGTACAATGTACTGAGAGCATAATGAAAATTGAAACCGCGATGTTTCAATGGTTAGTGTGTCGGACTCAGAACCATATGAGTGCGGGTTCGACTCCTGCTCAGACCAGCCCCGGTCGACCGTATTGGTGTGTCTGTGGACAAAGCAAAACTCTTTGCTCCAATCGCATTGGCGTGACATAACAGATCGTGTGCCGATTTGCTACTGAAATCAATCAATCAATATTTAAATATGTTGCCTTGGTAATTTCCTTCATTCATTGCTACATTTCCGCTCTTACACATGCGCAAAACCACAATACATTTACGTGCAAACACATTCGCTTCACATTCATACACATTAGTTTCACGTGTATACACATTATTGTCACGTGTATACACATTAGCTTCACGTGTATACACATTAGCTTCACATGCATAAAGTGCATTGACAACCAAGCGACATATTGAAAATCTTAAATTAGATTGACTTACAGTACTTTATTGTATTTTATTTTATAAAAGTTTGTGATAGCTTGAATATGATATTTATGTTCAATTCATATAAAATTTACATGATTTAGCGAGTCCTATTAAAACGGGGCAGACATCATGGAAGTGAGAAATAACTTTTGATGATGTGTACAAAATTTCTAATTATTACTGACATTTCTTTGCTTTGCATTTATAGGGAAATCTCAAACTATGTTATTCTTTGATATAAGCATTTGTGGGGCCCTTTGTTGAACAGAAAAAGATCTTGGATTTCTTTTATCATGGTGGTCAAAAGATCATGTTACAAAAATTACGATTTGTTTTCGCTTTTCTAGTCTTAGCAAGTTAATCTAAGATCATTCCGTATTTCTAAGATCCATAAAACTACAGATGGTATTGATTTGCGCATATTACATAAATGTATCTTTCATGAAAGAGAGGGACACTCTTATCTAAATATTAGCATAGAATAAATACCTCTCTAGGCACTATATTATACATTCATCTCTCATGACATTCCATGGTATTATGTTTGCATATGTCAGTCCATAGTACACCGATGCACATCATGTGGTCTACGTACAAAATTAACAAATTCTCTTTTTCAATAACCAGTGTGGTAATGTAAATAGTAACCTGTAGTTTTGCGAATAACTATATATATATATATATATATATATATATATATATATATATATATATAGTTATAGTTATATATATATATAGTTATATATATATATATATATATATATATATATATATATATATATATATATATATATATATATATATATATATATATATATATATATATATATATATATATATATATATATATATATAATGGTTGCCATGTACCTTAAGAAAAAGAACGTGCACAAGGAGTACATCGCCTAATGGAACATGGAGGCAACATAGTTTGAATAGCATAGACGTGAAGAAAGATTCACCTTACGAAAACCAGCAAGAGTTCGTAAATTCTCACGTTTCTTCGTTGTAGCCTAGGTACCAGAGTAATTTCGGATACTAAGGATTGGCGTAAGAGGTACATTTCGAAACCATGGGTAATCCTGCGTTTGTGGATATGCACCAAGGAACGTCGAATGATGGAGATGACAATAGGTTATAGTGAACAGCCAAAACAGACGTACTAGAATCTCGTTGGCAAATAAACTTAAAGAAGACAAGCAAATGCATGTCTCTGTTTGAATGATAATCTCAGGCAGTCTATTAGATTTATTTGGCCTGGACAACGCAATAAGAACGTGCACTCGTTGCATGTCTAGTCTTGGGTTCCAACCACAGTTCTGGCGCGTGATAAACGGTCAGCCATACAAGGCCGAAAGTTTCCTCGACGTTCTGCGATGAATTCCATCTATAAAAAAAAACAGCTTTCTTCGACATCAGAGAGATGTCGGCGTGTGTAGAAAGAATTTTTTGTTGGGCAGATAACAAATAAAGTTAGTCATACATCTCGCGTTAACTTGGTACTCATTAATTTCTTTAAGACATGAGAACCCTCACATTTATCTTTAACTATCAAATTTGATATGATTCAAAAGAGAATACTGTTACTGTCAACATTGATATGATTCAAAAGAGAATACTGTTACTGTCAAAATTGATATGATTCAAAAGAGAATACTGTTACTGTCAAAATTGGTCTAGCTTTTTAGTGTCATTCATTTCTGTGACTGTTGTTGCGCATGTCTTTGAGTATTTGTTGTTTATTTTTTTTTTTTAAAAATTAAATAGTAAATTCAAATAAACTCAGATACTATATTCCTCTGACTCTTAAGTCGAAAACGGCTTTATTTCTCGTTTTCTAATTTCTATACAAAGTATTACTAAAATTCAAAAATAATATTCGTCAAGGACAGAATGAAAATCTTTTCTTTCTCGTACATTTTATTAAAAAAATTTTTTTTTACTCTTTCAAGGAGAAACACGTACAGTTTGTCACAATACACTGAGAAATATACTGTTATATGCTTGTCATAAAACAATTAACTAAAAGTTTTCTTTGGTTATTTTCAAAGTATAGTTTCATTATTTCAAGATATGAAATAGGTAAAACCATTCTATCTTTTTTTAAATTTAACTTTTCATTTTTTTTTTAGTTTTCGCTAGTTATAACAGCACTTCCATTTTATTTTTATATTATAACCATGAAATATGACCTATGTGCATTTGCCATGGACCGAGGTAGTACTCTTGGCTCGACGGTTGCCGATGTCGGAAGAAGAGACTGACGCTCTACCGAAATAGCTACAGCGGCTCCCATTTTTATTTGAGTGAAGATGCATATATCGGAGCCATAGGCTATTGTCGAAAAACGTATGAAAAATCTTTTCGACATATTTTCTCCATTATTTATTTCATCACTGACGGACTATATTTTTTTAAAAAACATATCATACTTCAAAATAGCTCGACGAAGGAGAGATGCGTGCTTTTGTTCAACGTCCAGGTTTTCAAGCTATCGAAACTGATTTATACAACATTTGTGAAAGCGGTTTGCACAGTTAATACAAGTTTCTCATTTCAACCAGTTGTTCTGAAATGAACCGCGCAAATTAACTGAAACCATTTAACAAATATCTACGCTGGGCTCCACGGAATTGGCCTAAATGGAGGCCTAAGTGCCAAAGCTCTTTGAGTTTAGAAAACTTATTAAGTGTTAAGAGGTTACGGAGACGAACGTTTGACAAGACATTAATTGGTTTTGGCCAGACCATATAAACAACTTGCTAATAGTTTGGTGATTAAAACAGGTCCTCCATAGATTTGTAGACTTTTATTAGTGTAGGCGTCAATGGGTTTTCCATTTTGGTTTTCTCAGTACAGACACATTGGGCCGTGTTCTTGATTACTTTGTCTTGACATATTTTCAAATAATCTTTGATTAAAAAACTGACAAAATGAAAGAAGCAATTAAATAAAAAAAGTAGTCAGAAGAAGAAATGCATAATTGTATGTACGAGAGGCAGTATAAAGACTGGTTATAAAACAAAAATATCAAAACTTTACATAAACGATAGAAGAAGAAAAATTAAAAGAGAAAAGGTCGTTGGGTCGTCACGTTTGCTTACAAAAGTATTTGTTTATTTTGTAATTTATTTATTTATTTTTGTTAATTAAATGGAGGCGAAACATCGTAATCTGAAATGGCATGACTTAGCTCTGTCATTTTTTTTTTACACCGTGTGCGTCTAGTTTCACAGGTAAATAATTAACGATATGTTTAGTGAGCCATTTAAAATTATAATTTTCCAAGTATGTATGTATGTATGTATGTATGTATGTATGTATGTATGTATGTATGTATGTGTGTGTGTGTGTGTGTGTGTGTGTGTGTGTGTGTGTGTGTGTGTGTGTGTGTAGTTTAATGGCTTATCAGTCAAAATGAAGAATATTACACACAGTTCGTAATGCTTATTACACTACTTACATAGACTTTCGTCCATAATTATCACTTCAGTAACACTTACCTGCCAGGAGAGAAGAGTATTCATTGCATTTATTTTCTCTCCCAATGACAACGAGAACGCTCATTGTTTGCAATGTATTTTTGCATATAACTTTTGTCAGGTAATATTTATTTTACAACTCCGTACGCATCACATTACAAGAACTATCCGGCATGCAAAATACTTTTAGATGGGAGTACAGTGCTATTTCTTGACAATATGCGGGTAAGGTCTATTTTAAGTTGTTATTCCAAGTCTTTTGTATCATAAAATCAGATAGGGTGATGATGTAAAGATAATACATTCAGCAGATTAGTCTTTATAGGTATTATGTGTTGTTCTTTCCTTTTACAAACATCATCCACTTTTCGAGACGGATTGTGTAAACGGTACAACTTTTCTGCCAGATATCTTTAACTGCTGATTGTACATATTTCGTCAAGAATTTTGTTTCTTAACATTCATGCTGCGAAGCGTTTTGCTCTCTTTTAAGCAAGCTTTAATCTCCGATGTTTGTACCATTTTCATCTCATTTTAAATTGTAGCACTTTTTTGCACGAATTTTATTTCTATTGAAACATACACGCAGAAAAAGATAGGTAAAATTTGACATTCACATAATAATGTTGTTTTCTTTCTTTTTTAAAGTTCATAGGATGGTCACGGTGAATACCCCCTTTTTTTTTTTTTTTTTACAAATGTCTATTTTATAATACTGTTCATAAGGCTTTTTGTCTTGACTGGGTTTAATAACCATTTTTATGGAACAACTTGGCAGAACAAACATCTGCTTGTAACACGTACAGTACACAAATGCTCGTAATGTTTGCGTTTGTCATTAGGTGGGATTCCCTTTGGTATATAACTTTCTAAATCTATAATTTAGACCAGCGTTGCTCAATGAGAAGCGTTTATTACTGTCTTTGGCAGAGGCTTTGGTAAATATTTAGATATCCACTGTCAAATACCAGTCAATATTTGGATGGACTGTAATGTGCGTGACCCGGGACACCGAAACAATACTCCCGGTTGACCTGAGCACGGGTTGATTTTTCCGTGCTTTGTATCCTAGCATCGACATAGTTTCCATATTTGTGTAGGGCACGTACAGCACATTGGTGGTACTCAAATGTTTTCACCTCTGCGACGTGGAAGATATGGATTAAAGGAGTTATGACATGCGCATGATAATTGCAACCTATACAGGGGCTATCTATCTGAAGATATCCGAGTATTGTATATTATTTTAGAAGCAATACTCCAAAATCAGAACAGCCCTATTCCGGCTGACGTTCTATGGTGAAGTAGATTTTTTTGTTTGTGCAATAGGTAAATGATTCTTCAGATGTCATTTGCCCTTGATCATGGTATGGGGAAATTGTTCAGAAATATCCGAACATAGGCGTTACAAGCATGATGAATAATAAGTTATCTAATTATATTTTATTTTGAACGGTGTCATGTAAAGGATGTATGGAACGATTGGAACGGACACTTTTTAAAAAAAAATCAGATTTGGTTTTGTCTTATTATCTTATTCGAAGCGGACAACATTGCACCTTTAAGAAATGCGATGAGTCACTCGTGTCCTTAGAGATGTAATGAATGTGCCATATTGTATTAAATAATTCAATATATCCAAAATAATAGTTATTACTCAACTAACTGAATTAAAAATACAGTAGATAGTAACCATAAGCATTACGAAAAAGTAGGTAATTACTAAAGACTTGTCTGAACTAAGCGTAAAGTAGACACTTACCACAAACCAGATAGTTACCACAAACCTCACATCATTTACAGGTAAAAATAAATAGTTACCACAAACCAAGCTAAATTAAAGGTAAAGCAGACAGTTAACACAAACAAGAACGTAATCACAGGTATTAAAGGTAAGGTTGATATTTACCACAAACCCTACTGAATTAAGGCACATTAGATAGTTACAACATAAATATATTTACCACAAACCCTAATGAATTAAGGTACATTAGATAGTTACAACATAAATATATTTACCACAAACCCTAATGAATTAAGGCACATTAGATAGTTACAACATAAATATATTTACCACAAACCCTAATGAATTAAGGCACATTAGATAGTTACAACATAAATATATTTACCACAAACCCTAATGAATTAAGGCACATTAGATAGTTACAACATAAATATATTTACCACAAACCCTAATGAATTAAGGTACATTAGATAGTTACAACATAAATATATTTACACCAAACCCTAATGAATTAAGGTACATTAGATAGTTACAACATAAATATATTTACCACAAACCCTAATGAATTAAGGTACATTAGATAGTTACAACATAAATATATTTACCACAAACCCTACTGAATTAAGGTACATTAGATAGTTACAACATAAATATATTTACCACAAACCCTAATGAATTAAGGTACATTAGATAGTTACAACATAAATATATTTACCACAAACCCTAATGAATTAAGGCACATTAGATAGTTACAACATAAATATATTTACCACAAACCCTAATGAATTAAGGTACATTAGATAGTTACAACATAAATATATTTACCACAAACCCTAATGAATTAAGGCACATTAGATAGTTACAACATAAATATATTTACCACAAACCTGGCTGCATTCTAGGTAACGTAGATAGTTATCACAAAAATAGATAGTTACCACAAATCTTGCTGAATTTAAATTACTACACCCCTTCCTGCAATCCGTATTTAAGTCACCCATTTTCAGTCAATTACGTTGTGTTTGTTTCCTCTCCACCACAATTCTGTTATCTTCACGCCAAAACGTAAGTCTCCGTCACTTTTATTGTCTAAATGAAACGAATTTTGTCATCGAGATACATTTAAAAAATCATTTTGTACAAATAAATAAATAAATAAATGTAAATTACGTGCCAATGTTGAAGAAATCCCAATAAAACAATTTTAATTTTATATAAATTCCTATGGCTTCTTGCACTCAGATGCAGTGTAACTGTTGTGGGTGACTTAATTACATCACACCTCTGTGTGCGTGTGTTCGAGTCTCGTGGGTCTGTGGTTCTTTCCGGGGATTTTCCCACGTTCTTCCTCTACCATTACTACTGGCCGCCATGCATAGCCTATCGTGTGCTGAAAAATGGCGTTAAACAACAACAATAACAACAAGAACAACTTAATTACATACATGCTAATTTTATTTTAGTGACAGCTAATATTCTCCGACTGTATTTTGATAAATTTTAAAGTCAATAGGCACTTCTGTTTAATATCGTAATAACCCTAATAATGCCGTGGTGAAATACAAACATCTGTGCACAAATATCGTATTTAATTTCTGTATTTCTCCTTGTCCTTATTTTTCAACTTATCATTTCATTTCAAATTGTTCACTGTCACTCAATGTTTGTACGAGTAGCACTGAGTGAAGTGAAATGTGATTCGCATACGGATGCGATATTTTAACCACATCAGAGCCAAAGTATCTAAAATGTAACTGAAAACTTTTGGGGGATGTTTTTTTCCACTGTCAATCAAAATGATATATTCACACATCATGGACAGTGGAAACCTTTACCCTATTCCCATATTAACAGAAGCAAACTACTTCCCTTTTGTTAGCAAACATTATCCAATAAATTGTCAAAGAAGCTCTGACTAGCATCGACTCCCCACGGTACCTCTGGCAGGTAAAAGACCGAACTCAACTGGATATGATCGAGGTCTCTTCAATGTATCTGCTCGCTTGTGAAGAGTCCTTAGCATAGGTCCTTAGATTTCATGAGTAGCCAGGAAGAACTTGAGCATTTTGAAAAAAGATATTCTTTTGTACCCGTGAGAGGTAAACAGGTGTCTGATAGAATAGCCAGAAGAAGACAAAATGAAATTACCATATGTACACTTTAAGACGACGCTTCGTATGTCTGCCATTAATAAGCCGGAAATTCTAATTCATCTGAACATGCGTACTATTGAAGTCAAACAATTGAGACAGAGCATTTGCTTCACTCAATGATGAAGATGAAATTCGTGAATGAAAATATATAAAGTCACCAAGCTTATTTAAGGCACTTAAACCGGCATGTGATTAAATAAACCTATATACAGAATTTTTATCAATGCCCCACAGGGAGGAACAAAAAGGGAAGTCTAGACCGCTTGTTAAGTGTAGACAAATACAAGTTTGTTGACAGAGACTATTTCACGTATATATGTTATCCTTGTGTTTAGATTATTGATTGACGGGATAGCGGTCTCTTGTGCAGTCCGAGTGAAAGTTTAACATTTTGGACAGCTTGAGAAATGTATAGAGTGGTGTTGAAGAAAGGAATTGAGATTTTATACGTCTTGAGGCCCACTGTTTTGGAAAGTTAGTAAGAGAAAATACGTCAATCATCCGGCACCGCTAGGATAAATCTTTTGAAATAAGCAAATCAAAATGTAATAAAGAGAAAATAAGTTTAGCCTACCTAAGTGTTGTGAATATGACTATCGCACAACCAATATTATAGAGATCTAAATAAAAAACTGTATAGATTAACAGCTTAAAAAATGGTTTATATGGCGGCCTAGAGTATTTTGTTAAAACGTGTGTATAACATATCAACGCTAAAACATGCATGTATAACATATCAACGCTAAAACATGTATCAACGCTAAAACATGCATGTATAACATATCAACGCTAAAACATGTATCAACGCTAAAACATGTATGTATAACATATCAACGCTTAAACATGTATGTATAACATATCAACGCTAAATTATGTATGTATAACATATGAACGCTAAAACATGTATCAATGCTAACACGTTAATGTATAACATATCAACGCTTAAACATGTATGTATCAATGCTAAAGCATGTATGTATAACATATCAACGCTAAAACATGTATGTATAACATATCAACGCTAAAACATGTATGTATAACATATGAACGCTAAAACATGTATGTATAACATATCAACGCTAAAACATGTATGTATAACATATCAACGCTAAAACATGTATGTATAACATATGAACGCTAAAACATGTATGTATAACATATCAACGCTAAAACATGTATGTATAACATATCAACGCTAAAACATGTATGTATAACATATCAACGCTAAAACATGTATGTATAACATATCAACGCTTAAACGTGTATGTATCAACGCTAAAACATGTATGTATAACATATCAACGCTTAAACATGTATGTATCAACGCTTAAACATGTATGTATAACATATCAACGCTAAAACATGTATGTATAACATATCAACGCTTAAAAGTGTAAGTATCAATGTTAAAGCATGTATGTATAACATATCAACGCTAAAACGTGTAAGTATAACATTAGTGTAAGAGACTAATGTGGATCTCGGTATATCTCATGCAATTATGTCGTTGTAAATTCTATTCAATATATTGTACGACATAACTGCATTCTTTCCGCACACATCTAACATTGATTTTAAGGTTTTGTTTCGTATGATCTAAAGTGTTATTCTAAGTTGAATGATGTGTGTCAATTTCTTCATTCGTTTTATCATTCAGAAGGTCTTAATCATCATGATTGGTTAAATTATTATATCAATTATTTCTTTTACAAAATTATAATTTTTCATTTGGTAACAGTTTTTGTCTTCCATTAATGGAAAGCAAGCATGCAACCGCCGAATCAATAAATCAATTAATCGATCGATCAATCATTCAATTTAAGTTTCAAAAATGAAGCAAACAATTCAAAGGTTATGCTGTAACGAAATTTAATTCTTTCCTTTTGGTGACACTTTAATAAAATCCAGCAAATGTTGGTAATTGAGGGGCTTATTTATGTGACACACCGTTGCATTTATAAGGCAGTTACAATGATGCCTGTTTGACTGCTCCGATGGCCTAGTAGTTAGAGCGTCCGCGTCGGATGCGGGAGGTAGCGGGTTTGAACCTCGACCGAACCATACCAAAAACTGGTATAAAAATGTACTAGCAGCTGTCTCGCTAGGAGCTCAGCATTAAGAGGTTGGTGTTAGGACTGGTCGGCATGGTGTCAGGATCATGTGACTGAGTGGGACATCATGCTAGATGTCTGCGGCATGATGCCCCAGTGGTAGAAATCACTATAAACTGCCTCACTGTAGACATCGTAGCGATATGACTTCAAATTGTTAAAGCTACGTTAAAAATCCAAATCACAGCACAGCCACACACACACACACACACACACACACACACACACACACACACACACCCCACTACCCCACACCACATCCATACGCCCCGCACACATGATGCTTTCTTGTTTCGTTCTTTTTAATAAACGTGGTTAAATGCGATATATTATATAATGCTGCGATAGCCACTGAAGAAAAAATTGATTTTTACCAAGTTTGTTGGGAAAATCATTTCTATTTTTCTTCACACAATTGGAAGCCGTTTTTTTTAAATATATTTAAATACTGTAAGTGGTTTGTAAAGAAACTTCAAATAGTTTATTGTTTAATAAAAAGGAAAAACATTATCTTTTTCTTTTCTCGTCTTGATTGTGTTTTGTACGGAAGCCGGTTAGTGCCACGTTGAAATCATTTTTTTTATCTCGTAATTACGACTTACTATCTCGTAATTATGAGTTAGCTATCTCGTAATTACGACTTACTATCTCGTAATTTCGACTTTCTATCTCGTAATTACGACTTACTATCTCGTAAATATGAGTTAGCTATCTCGTAATTACCACTTATTATTTCGTAATTACGACTTACTATCTCGTAATTACGACTTACTACCTCGTAAATATGAGTTAGCTATCTCGTAATTACGAGTTAACTATCTCGTAATTACGACTTACTATCTCGTAAATATGAGTTAGCTATCTCGTAATTACCACTTACTATTTCGTAATTACGACTTACTATCTCGTAATTACGACTTACTACCTCGTAATTACTAGTTACTATCTCGTAATTACGACTTACTATGTCGTAATTACGAGTTACTATCTCGCAATTATGAGTTAGCTATTTCGCAATTACGACTTACAGTGTCTTTGAATTGTGGAACCTTTTTGTCATTTTGAATCGATCGTTCAAGGTTATACAGCTTTTGATGTCACTTGGGCAGTGCAGATGCGTCAGGGATGTCCGGCCTTAATGAGAGGTGATCGTGGCACAGAAAACGGTTATGTTGCTCAGATGCAAGATTTTATGACGGGAAAGGAAAGTTTAATTTATGGAAGAAGCACAGCCAATCAGCGAATAGAAATGTTTTGGAATTTTCTGCGGAGGCAATGTTGCTAGTTCTGGATTGACACCTTGGGAATGTTGAAGGAAATCGGCCAGTTCACAGGGGATTTCATAGATATCAGCTTGATTCAGTTTTGTTTTATGGGCCTGCTTCAGGTACATATAAAAATAAACTTATGTAGCCTTAATATTCCTCTAAAACGTGATTGGAATCTGTCATAAAATAATTCGTGTGTAGCGGTATACCGTAATATTTATAATTAGTTTATAATTTGTGTTATCCTTATTCTCACACCTACATTCTTTTGACACTTTTCGGAAAAACATTTTTTCTCCTTTTTTAAAAAGCAGAAAGTGTGCAAACTACAAGTTGAATCCATTGATCACATCCTTTAGGGAAAAAAGTAGTTTAATAAAAACAACTGCAGTTTTGTCCATTGGATGTAATCTTAAAGAAAATTATATAAAACTTCATTCTTTTTGTCTCGTTAAAATTGATTTTAAAAGAAAAGGACGTAAAATAACGTTCTTCATGTATCTTGGCTTAGATTGGAGGTCTGGAAAGATTAGAAACGTCAGATTACAATTTGAAGATCTAGGAGTGTATCATGTTGACAAACGGATGAACGGATTAAAGAGGGAGATGGACTTGTCCCTTTTATATTCTTTCTTTTATGAGTGACAATAAATGGTGAAGGTTTTATGAATGCACCTATTGACAGTTGTGAAGAATTTGATTCATAATTATAGGAATGGGTATTGCAAATTTAAAATACATTAATTACATTAAAAATTAATCTAACAGATAAATACAATGAATAATTAAAGATTAAATATGGAGGATATATTAGAAATGTAAGCATTTCAGTTTTGGTGTAGAAAGTTATGTAAGACTTAAAATCTGTTTGAATAGGTTCTACTGTTTTTCTTCCGATATAGTCCTGATACAAGTGATCAAATCAATCTGAACGTTGAAAAGGTTGTCGACGAATCATTCTGGCAACCATTAGAGAAAGGCAAACAGAGAGAGAGAGAGAGAGAGAGAGAGAGAGAGAGAGAGAGCGAGAGAGAGAGAGAGAGAGAGAGAGAGAGAGAGAGAGGGGGAGGGGAGAGCGAGAGAGAGAAACAGAGAGAGAGAGGGAGTGCGAGAGAGAGAGAGAGAGAGAGAGAGAGAGAGAGAGAGAGAGAGAGAGAGAGAGAGAGAGAGAGAGAGAGAGAGAGGGGCAGGGCGAGAGAGAGAGACAGAGAGAGAGAGAGAGAGAGAGAGAGAGAGAGAGAGAGAGAGAGAGAGAGAGAGAGAGAGAGAGATCTTCTTTATTGAATTAGTGTTCAGACAAGCGGGAACGTTTAAAATAAAAATCAAGTCTGAGAAACTATGATGTTCGAAATAGTCTCTATTTTTTGCAATGGGGATGGGTATTTTCCACTAAAGAAATGCCAATTAACAACCGATTTATTTGCAGAATGACATCGATAATATGGTCCAGGTTTGGAATGTGCACCGTATAAGACCGACCAAAAACCAAAATTGTCCAAATGGCCGACCTGTTGTGATGTACAAATTACCAATGATTTTGGGAACCCGAAGCTACCTCCAGTCAGTGGACGAAGACAAAATAGAAATCAGTCGAGATGAATGTGTATTTCGAGATGAATATCCATGTGACAGAGATGTATTTAATATCTGTACTCTCTACATGGAAGAAAAGGGATGGACATCGCCTACAAATATCGACGATGCTTCGCAATTATATTGTGATGTACGAAACATGTTACTTGTGGATTTGTGACGATAACGGCTTTACTACTACTGTGATTTTATGATGAGAAATATTATTTTCCTTCAGCAGAATAACACTAAATGATCTTCAAACGAGACTTCGTTATATCTTTACTTATCCAAGTGTACTTTGCTCATATACTTCTTTATTCTAATTAAAAAAATGTCATTGTTTTCCATTTCTTGTTACCGTTTTATACAAACAGAGAGAAAAATGACAAAATGTGTTTAGGACAACAGCTACAAACTTTTTAATAAAACGTGAAGTAAAGTTTGGTAACGAACGTGATAAATGACATTTGAATGCTTTCGCAGCCAAAAAGTCTGGAATTTTCATAATATAATATGACACAAAATTCGACTGAGTTGTTGACCCTCTGACTTTAAAAGTTTGCAATTGCAAATATAAATTTCGTTCTCGCTGAAACATATTGTTACATTCACAGGAGCATAACTTGACCGAGCGGTGTCAAACCTGGCGCGAATCCCGCTGGAAGTCATATGTTTTCCACACATTTCCAAAGACTTCCATACAGATTGAGTTGTAAATTGGAAGGTCAGACGTGTCTGTCTTTATATACTAAATTTTACTCTAATCTATTCGAGACAACAGATAAAACAACTTACCAAAAGTCCATCATCCGCACATTCGCATGGTTTTTCCTCACCATCATCAGATTTCAGTATAGCCAGCCGGTTTTGGCATAGAAAATACACTAGTATCCCCTTTCTTACTGGGAACTATTTAACTTCGGCACCCTAGGCCAGTCAATATTCGATTTTACTGGCGTATTACGCTAATATAACTCGCATTTTGTCCACTATGGACACATACACGGTATCTACCAAGTCCCTACTTATTGATTCAATTGTGTAATTTACCAGTTTCCTACCGTAAATACTGCCACCTCGGTCACAACACTATTATACACCACTAGATTTTAATATGGACTATGTTGCAGGGACAGTCGTTCGGTCTAAATTCACTGCTAGCAAACCATATCATCGTTCAAACTCATCAACACTCGACTCCGTGACGTTTGCTTCTAGTAATTGGCTAATTATTTCGGGCTAGGAATATTTCCATGGCGCCGAATCCCAATAATTACACAAATCTAAGAATTGCTTAAAACGGGACGCTATCAAATGGGCATCCTCCAAATTTATTACAATACTATTGCTCTCTCTCTCTCTCTCTCTCTCTCTCTCTCTCTCTCTCTCACACACACACACACACACACACACACACACACACACACATATATGAAAATAAATATTAAACAAAATGAAATATTAGCTCTCTCTTGAGCTTACTGTCACCCCAATACTTTGTTGACACTGATGATTTCAAAACAGAATTGGCAAAATAATCACTTGAATTGAGAAACTGACAGTAGTCAATACCAACAACTAAAATACATAATATGTGTCTTGATATTTCTAGCAGTGAAAACTGTAACAGTCTGTCGCATGCTGAATGGTACTAATAATTAACATTAATTCAATGCTGATCTGCTGATAATTAATGAAATTGTTGATAACATTAAAGTATAGGTCAATTTCAAAACACTATAAGAATGATCATCTCTGGAATCCAGGCAAACTAGAGTCCTTACAGGTGTCCCCTACTTAATCCAATTTATGTTTTAAATTTTGGTCAAGTATTTTCTTTTCCTAACCTGACAATATCCTAAAGGTGAAGTTGGAAGTCATTATAAATAATCACAGATAGCAATCTAAAAGGAAGGAGAATTTTCAATGCTGATGAACCAACAAGATATCAGTTTTCAACAGTACCTGTATCACTGCAATGGATCAACCCGAGTTTGATCATCAATTGCCTCTACCAAAGTTTAATAATCTCCACTATAAATGTTAATTATCTGGTGGAAAATTAATTCAAACTAGAGTAATCATGATAATAAAATATTGGTTACTTTTCTATTGATTTTCTGTTTAGTATTGTTCTCATATGCCCATAAACCATAGATCTACCTACATAACTACTGGGCATACAAGACACAAGAACCGAAAAAAGAAAGAAATCAAAATAACATAATTGTGTGTATGAAAATATAGGTACTATAATGAGTAGATAACAACCTGAGAGTAATTTCACTTTGCTTTTCTTTGCCTGTTTTATTTTTCAATTACTGTTTACTATCCACCCATAGAGTCCAGACTTTACTGGGTGAAAGTCAGGTGCTCTGGGTTACTGCTAAAAGTACAAACATTATTCCTGTATCTGCAATTACCTTGAAAAGAAAACTACTGTTGAGACCTTACTTAGACAGCATGCTAAATGCATGCAGTCTTGTCATCTAATTGATATATTCATAAGCAATACACAGTTAACCTGTTGAACCTAACCCATCATAATACATAAATTTTAATCAGGCAAATAGATAGTTTACCAATGAATAAACATATTTATCACTAATTTCAAGTGCATGATCAGAAAGGGCCCTCTATGCAGGCTAAGATGTACATAGCACAGAAAAAGCTCATGTAATTATAACCAAGATATACATGTTTAACATATCACTAAAGCATAACATGAAGGTCAGAGTGATCTTTGATGATAATGATGAACGTCTAACAGAGAAGCATGCAATTATCATGTTTCGTGATCTTGTCATAAACAGCATCCAATAAATGAACTTGAAACACCAAATTTCATAAAATGAACTAGAAACACAAAATGAACTAGAAACACAAAATGAACTTGAAACACAAAATGAACTACAACCACAAAATGAACTAGAAACACAAAATTAACTAGAACCACAAAATGAAATAGAAACACAAAATGAACTACAACCACAGAATGAGCTAGAAACACAAAATGAACTACAAGCACAAAATGAACTAGAAACACAAAATGAACTAGAAACACAACATGAACTTGAAACACAAAATTTCAAAACAACCACTAAAGCATGAAATATTTGTTACAGAAGACCTCGGTTTCAACAAGTATGTATTATTTATTTAACAAGATGCATCCAGTCAGCAACTGTATTGAATTTGGATAGAATACTAGGTATGTAGCATGAAGAAAAAAAAAACAATCCAATAATGAGTTCACATAAAAACGTCAATTTTAAACCAATTAAATGGGAAAACTGAACCAAAGTCTGTGGAAGCATTCAATATGGATTGCAGTGATCTATCTTATGTTATGAGGGTATAATTCTCATCAAGATGCATCATCTCAGAATGTTTCATTTTTAAAGGTGTGACATTATAAATACAGAAGATAAAAAGCTATGTGATCACGAGTTCACTTTAAATGCAACTTAAAAGCTATGCAAGTAATATGCGAAATAAAGGACACATTGACCTTCTTAAGTAGTTTGGGTTTGGTATTATCAGAAATGCATACTATCATATTGTCGGATGATTCTAACATTAGCTGAACTTTAGAAATAAACTTCCAACAATACCTTTGACCAAAGTCTGTGAAATGTTACATGTGACACAAAGTGTCCTAATTTTGAAAGGTAGATGTAGTGCTTGTCAATATGGATCCACTCTTACACTCTTCAAGTTACATGACTCCATAAACAATATGGAAAAATGTTGAACTTAATGCAAAATCTTTACAAACATGTCCATCTATTATAATACATGTGTGTAGAAAGTAGCTTCCATAACACAACCCGATGGGGGCAAAGGATATGAAACCCAATCATAGTGTGATATGACTGGTCAGCATGACAAATGAAATATCCTGATCATTGATTGTAACAAAACTTAAATTAAGTCCATGATCCAGATGTTGCTTTCTAGGACACTGTCAAATTCAGATCTAAATTCCATAAAAGTATCATAATAATCACCAATTTGAAGGACACAACCGCAAGTATGCTCTACTTGCCTTCTTGATAAGCCAGTCATATTGACAAATTCTACAGCTATGTTGGGTACTGAAATAAGGTCAGACCCGGTGCAGAAGCGAAGGAAAAGACACTAAGTCTTCAAATCAAGTTCTCTGACGTATCTCTTCAGATATTTTGAAACTTCATTAGTTTGGGCATTCAGAGATTCTGGAATCTGAAGCATCTGTGCAACTTTTCTGTTACTCGGAATCAGAGTCGAGTAAACATCATTGAGATTTTCAGAGCTGATGCAGAGTCCCTTCAGGATATCTCGTCAGCAGTCACATACATATATAGGCATTTGAATCATTTCCTTATGCGCTATTTCCAGAAGGAATGCCTTAAAATTTTCCCCACTGACCTTAGTCCGGCATTCATGGGCATCCAGAGCATCCAACAAATCTTCGAGACCAACTGAAGAGGAGAAGTCAGTGAATCTCTTCTCGAACACATCTCTATCTGGCAATGAAATAAACTGCTCTTGCTGTCACAAGTGGGGTATAAAGACAAAAAAGAAAGTAATTTGCACCAACCTCACTAAATTTGCATACCCTGGTGAAAATATATGTTAACACATGTCACCTTGCTAATACAACTGTATGCATATTTGGACATCTGCAAACATATACACAATCTGCAATATTGTGTGCATGAGAATGGGATATACATGTAGAAACTCTGCATCAAATGTGTTGCTGCTCTGAATTCTTCATATTATTTTGCTTCTCTTTCATGTATGATAGGATATATAAAATGACTAACCTTATCCTCTCCCATTTTCCTTCACAGTTTATTTACTGATACCCCTGTTGCAAAGAAACTGCCTCAGTTCTTCATCCATAATGTCTGGAAGGAACGGACAACAACATGTATATGATGACTGTATTTTTTCAAAGTAGATATTTAAAAAGAAATATGCACATTTTTATGATTATTGCATGAGCTATTGGGTCATCTAACATACACAGCTTATATGCAGGGACATCATTTCATATTTCAAGGGGTTGGGGGGAGAGCAAAACTTGATGGGCTTGGTAATTTTTGTATATAGGCTACAGCAATTTTACAGCACATGCAAATTCGGGGAGAGGGGAGGGGGAAAGACCCCCCCCCCCCCCCCATGACATCTTGCTTATATGTGGTCTAACGTTTAAGATGATGCATTTACAAAAGTCTAGAGTCAATAGTTAATAGCTTTTTTAATACATGAATACTGATAGATTCCTACTTATATGGTTCTTTCTAGACACAGTAAAAGCATATCTCTTCCCATGGATTGATGCTGACTTCTACACATGTGTCAATAGTTTGACAAAATGGCAAACTGTCAATGGTTATACAGGTGTTTGTTTGAAATGGGATTAATATAGAAAATGTGAGTGTTCTCAAGGATTTAATGTTACAGATGCAAAGAAGAGGGATTTTACTTACCATCCGCATAGGGGCTCATATCATTGTTTACAACTGGCCTGCCATACATGTATAAAATAATAGTTATTTACGATTGATCTGTCATACAGGTACTATATAATAGTTATTTACGATTGATTTGTCATACATGTACTATATAATAGTTATTTACCATTGATCTGTCATACATGTACTATATAATAGTTATTTACGATTGATCTGTCATACAGGTACTATATAATAGTTATTTACGATTGATCTGTCATACAGGTACTATATAATAGTTATTTACCATTGATCTGTCATACAAGTACTATATAATAGTTATTTACGATTGATCTGTCATACAGGTTTCTATATATAAGTACATGTGTGACAGGTTAATTGTAAGCAGCACTATGAGCCCCTGTGCTGTGGTGTAAGCAATGTGTCAAATCAAACTTAGCTGTTGCAACATCTTGCTAGAATTCAATTTTAAAATTTGACATTTCCCATTTTTATTTTTTAAATGAAGATCTGATATTGTGTTAATATCACAAGAAAATGAAAATTACTTTCACACTACCTTATATTATTGTACATAATCTAAAACATGTGTGTGTGTGTGTGTGTGTGTGTGTGCGCGCGCACATAGGCATGTGTGTCCTCTGTGTATATGTGTGAGTGGTAGATGGTGTAAAGGCAATGTCAGTAATAGGACCGGTGTGCAAAGAACTCGCTCCAACGTATCTGGAGAACGTACCCCTGAGTGGTAGTAGAAGTCGCCCCAATTGGTTGGAGGTCACCCAAAAACTTGTCACCCAGATAACTAACTTTTTACATCATAGTTAAAACATCATATATATATATATATATATATATATATATATATATATATATATATATATATATATATATATATATATATATATATATATATACGCAATCACAAAAGAGAAATTAACTGGTAATCACATAAAGCAATATTATCATAGTAATATTTCTAATCACGAAATTAAGTCTATGAATGCAGCATAGTAATTAAAAAGGATGATAAGGTCAAACACTATTATTATTATGAATCAAGATGATTATGTTAAAGAAGTTGAATGTCAATTAAATGATTAAAAATACTACAAACATATTATCGAAGACCCGTCAAAAAGAAATTAAATAAAAAAATTTCAAACATGTATTAATGTGATTGCTAAAGATAATAATCCCGTATGACAAATTTATACTTTCCCTCTTAAGATACGTACACCTTAATTCTACATATTACCTGAAACTCATAAAACAAGGTCATCTCAGTATGACTTCGGTTATTAGGTTGGAACACTTCGGTTATTAGGTTGGAACACTTCGGTTATTAGGTTGGAACCCTTTCATATATAAAACTGCAGACATCACTTCATGCTTATGCCATATTTTTCCAAATAAAATGCAAATAATAATTTGAAAGGCAGAACAATAAAGGACAGTTGTTCAACTGAAAAAGTTGAAAATTGCAAATTGTACAGATTTAATAAGTTATTAAGTAGAAGAAAAACAACAATAAATAAAGCCTTAACAAACATGGGGCGACTTCTCCTGACACCTGGGATGAGTTCTCCCGCGCGAGTTCTCCGCTAATCATTGGACCGAGTTAGGAATGGGTGGATGACATTTGTTTCCATGTTGACAAATTAAACAGTGATGATAATTATTAAAATAAAACAATAACATTTTTTTTAAAAAGAAAATATGATGACTCATTCACGATATTGTAAACAAGATATAAGTTATACCATACAAACGTACCGCTGTATCCGCATTAAGTAGAAGATACAAGAAAACGCAATTTTCTACTATTTGCAAATGGCGCACCTGCGATCTGTTAGAATTTACAGATGGTATAGGCGGTTCTAAGTACGCTTTAAAACTCTGAAAATCGGTATTAGGATATGTTTAGGTTCGAAAATTGAAACTGATTAAGTATTTACAGAACTTCAATATTATTTTAAAATCAATTTTGGTACGGTTGTTTTTTGTCAATAAATCTATATCAATTATTATGTTTTAATCGATAAAGTAATTTAAAATTAATTTACTTCCTATGTACATTCCCATCAAATAACTAAAAACATTTAAAAATTCTTTCAAACAGTTGACTTTCTTTCTCTCTCTCACTCTCTCTCTCTCTCTCTCTCTCTCTCTCTCTCTCTCTTCTCTCTCTCTCTCTCTCTCTCTCTCTCTCACCACACACACACACACACACACACACACACACACACACACACACACGTGTATTATATTATGCAAATAGTCCTGACTACTTAGGTGATATTATTTTAACTTAATGCTCTCACATGCTTCCTATATTGTATAACATCATTTAAAGTGATGGAAGATAATTTCAATCGATCAAAGAAGAAGAATATGAAAGTAGAAAAATACATATATCTGTAAGAAATTCCCAATAATAAAAAAATATTTTGTTCAATGCCGCTTTCACTTATACCTAATCTATTTATATACGAGTATGATCAGCATTTGTAAATATGTGCAAAGTGACATTCGTGCATCACCATAATTCCGTGTAAAAAGTTGTATACTGAAATAAAAGTTCAAAAAACTCTCTCTCCTCTCTCTCTCTCTCTTCTCTCTCTCTCTCTCCTCTCTCTCTCTCTCCTCTCTCTCTCTCTCTCTCTCTCTCTCTCTCTCTCTCTCTCTCTCGTACAAGACCATTCCATACAGATCATTATGATTCATGTTTAACAACAGTTTTGACATAGTATACCAGGACATAGTATACCAGGAATACACAAGAATTCATGTCGTCAAAATAAAATGTAATCACAGTGATATTCTGTTTTAATTCAATGGTTTCATCTGTACGTTTAATTGCATCATAATCAGCCATGCATCTTTTTGTAAAGTTGTATGACATATAGTTATGCCAACAGATATGGAGGCAGATAGATAGTAAAATAGTTCGTTCGATAGACATATACATGGCTTTGTTGATAGACAGACAGAGAGGTACCGTGTCATCCACCCCCTTTCATTCCATAGCCCATCTGGTGTAAACTCATTCTCGTTCCAAGAATCAAGAAACAAAACTAAGACGTTGAATACTATATTCCTAGTTGGTGCTTGATGCTGTGAATTCCACAAAAGACTAAAATTTGCATATTCTCGTACGGTCCATCCTAAATCACAAGAAATGATTAAATTAATACCATTAGGTTGGAATCAAACGCATTCAGCTACAGCAGTATGACTTACTTGTGACTTTCGACCACGTGAATTATTATCTTTCCGGTCGACGTTAAATCGTAATTACGAGATAGTTTGTCGTAATTACGAGATAGTATGTCGTAATTAACTAGCTAGCTAACTGGTAAAATTACGAGATAGTAAGTCGTAATTACGAGATAGTATGTCGTAATTACGAGATAGTTTGTCGTAATTACGAGATAGTATGTCGTAATTAATAGTTAGCTAACTGGTAAAATTACGAGATAGTAAGTCGTAATTACGAGATAGCTAACTCGTAAAAATTTATTTCAACGTGGCACTAACCGGCTTCCGTAGTTTTGTTATCACAAATCCCCGCTTTTAAATTGAACGAACATTAATTACAAAGTGAGTTATTAAAACATAATGAGAATTATTTATAACGTTTTGAGAGTTCTCGAAAACTTTTTGACATGTATCAATAACTTGTAATGCAGTCAAACCTCTGACTTAACAAACTATATTAAATTTGACACTTGCTTCCACTAAACATCTGTTCACTAGTGTCAGTCAGTATTTATTAAATTGGGAAATTTACAGAGAAAAAAACCTACTTTTTTTAGGCAATATACACTATACTTTCTCTCTTCGTCAGTCTTGTGCTCTTTGTTTATTTTATCTATTTGCTTGAACTTAACAACCCTGATCATTTGCTGTGGAAGAAATGTATAAAACTCAAGCGAGCAAATAACCGAAATAAAGCAGAATCGGAATCAATAAGAACTGGATATCGTGTGTTAATTAATCAGCTGTCCGTAATTGGTCTGAATACAACCTCAAAAGGAGTTGACCTTATATGTTTAACTTTCTTTGACGAAGGAATAACTGAACTGGCAATGATATGCATTTCTTAACGGAATTAATTGTCAAATCTTACCCGTCGTCCGTAATTAGTATTATGGTGTCGTTACGTGTATTCAACCAATCAAAAACTGATCCATAACTTATTAGATTAGTTGAATTGAATCGGTTTTTATCCCATTAGGCCTATTGATTTTGATAATGAACATAATCCGTCTATATCAATATTTTTGGTTTGGAACTAATATTTATTGCTAATCACATGTTAAAATATATTTCTAAAATTTTCTCAACTTGTCTGAGAAAATTTTATGATAACCGAATTTTAAAGTTTTAAGGCAATTGGAATAAACCCGGGATCAGAAGAATATTCTGCTGTTCATATCTTAAACTTATGAATTTGTGACTTAACTAGTTCAAGAGAGATAATTTTCAGTTCATTATTTCCTATTGATTGTTGTTTCAGATTTTGCTGATTCAGTTTAAAATGAAATTATTCTCGAACTTGAAACCCCTTTCGTTATATCCCAAAATTCGTTGTTCCCTAGTTCGTTGATATCGAGGTACACTGTGTTACAGTTTTGAAAGTTACACACCTAAAAATGTGATTATTCGAATGTAGACAGCTGCCAGAATATCAAACTAGGTCATTGTAAAAGCTCTCTTGAACTGAGGGCAAACCCTAACCTTAAATAAACAAAGAAATCTTCTTCGGCTTCATTGTGCTATACTCTGTTTATAATCTACCTAGGTAATCTTCAAATCCTACCTCGAACCTTTTGATGCTTACCTACACGGTCAAAGTGACCTTGTTTCTATTAATAAGATTGATTTGAAATTTGAAACTACAATAACAGCATCAACAACAACAACAATAACAACTACTACTGCAACTACTACTACTGCAACTACTACTACTACCACTACTACTACTACTACTACTACTACTACTACTACTACGGTACTATTGGAAAAGTATGGCTTTCAATTCACATGTAAGACATGAGATCCCACCAGGAATGTCTTTTTTAAACAGTCCCTAGGGAAAATAACAAGTTTACGAGGACATATTGGCTGTCTTGATTTAAGTCGGATAGCTACTTAGTCCATTGCATGTATGGTCCAATGAAACTCTTGTTCCTGTTCAATTTACGTGACCGTTGATCTGGCGTTTGCTCAATACTCATGCTGTATATAAAATCTCTCTCTCTCTCTCTCTCTCTCTCTCTCTCTCTCTCTCTCTCTCTCTCTCTCTCTCTCTCTCTCTCTCTCTCTCTCTCTCTCTCTCTCTCGTTTGTTGTTTACTCTTATATCTCATGTGTACCTGGAACTATGGTGTACCTTATTCGATTGCTCTTCACACAATACAATAATATATATATATATATATATATATATATATATATATATATATATATATATATATATATATATATATATATATATATATATATATATATATATATATATATATATATATATATATAAATATATATATATATATATATATACATATATATATATATATATATACATATTATATATATATATATATATATATATATATATATATATATATATATATATATATATATATATATATATATATATATATATTTATATATATGTATGTATATATATCTATGTATGTATATATATATATATATATCTATGAATGTATGTATGTATGTATGTATGTATGTATGTATGTATGTATGTATGTGTGTGTGTGTGTGTGTGTGTGTGTGTGTGTGTGTGTGTGTGTGTGATTTTTGTTGTCAATTTACAGATTGTGTACATGTATGGAACCAAGGTAGTTTCTACCCTTGACGAAACAGTACCATTACGGTTACTCTTGCAATATTTTTAACAGGTTTATTTTAAATATAAAAATGCAATCCCCACCCTTCACCATTGTGATCTGTCTTGAAATTACATGTTGTCCTCAGACTTTATATTTCCATAAATCGTCTCCTTTTCTTCGTCACTACCTGCCGGATCTTGAACGTATAACCATGTCTTTATCTTTATTTTCAGAATTGGGCTTAGTGTTGTCCTTAGTAGGCATTACTCCAAACATATCACAAATAGGTGTTAGTCTAACTTGGACTGTCAGATAAATCGGCGTCATTTCCTTATATCACGAGACTGGTTTGAATGTTGTTCATCACCCAAAAAAAAATTGTACCAGTCTTAAAGCTTCCTGAAACATTGTCCATTACTCGCTGTGCGGAATTCAAATCCAGTGTTTGACAAAACTTAATGCACATGTCTCCATCAGGGTTAAAAACTCGTTACTAGTCTTCATGAAGTCCTATTCAAAAATTCAAATTCGTACTATTATTATCTTATTCTGTACACTCTAGCTGTCTCGTTACATTTTTTTAATGGACCTTTATATATAGTATGCAGTTCTAACCCCTAGACGTGCAATCAGGTGCACTTCAAAGTTCTTCAGATGTAATATAGAATCTTCATCGGTCTGATAAAGAGCTAACAACGTCCTATTTTTGACAAACAATGACTTAATAAAATATATGGCAGTTTCGTTTACTTTACCCCCAAATTAACATGAAGGTGCGTCGGTAATCCTTTCGGTTTTAAACACTTTATCGTCGCATACTTGAAAATAATGTGTTGATGTCAAAGCTTTCTAGCACGGACTTGAATCCAGTAAACATGCTTTTCATGACAGATAAAATCTAAATTTTACAGCAAGTGTCATAAAGGAGCACCTTATGTGATGAGGTACAAAATTAGTGGGGGGTCTTAAATTTTAAGTGCACTCTTTGACGATGAAAATAGCACTTTACATGTAGACTGTAAATGTTAATTGCATTGACTATGCCAGAAATAAATCGAAACTGTAAGTATCGTACATTTGAAGAAGGGGCCTTTTAGTTAAAAAGCCGATTTAACTCGAAGAACACGTAATAAAAAAGAAGCATTTTACGCTATTCAGCCACCAACCTTGAGATTCTTGTCCTCTTACTCGATCTCGATCATTCAGATAGTTCAGATGTTTGTTTGTTTGTTTGTTTGCTTGCAATCTCGTATCCACCTTGACATGTTGCTGCAAATCGAGCCATCAACTACTTGGCACTAACTAACTGTGACACTCATATGTTAGGTTCTGGAAATCAGTATTATTAGTATCAGTATTATAACCATATATATATATATATATATATATATATATATATATATATATATTGTTACATTCGGGTTCAAAGGACACACAAACACCAAGTAAGGGTCCTATCACTTTATATAGAATAAAGCAAAAATCTTTACAAAAGCTAGAAAGAAATAACCAGTGTTCTTTACAGTACAAAGCCCTGAGTTTAACTGCCTGTTCATGCACTCTACTCTTGTTTTAGAAAGGGCTACAGATAATGGATTATAATTAATTTAACATGTGTGCCTTATCAGAAGTCAAGAAGTCCAATCTCAGATAGCCCTGGGAAGATAAACAACAGATGCTGAAGGTGTTGACAGTCTCTGGTATCAACTATCCAGAATGCTGCCATTAATATTCTGGCCAAATGTCTCTACTAACAGGCTGAAATCTGATACAGCACCAAGGGTCACATCATACTTATAACACCTCCCTTCTTAAGAGGAAACTTTATGTTTTCGATACAATACAATTTTATACATCAGAAAAATGATAAAACTTGCATAATGCTTACATTATTACTAACAAGCATAAAGTTTAGAGTCACTACAATTAACTTCTGTAAAAGAGTTTTGAATTCCATCAGTAACCATCCAGAATAGGGGAAATCCAACAAATTGGTTACCGTCTATATCTGCATAAATTCGTTCTGATTATAAAATAAAAACAGAACACTTAAGTTTGAAAAATCCTAGAGTCCTGAACTATCCCAGTAGGTTTCTAAGCACTTTTGAAGTGTACTATGCACACCAGTATCTTTTGTCGTTTAATTCCTACACACTTCAGTTACACGCGTGATAATCCATCTGCATTCCCATGTTGTTTGCCGCTCCTGTGCTTTATAATGAAGTTGTAAGGTTGGAGTGCCAAACACCATCTAAGTAGACGCTGATTCTTGCTTTGCATTTGATTCAACCATGTCAATGGGTTGTGGTCAGTCACGATTTCAAATGTCGTCCCTGACAGGTAATACCGTAACGAGTCAATCACCCACACAATCGCAAGACATTCCTTCTCAATAGTTGCATATTTCTGCTCTCGCGGAAGAAGTTTCCGGCTTAGATAGGCCACCGCATGTTCGTCACCGTCCATTGTCTGGCTTAGCACAGCACCAATTGCCGTGTCACTAGCATCGGTCTGCACCATGAATTTCCTACCGAAATCCGGTGCAATAAGGACTGGGGTCTTAGTAAGAGCATCCTTCAACATTTTAAAGGATTGGACAGCATCTTCAGTCCATACAAGTATATTTGGTCTTCCTTTCTGTGTCATGGAGGTTAATGGTACTGCTACTTCAGCAAAGTTCTTAATGAATTTTCTGTAGTATCCAACCATTCCAAGAAATGAGCGTATTCCCTTTTTCGTTGTGGGTAATGGAAACTCACGCATTGCTTTAATTTTATTTTTGTCTGTCTTAATTTTTCCTCCTCCAATGATATGCCCAAGGCATTCAATCTCAGCTGCTCCAAACTCGCACTTTGACGGCTTTATTGTAAGTCCATCTTCCCGTATACGTTGCAGCAATGCACGCAAATTTTCTATGTGTTCTGACCAAGTCTTGCTTGACACAATGATGTTGTCAAAATATGCTGCGACATTATGTAGTCCGGACACTAGTAAGTCGATGAGTCGGGCAAAACTGGCGGGTGCCGTTTTCATACCGAAGAGCATAACATTAAACTCATAGAGCCCAAACGTAGTCACATAACCCTTAGTTAGATCTATCTGACTCAAGTAACTTCCATACCCAATCTTCTCAAATAGATCGTCCATTCGTGGGACTGGATAGGCGTCGAATAACGTGATATTATTAAGCTTGCGGTAATCTACACACAGCCGAAGAGTTCCATCTTTCTTGTCAACTAATACACAAGGCGAACTCCATGGACTGATTGAGGGCCGAATGAGGCCTTGCTCCAGCATTTCATCCAATATTGCTTTCACCTCTTTCTGTTGCGCGAAAGGTATTCTATATGGCCGTTGTTTAATTGGTGTCTCCAACGTTGTCTTGATGCTGTGAGTTAAGATGTTTGTTCGACCAGGCCTTGGTGTTAGAACATCCTGAAATTCTTTGCACAGAGTTCTAATATCCTCTCGTTGCTCTTTCGACAAGTTGACTCCCAGCTTAACACCAGCATCACCTTCACCTGCTCTTGGATGAAAATCAATATCCACACCATCGTTCTCATCTGTCTGCATTGCCAGCAGCACAGCACGTTTGTATCTACGCAGTAAATTTATATCATAGGTTACCATACCTCGCCTACCGGGTACCGATATCTGGTAGTTAACATCGTTTACCTACCGGACCATACGATAAGGTCCCTGCCATTGTGCCTTCATCTTGGATGAACTTGATGGCAAGAGAATAAGTACTTCATCTCCTGGACTAAATTCTCGTGTTTTCGTGTGACGATCATAAAGTGCCTTGATTTTCTTTTGGCGACCCAACAGGTTATCTTTGACATGAGCCCCGATGTCAGCCAACTTCTCACGCATTTTCACAACATGCTCCACAGTTGACTTCCTTACATCCTCCTCTCCCGTAAACAAACCTTGTAAAATCTGCATTGGCCCCCTAACTGGCCAACCATACAACATCTCAAAAGGTGCAAATCCAGTTTCCTCATGTGGGACCTCACGAAATGCAAACAACAAATATGGTAACATCTCATCCCATTCATTCTTGTTGTCTGTACAGAACTTCCGCAACATTGACTTCAATGTCCCGTTAAAACGTTCTACCTTTCCATTCGCTTGTGGGTGATAAGGTGTGGTTGTAACTCCACGGATACCCACTAGTTCATACAACTGTTTCAAGAAGGTGCTAGTGAAGTTGGTCCCTTTGTCTGTTAATATGACCCTTGGAAAACCAACACGGCTAAACAGTTCAATTAGTGCTCTAGCTACACTCGTTGCCTCCATATCCTTTAGAGGAAAAGCTTCAGGATATCTGGTTGCATCATCAATCACTGTCAGAATATATTTGTGTCCAGACTTCGTTCTAGATAACGGTCCTACAATATCCATTGCAATTTTCAAAAACGGTTCTGTTATTACCGGTGGACAAACCATTGGGGCTTTCTCACCTGCAGTACGTTTTGCTGTTATCTGACATTCATGACACGATGTACAATATCTTTTTACATCAGAAAACACTCCCGACCAAAAGAATGATTGGAGAATCCTCTCTTTTGTTTTCTCCAAACCCAAGTGACCTGCAAAGGGTCGATCGTGTGCCAGCTCCATTACCATTTTTCTTAATCCTGCTGGTACAACAATCTGCTCCCCTCCACGCGAACCATCACCAGATTGCCATTTCCGCCGCAAAATAGCATTCTCCCAGAAGAATGCCATTGGCTCCTCCTCAGCCTCTTCCCGCGTAGCAAAGGACTTATCTCTAATAATGTCCGCATTCATTGTTGAAAGTGTGTCAAATTCAATGTCATCATGCTGATCAGTATCTGCTTGCTCGATGCTGTCGTTGACAACTTCATTTTTACTCTCATCCTCACATTGGTGAGTATTTTCTACCGTCCTCTCATCATCGAGTCCTTTTGCCATCGACCTCGTAACAACAAATGACCCTTTCTTACTAAGTATATCCATCCCTAATAGGGCTTCAGCGGCTAAATTTGGAACAAGACCCACTTGTGCTGGTCCCTTATAATACGTTGTGTTGATATTTACCACTGCCAACTGTGCGGTAAATGGCTGACCCACTGCTGTATATAACGTAACTTGGTGCCCCTCCAGCTTGCAACTCTCGTCAACGAGATCTTCTCTTATTAAGGTCATATCGGAGCCAGTGTCCTTCACAAACATGATCTCACGCCCATTTACACATCCTGTTTCCGAAATAAGCCTTTCACCAATTGTTGGCCTAACGAAACAAGTTGCTGGGTTACCACGATGTTTCATGTCATCTGTTGGACACTTACTTGCAATATGTCCCCACTGCCTGCATCGATAGCACTGCATATTCTTACGTGTGGACAGGTAATTCGTTGATGTTACTTTCGCTTGCTGCTGTAAGTTCTGAATACCCCTGTTACTATTCCTATTTATGTTCGGACGAAACATATTTTTCTGCCATTGTTGTTGTATATTGGTGGGAATATAATCTTCCGCAGCCTCAACAACTGGACTAGAGCCCTTGTTCCTCCTAATCCACTGTGCTTGATCTTGTGGCAAGGCTTTCAGGAAAAATTCCTCACGGAGACAAATAACTGGGTCACGATCATCCAAAAAACGCTTTATGTGCTGATCAGTTCTGGCCATCAGACCACGATACGTCTCTGTACTCCCCTTCTTCATGCTCACCAACGCAGTGAAATGTTCATGCGGTCTCCTTCCAAAACGATCAATCAGTCCTTTCCTGAGTTCCAGATAATCACCACAAGCTTGAGTTGCAACATATCTAGCCTCACCTGTCAAAAGAGTTCTTAGCTGTAGTACTTTCAGCTCGTCAGACCACTTAGCATCTTTTGCAGCTGTTTCAAATTCTGCTAGGAAAGTGACAATATCTTCTCCTCGTTCATGGTCATATGCCTGTAACTTTACTTTAAATGGCATTGAAGCTACTTTTTCCGTCACGTTTTCTTGACGTTTTACTCTTTCTAACTCAATTTCCAAACGCTTCATTTCTAATCTTAATTTTTCTCTTTCCATTTCCCATTCAAACTCCTTCTGTCTTAACTCCAATTCTCTTTCATTCTTCTTTGCACTAGGTTTGCGCTTTGTTTCCTTGGGTGGTTGCATGTGCTCAAGGTTAATTTCCTCTTCATACTCCGGAATCTCACTATCTGTAAACTCCATCAAATTATGTGTTGCCGCTTTTCTTCTTGGTCGTCCTGAAGCAATCATTGCTCCCTCAACTTCTACATTATCAGCAACCGACATAATGACAAACTATACATACTGTAAGTTCTATCACTGTATTCACAGCCACTGGACTACTTTTTCTTTTCTAAGAATTTCTGGGCTTATACGTGTACACTCGTTACAGTGATACACACTTTGCATTTAGCAATTAACAACCGTAGGTTATACACACAGTACCACCAGACACTGCTAATTCCAACGTATTGAATAATTCCAAATAATTCACACAGAAGTATTGGAATCCGTACCGCTGCCACCAAAATGTTACATTCAGGTTCAAAGGACACACAAACACCAAGTAAGTGTCCTATCACTTTATATAGAATAAAGCAAAAATCTTTACAAAAGCTAGAAAGAAATAACCAGTGTTCTTTACAGTACAAAGCCCTGAGTTTAACTGCCTGTTCATGCACTCTACTCTTGTTTTAGAAAGGGCTACAGATAATGGATTATAATTAATTTAACATGTGTGCCTTATCAGAAGTCAAGAAGTCCAAGCTCAGATAGCCCTGGGAAGATAAACAACAGATGCTGAAGGTGTTGACAGTCTCTGGTATCAACTATCCAGAATGCTGCCATTAATATTCTGGCCAAATGTCTCTACTAACAGGCTGAAATCTGATACAGCAACAAGGGTCACATCATACTTATAACATATATATATATATATATATATATATATATATATATATATATATATATATATATATATATATATATATATATATATATATATATATATATATATATATATATATATATATATATATAATAGTGATGCCGAGTAGTCGATTGATATTTGTATGATACCAAGCAGTTCTAGTGATGCAGAGTATTCGATTTATATTCGTATGATACCGAGCAGTTCGAGTGATGCCGAGTATTCGATTGATATTCGTATGATACCAAGCAGTTCTAGTGATGCCGAGTATTCGATTTATATTCGTATGATACCGAGCAGTTCGAGTGATGCCGAGTAGTCGATTGATATTTGTATGATACCAAGCAGTTCTAGTGATGCCGAGTATTCGATTTATATTCGTATGATACCGAGCAGTTCGAGTGATGCCGAGTATTCGATTGATATTCGTATGATACCGAGCAGTTCGAGTGATGCCGTGTATTCGATTGATGTTCGTATGATACCGAGCAGTTCAAGTGATGCCGAGTAGTCGATTGATATTCGTATGATACCGAGCAGTTCGAGTGATGTCAATTATTTGTATCCATCCATCCATCCATCCATCCATCTATCCATTCATGCAGACACACACACACACACACACACACACACACACACACAATACATACATACATACATACATACATACATACATACATACATACATACATACATACATACATACATACATACATACATAGCTATGCGCACATTCACAGCAAAACAGTGAAATATATTACTTAATTCTCCTCCTTGCGACGCCCACGCCTATATATGTCCTGTGATGGTATTTTAAAATATGTGTACGTCATCATGTAAAGGATGATACACCAGATAAAGATTGTGACTCTTAATGATTTACACAATAGTCAATGAAGGATCATAGCTCGTTATCTTATCCAATACGTGGAGCCACCAAAGAAACGAAACTGTCCCGATATTTGGTTATCCTTGGACTTCATGGTTCCCATTAACAATCTATAGTATTTTAATTCACTCATTATGCGACACTAAAAATAAAATGAAAAACAAATTTTGAGAAAAGTTTCGTATTTAAACCTTAATTTTAAAAATTAATTTAAAAAATTGCCTTTATTTGTTGAACAAATATGTCAAATATATGGTCAAGGAGAGATAGATAGACTTGGCATACATTTACAATAAATACCCCTAGTATTAGAGCCATGCCTCATATTAATGAATGCTTAATACATCAGTAAACAGATTTCTACGTGTATGTGTGTGGTAATCAGAAAGAATGTTCGTTCAAATATTACATTATATGTTCTATGGCGACACAATACAGTGTAATAGTCTCAATCTTATTACAAACTGTAATTGAAAAACTATAAACACACCAATACAATTTTTTTAGACCATTCTAATATATCTCTCACACATTTATACATCTCTCTCTCTCTCTCTCTCTCTCTCTCTCTCTCTCTCTCTCTCTCTCTCTCTCTCTCACACACACACACACACACATACACACACACACACACACACACACAGAGTAATGTATGGGCTGAATACAAAATTTAACCCGTATTAAATAAGAATTATAGAATTATAAAATCATAATAATGATCTGTTTAAAATTTATTTATTGTCTAGAGGAGAGCAGCATTAACATAGCAACATTTTATTTCATTGATGTAACTTATTAAAGTATTTGTCTAGGGTAACTATATCTTGTGTGTTTCATGGGGTACTATTTCTAGTTGTTATGCTGTCAAGGTCATGATGTCAAATTGTACTGTAAGGGTCATGATGTCAGGGTCACGCTGCCAGGGTTTTGACGTAAGGGTAATGCTCTTAAATGCTGTCAGGGTTATGCTGCGATGTTTATTTTGTCGTGGTTAAGCAGTCAGGGATATGCTGTAATTATGTATGCTGTCAAGGTTATGAATTCGAGTCATCAGATCAAATTCGGGTCAAATTCAAATGCTGACATAGCCTGTCAGAGTGAGTTTCGTACGAATTCGACCAAAGTGTGTTGGTCCCTCCTTTTTAGTCTGACCAGCAAAATCTACATTTTTTAACACCAGTATTCAGGATTATCTTAATAAAGGTAGGTAACAGCAAATTTTTAATTCTAATAATAATTATATTAATAATAGCAAATCCATATTTATTCTACTTTGCAAAAGTTAAGGTAATTTAAACCATAATAAAAGAAATCTAATCCATAATTACCATTTTTACAAACGTCTTCCTGCATGCACAATATACCAATTAAACAAATATATACACGACTGCATAATGTCTTTGCAGGCGCTTGATATTTTGAATATAATTCAAAGATTTAATTTTCCTAAGTATACATGTGTTTTACGGCAATATTAAATTGAGCCAAAACATTAATAACTATCCGACATTAGATAACATTAGAATGATATGTGGGTCAATGAATGGCACGTTTACAAATCGGCATAATAATACGGACTCTTTAAAGTGTCTTGTAATGGAATTAACGCCAACCACTTGACTACAACCGAATTTAGTGGCATTTGCTATCAAGTGCGTACTGCAAATACTTCAACGAGAGTCGGTATTAATAAGAAAGTTGATTCTAGCATATTTACAAAGATGGCGGATAATTATGAGTCACGTGTCACAGTGCATTTACTATTGTTACAGCATATTTGATTACGATAGCACTGTTATCGTGCACTGACCCGCTTGCTGGAATCTGCCCCCTTTGTAAACCAGCAGTAAACGGAATGTATATTGATTACTCACGCTGATTATGTCAAGTCATTGTCCAAAACTATCTTATTTATCACTTTATTTACAAATTAAACTATTTTGATTTAAAATACATTTCTACCCTCACCAGTTTATTACCCAACACAAGAGTAATGTCCTCCTTCTGTCCACGCCGTCTTTCCAATCACGCACATAGGTGGCGCTTTACAAATCCTTATTTTGCATAACGGTTAGAATTTTAAATAAAACAAATTTCCATTGGTTTCCTAACTAGTTATACTGGCTGTTTAAAAGCGACTTTGCAGATCTTAGGTATTGTTCAAAGAACCTTCAATTACTTTAATTTTTTTTGTATGATTGATTGGTGTAATAGAGTATACAGCATGTCCTTAATCCAGATGTGCACTTTTCAACAACTGCTATCTCCAACGTCCACTAGCTCAATATTCTTAAGAAATGTCAGCCACATTACATCAAAGTAGTATCGATGTACAACAACATTCTCACCACTGTGCATGTTTCAAATGCAAACAACGTCACCTTACGTACGTCACTCTAAGCACATACTAACTGGTGACCGACCCCTTACCAATGCCCATTATGGTATTTCGTAATACTGAACTGTAAGAAAGCAGTGTGTTTCAATAGATATGACATTGGTTTATATTTGATGTAAACAGCATCGAGTTGAATGACAAATAACATTGGTCCACTTTTTTCGCACATACCACCATGCGACAAAACTATAACGGTTTTTGAAGTATTTGCGTATTTTGAACCAGGAGTACTTCTTGGGACAGACTTGTTTACCATCTTTTCATGGTGTCATATATACATCACTTTCAGAGCTATACCGGGTCATTCTGTCAACTTAAGTACGAGGTGTAGTTATAAAAATAGAGTACCACTGCAAACAAGGAGCAAACTAGATTTTTATCGTTTACTTAAAGCAGGAAATCAAGACCCGTTCTGTAGGCAGCCTAGCCACTCTCAATGCGCCATTTAATAGCTCAGCACTACGCATGTCGGAACCAAATACAAAACAAAAGAGCAGCTAGCAGCTAAATTTATGATAAGTTTCCTCCGCGAAAGAAAATATTTCTTTTCCGCAGATGCTTCGACAGGACTTGTTTTAAAATAGTGATTTATCTTTCATTTATGCGATATGAGAACTTTTGATTGAATGTTTCATTACATAGATAAATTTATTGACGAGGAAAAAGACCTAATAACATAATATACATATTCATTGACAAGGAAAACGACCTGATTAAAACAGTCAAATATAATGTCGAGGACAAAGACGTAATTACTTTGTAGAGTAGAGAAATCTATTGACAAGGACAAAGACGTGATTACATGACAGAAATCTATTGACAATAACTAAGACGATATTACATAACAAACAAATCTCTTGCTGACAAGAAAGACGTGATTACATGACATAAATCTATTGACGACAAAAATGTGATTACATGATAGACAAATATATTGGCGACACCCAATGAAGTAATTACATGACATAAATCTATTGACGACAAAGACGTGATTACATGATAGACAAATATATTGGCGACACCCAATGAAGTAATTACATGACATAAATCTATTGACGACAAAGACGTGATTACATGATAGACAAATATATTGGCGACACCCAATGAAGTAATTACATGACATAAATCTATTGACGACAAAGACGTGATTACATGATAGACAAATATATTGGCGACACCAATGAAGTAATTACATGACATAAATCTATTGACGACAAAGACGTGATTACATGATAGACAAATATATTGGCGACACCAATGAAGTAATTACATGACAGAAATATATTGATAACAAAGACGTAATTACATGATAGACAAATATATTGGCGACACCAATGAAGTAATTACATGACAGAAATATATTGCTAACAAAGACGTGCGTACATGATAGAAAGATCTTTTGGCGACAACAAAGACATTATATCACATGAGAAAATATATTCACGATATTCACACGTGTCTATATCAAATACCAAGTCAATATAGTTAACAATATCATTTATCTCGTCTTGTTTGCTGTCGTCTTAACGCAGTGTTTTACCACAGCGGTTAATTCCTTTACTTGATTCAGATTACAAATATGATGGATACTCTTTCTTGAATCTTTCCCCACCCCCAATCATCACAACTCTTTTCCACGCCCAAGTGATCGTATTAAATTTCTGAAAGCCTTTGAATTATTTAATGTTTATGTACTCATTCGAGTGGATAGGAACGTGTATAAACCCATTAAGTAAAAATAAAAATATTTCCAGTCCTTGTTTCTCACTCTCACCTTGTTTCTCACTGCCGACCCTTGCAATTGTTCCCCTTTGGACGAAAAATAAAATCTTACTAAATCTATAAAATATCTTTTGAACACCCCATTTTGCCAACCCTAATTTTAAAACCAGTACACAATATTTGAAGAGAGAACTTAATTTGTAATGCTCATGAAATTAAAGCACGCAGAGGAATATCAAGTTAAAATATCCAAATAATTTATGATTGCTCTAAGAACAAAAAGGGACGTCGTCTTTCTAGATACTCTCGACGCGATATTCGTACAGGTAGAGCATACGGACGACACAAATTATACCATGTTCTCATGTACACGTCATTAATCTGTAATAGATTTTTCCAATCAATCATTGTTAAGATAGACTATGTAGCTATACTATGTTATCCCTTAGGATTTAAAATGTGTCACTCGCTACTACTTCCTGGAAAGGAAACTAAATTATTGATGTTGATTTAAGGGTAATGGTACTTAAAAAGGAATCGTTATTGTCATTGACAAGCGGGTACTTAGGAAGATTTCTTCACAGTGTTCCTCTAGAGACGAAGGTGCATGAGTAGACAAAAACTGTAAAACTTATCCATCTCGCTGAAAAAATATACTAGACTTATTGAAATGCATGAAGAGGGCTTCGCGAACAAACATCGAATCTCCCCCCCCCCATTTATTTTATCTTATTGTGATTTAACTCATACCATCAAAGTTTTTCTAACCGTTAATATGAAACTGATCAATAGTTTAAACAATATATTCGATACCGAAAAAAATAACACAGAAGTAGAACAGCTTTCCTCATACACATTTGGAAGACCACGGCCAGAGCCGTATCCTTTGTCTACAAAAACAGCATCGTTTCTAACGTCATGAAAACATTTTCGTAACCATCGATTATTAGCCTGTCATATTTATAAAAAGCTTTTTCTTGTTCTTCAGTTACTTTTTCATATATGGGTTGAGGCTGGCATGAGCTTTTCTCAATCTTCAGACGAGTGTATGCAGAGGCGTAACTAGGGGGGGGGGGGGGGGGGGGCAGGGGGGTACATATGTCCCCGGGCGCCAAGGTACAGGGGCGCCAAAATGCAAAATGAGGCTTGTAACGTTACATTATAATAAGTAAACAAGGGTAATAAATCGGTCACAAGATCGCTGGGGGCGCAAATTTTACAGTTCGTCCCCGGGCGCAAAATATCATCGCTACGCCTCAGAGTGTATGTTAACTGGTCTGCTAGCTGCTGCTCTAACTTCGTCATTCTCAATTGTGGTCCTCGTGGATGATGCACGGGCTTCTTTACTTGCTTCTCTCTAGCGTCTCAACACTTTCTCTTTGTCTTTATATTTTGAAAAATTGATAATAATAATAATAATAATAATAATAATAATAATAATAATAATAATAATAATAATAATAATAATAACAGCGGCGTCGCTAGGGTTGGTGTCACCCAGTGCGGTAAACTCATGGTTTCACCCCTCCAGACTTCCACCATGGATTTCTTCTTCTTAAAATAAGTCCACATTATCAAAATGACAAGAACAAAAACAAATTAATTGAAGGTCTGAAGGTAAAAGTATTTAAGAACTGTAACAACGTTAAGTTATAGTTATTTTTACATTAAACATACTTTAAAGAGCAGTGTGTGCTCTGTAAAAATTTGCAGTTTTTAATTTTGATTTTGGTGTCACCCCTCTGAGATGGTGTCACCCGGTGCGGGCCGCACCCCCCGCACCCCCCTAGCGACGCCACTGAATAATAACAACAACAACAATAATAATAATATGAAATAATAATAATAATAACAACAACAATAATAATATTAAATAAATAATAATAATAATATTAAATAATAATAATATTAAATAATAATAATATTAAATAATAATAATAATAATAATAATAATATTAAATTAATAACAATAATATTAAATAATAAGAATATTAAATAAATAAATTAATAATAATAATAATAATAGTAATAATAATAATAATAATAATAATAATAATAATAATAATAATAATAATAATAATAAAATTGTATCAGGAAAATCCACAAACTGACCAGGGCTCAAACAATGGGCCTTCTCATCTTTACGTGGGAATTCTACTACAGGTTCCTTTAAATAAATAATCCCGGATATTATTTGTGAGTGATGAATATTAATAATTAAGTCAAAGAAAGTAACTATGCTTCCATCAAACAGTCTTCGTCCATTTTCGTTACAAAAATGTCAAATCTATGGCAGAAGCAGCCCCCCCCCACACACACACAACACCACCACCACCACCCGTGAGCAATTTTCTGGATTTTCAAGAAAGGGCAATGCTTGTGATTCCTGAATATGCTACTAGTAGTGAAGGGAGACGAACCGGGGTCAATGGGAATTTAACATGAGAAATGTAACATGGGTGTTTATATTGTCTCTGGATAGCCCCAATTAATCATATTATTTATCAATCCCTAGATAGTTTCAATCATCCACATAATCTATATGTTAATATAACTTAACAGTGGTGGGACTGTCTAGCGATCAGGGAATGCAACATAGGGATCTATAGCAATAACGGATTGGGACTATCTCTAGACAATATGAATTTAACATGGGTGACGTCACGGTACTGGATAGACATATTACACACGCACATAGAACCGACTGAACTAGTTTTAGGCAAGAGAGAATAGATATCTGTTAGAGGCAACGGGTGGCCATGAAAAGGGCCTTTTTTTGTTAACACCATTCAGATAGCATAGAAGGCATCGCACGGATATTCTATTCTTCCTCAAATGTCGTCTGACCTCTGGACCATATATCAAGATGCACTTCAGACAGCGTTGTCTCTCCACGTATATCTCTCATTTCCATTGGGCTGTCTCTGTGATATAGGTAATTGCCCGTGATGATTTGACATATATTGGATAGTCCAGGTTGAACAAAATAGACGTTAGGAGGGTAGACAATTCTACGTTAGTCTACATATTGTGACGAGAACAGGTGAATGGAACGAAGTGAACTTCGATTATTTACAGTGGAAGAGCGATCGAAACGGGTTGAGTTCTTTCACCAATAATAACATGCTTTACAAAATTCAGTCACATTGCGGAGTCTGTCTTCCAATCCGAATTGAGTTGCATGTGACGTCACATTACCTTTATAGGTGCACTAGCGTCTTTTTGCAGTGAATCAATGTGACGGAGTTAGAAGATGACGAAAACTAAAATGACAATGAATTGGGGTGCACCTGCTGTGGAGACTAGAAGCGATGCCATAGCAACGGCTACAAAAGCAAATAAAGTCCTACTTCCAGAAGAGAACGATGTTAAATGGGATCTTGTTGATGTTCTCTCTTCTTCCCAAGAATTTGTTCCTGTACCAGCACATTTACCGCGTTCTCTTTCCTTACCGTACGCCGAGGATTTTAAACAGAGACAGAAAAGGAATTTGAGAAATGTTTACAACAGCAGAAAGAGGCAGAACAAGCCGTCATCACATGCTTGTGATCCACCCCACCCCCAAAAGGAAATAGCTCTTTTTGAGAAATCTGACTTGATCAATTTTGACCACCGCTCAAAATTTACAATCCATTTCACCAAACAATGACCAAACTACATATATCGTTTAGACATTTTAGAATTCAATTTGTTAGGGACTTACATTACGTACACTTTGTAATAGAAACATTGGTATGATAGGAGATAGGAAAATTCTACGACTTTATTGAATTTGACGTAATTGCGCAAGTGACTTACATACTATTGGTATTTTTTCCGTCCATTAGTAAAACTGTACTTAATTTGAAATAAGTATGGCTTGGGCGTTTCAAGGCTACACCATCCATAGGCTGGCTTTCCAGGATTTTTTCCTTCTTTTCCACGACCAGTACCTCTCAACATGACGATATATAAAAACTATTTTTCACTCGTCATTATTTGGTGCCATTGCACCTCTAGTACCTTCTCGCTGATTGGTTGATAGGGTTGAGTGTGTGTTGGGTCTATTCCCACTCACTTGAAGGTCTTTCATTCATGTCTTTACTCCCTCGCGATATGACGATCAAATTAAATAGCACACTATGTGTATAAACACCCATGGGGATGTGGCACTATTCCTTACCCCACGGGATTAATTAAAAAGCTAGCTATGCTAGCATTAAACAGTGCTAAATGTACTCGTTTACGAAGCACTATAATTCAATCGCGCTGTTCAAAACAGAATAATTTAACTTCGGCGACAAACCATATGGACAAGATGCTTAAAATGCAGGAAGCGGTAGATTTTATTGGAATGGTAGTAGAGATGCTGGTCATGTTGGGTTATAGTCCACACCGTGTAAAGATGGAGATTAACAATTTAAGGATGGCTAAAGAAAGAGCGAGATAAATGATAATGAAGGAAACATAAGAAAAGGAGATAAAGATGAAAAGGAGCAGATAAGAAGATGGAATGAACACATAATGAGATAAGAAGAAAACGAGAAGAGGAAAAAGAGAATGAGGAATAGAACAAAGAGAAGCAGGAGGAAAGCGATGATAAAAAGAAGAGGAGTGCAGTGGAGAAGATAAGGTGTTGGTTGACATGAAGAAGGGAAGACAGAAATTACAACAACAAAAGGAAGAAACCAAACGCTCCTTTCAGGGAATCTCAATTACCTTGAAAATACATATATTCTCTCTTGCCAAAAAAAGGATAGGCAGTTGTATAATTGTTTGGGTGATAGATTCATATTCATAAATTAATGTTCGTTTAAGATTTCTGTTTCTGTCTATGTCCCTAACCCTGTCTATGTAACTATCTAAGGACAATGATACATTCTATGGGTGACTGGGACTATCCAGGGACAATGGAAACACCCATGTCATTGTCCCCCGTTTACAAACATCCAGATTTAATACTAAGTTCCAATTGTCCCCCGTTCGTCTCACTTCACTACTGTTGCTGCTTTCATTCACCACATTGTCATTTTATTTTTCACCCTTTTTGAATAAACCCTAATTCCAAGCGGTTTTAATGCAAATATTTTAACTATACTGTATTTTCGATTTGTCCCTGTAATTAGGGACATATATGTATGTACCAGGTAGGGAGTTAGGATGGACGGATTGGTTAATCGATTGACTGATTATTTGCATGATTGAGACATCGTTGTAGTGACGGATGATATGGTGGATATATAGATAGATAGATTGATTATTTGATTGATTTACTTTCAATACTTCTACATCCCTCTAAACAAAGTAAAACAATACGGATGAAGAGTGTCTGGCAGACAATATAACAAACATCCAGGTATAAATAAAGAGAAGGGGTAGAATTATCAGAACAAGTGATGGGCTCAAATGACAAATGTGAAATTATTTTTAAGTGTCTTGAATCACAGTCGTCATGCGGTCAACATAGAAAAGAAACGTATAACACCGATTTAAAAGAGTAATAGGTTATAAAGTGAGTACAAGTTTCATAAACGATACTTAAGTTTATTAATTTACAGCGAGGATCTATATTTTACGGATTCACCAACGACCGGTCCCTGTACTCTTCTTTAACAGAGTGAAACTACAGCTACAGAATTCTCAGCGAGATCCCGATCCATCCCAAGGCAAGATTCACTTCTGACCGTCGGAAAGCGTTGCTGGTAGATTACTGGTGTGCGTAAAGGGTAGTTCGGCATTCTTGTCTTCTTTCACACTTGCCATATCTGGCCATAATATCAAGAAAGAAAGTTTAACACACAACAATATGAGCGAAATGTCTTCAAAACTCGGTTTAGACAGAGAAATGTCTGAACACAAAAAGGGGAGGTCAACCTGTAATATGATCACATAATTGTCCTGTATGCATCAGTGGTTACTACAATCAGTTTGTGAATGAAAATATGTTTTTGTTTTACCGCGATTGTATTTAAGAGACCTTTACAACTAGAAGCCTTATCCGCCGTGATCAATACTGATCAATGACTTGCAAGCAATAGAAGCATTTTCGTGTGACTCACAATACCAATGGCATGCCTCGTCGCAGTGGGAAAAAGAACTAGCTTTGCATATTCCATCGTCTCTTGGTAGTTTTGTTTGTGCGTCTATTTTCTTACTCTTCAGAATGCTTTCTCATCCATCTATGCTATAAATTCGTCTCCATTTAACCGTGTACGTTTGTTTGCTTCCAAATCAATATGCGTGATCTATACTTTTTTAAGATGTCCTTAGGAATACCATTATTGTATTTCATTGGATTTACTTCTCTCAGCTCAGATTTCCTCTTTCATTTAGAGTCGCAGCCTGTTACCTAAAAGCAATTGACCGATCGCCAGAGCCTATTATATATATATATATATATATATATATATATATATATATATATATATATATATATATATATATATATATATATATATATATATATATATATATATATATATATATATATATATATATATATGTGTGTGTGTGTGTGTGTGTGTGTGTGTGTGTGTGTGTTTTAACGTAGCTTCAACATAATCTCAATCATATGCAGTGTGGCAGTTTAAAGCAAGCAATGGGGCATCATGCCGCTAATATCATGTCCCACCCTATCACATTATCCTGACACCAGGCTGACCAGTTCTAACACCAATCTCTTAATGCTGAGCACCAAGCGAGGCAGCTGTTAGTACAATTTTTATAAGTATTTGGTATGACTCGGCTGGGCTGTGAACCCGCGACCTCCTGCATACAACAAGGACGCTCTATCCGCTAGGCAATTGGAGCGGTCGTAAAGGCCGATATAACTACACGGACTCATTAGCATATTATATCATATAAAAATTCTACATCTGCTGACACTTAATCTACGTGAATTAGTCTCAATATTTAAATCTGTAAGATTTTTTTAAAGAAAATTAAAACGTTTGGAAAAGGTCGAAATTGTGACAGTTTAAAATGTTCATATGATAGACTGTGATAACCGGCTAGATGACAGACCTTTGACCTGAAGTGCGCCTAAATTCACGTTATACTTCACATCATTGCCTGCTCTAGTACGCATGGGCGGTCTATAAATATCAGCACTTGCTTGGATTTGACTGGCATACGTTAATAAGTTTATTACCAGGCCTAAAAATAAATTGATACATTGATCATATATCTAACGTAGGACCTCAAAGATACAATGCAAGTATTATACGTCTGCTATATGCTGGTTACGTTCGAAAGTTAACAGCTTCGTGTGCGCAAGAAAAGTTCGCATGAAAAACATTAAAGTTTAAAACATAATTTATTATTTATGGCGGATGTCAGAGCTCACCTGTCATGATCACTGTTGCAGTAAAACAAGATAAAACAAAATACGGAACAGTGAGGGTCTTAACGGGGTACAAATGAAAAATAAAGCACCGTATGTATAATACCGTAAGTACCATTAGATATTTGCCGTTCAAGAATGTGTTCTAACATGACAGCTCATTTTTTTCTAACAAGTTAGGAAACGAGTGCACTATTTCTCTCTTAAGCGAATACTGAACCTTGAAATAATTAAATTGTTCAAAATGTTTCTACGTTTGAACTTACCAGAAAGTAAAGGTTATATTTTACAAGAAAGTAAAGGTTATATTTTACCAGAAAGTAAAGGTTATATTTTACCAGAAAGTAAAGGTTATATTTTCTCAAACATATATGATAGTTTAATTTAATGAATCGCTGTAAAAGTGTCTTTGCATTTTAGCATTGGAAATTAATCTTTCTTAGATTATGCCCTTATATTGTGTGAATTGGTCATTTTGTTTATCTATTTGTCTCTGTCTCTCTTTGTATGTCCGCTCACCATCTATCTATCTATCTTTCTATCTATCTATCTATCTATCTATCTATCTATCTATCTATCTATCTATCTATCTATCTAGCTATCTATCTATCTATCTATCTATCTATCTATCTATCTATCCATCCATCCATCCATCCATCCATCCATCCATCCATCCATCCATCCTATCTATCTATCTATCTATCTATCTATCTATCTATCTATCTATCTATCTATCTATCTATCTATCTATCTATCTATCTATCTATCTATCTATCTACTGTCCCCCTAAATATGTACTTAATACGCAAATAAGCACACCAATATCTTCATTTGCTTTTCTCCTGCCAAGAATTAGGTCGTCTATACCAAACCACGTCTCAGTTTTATCAAACGAGGATTTAAGGACCGTGCACCTAGTAACCTCTTCAGTTCGAATCAATATGTATCACCACTGATGTAATGTTTTCAAATAGTAGCAGTAAATATTGTAAAGCCTAATATACAGTCATTTAAAAAGACTTTTATTTTTTTATGGCCCTCGATTCCAAGTGATGCAAATACAAAGTGCTGCCCTTTGCTTAAGACCTAGGACGATTTGCTTTTTATAAAGCAATATATCACACCTGGAATCTTTAATGTGAAATTTGTCTCCACCGAGTTGCCTGTGCTGTTCTTTACTACCACTGTTAGGTTAATTATGATCTCAATTTGGAACCCACTAAGGGATTATTTAATCAAGGTGCATGCTGCAGTGAATTTCAGTCTAAATAGCATTAACCGTATTCAGTATAATCCATCATTATGGCACATATCTAATACAAAATTCCTCGTTTAGTTTAGCTTGTTCTTGGCAAATGAGAGAGCACTTGCAAATGGGTCAATGAAAAGGAGATATGATAGAAACCGACTACGGTAGAAATCACCAAATCAATTTATGATCTATCCACCAAGCAAACGGGATTTGAACCCAGAACGTATTGGGGCGCGCTTGATGAATGTACTGGCTATGCTTAGGTGACATATACATTGAATTAAACGGCAAGAATCAAAACTGAGAGTTCAGCAGAGAGCACCGTGTTAATGGTGTAACGCTACACATTTGATTCCAATAAATAGTAATATCAACAACAACAACAAATTATAAACCTGCTTAGGTCACAAATTTGCGTTCGACACTGTATACTATGCTGAATTTAGCTGACATTACTGCATGTGACACCACTCTGGAGCCTAGTGGTTAGCGCAGGAGGTCGTGGGTTCGATACCCGGCCTAGTCATACCAAAGACTTACCAAAATGGTACCAACACCTACCTCGCTTGGCGCTCAGAATTAAGATATAATGTGACTGAGCAGCAAAGAGGGTGGACAGGCCGAAACTATTTCAAGCAAACCGAAACTATTTCAAACGAAATCCTAAAGGATTTCAAACCGAAACCAATTAAGGCAGACAAAAAAAAAAGAGAAATCCTTTAGGATTTTACGCTAAAGACCCGGCACTGATGTCGCAGCGGAGACGAATTGTTTGAACCGAATATTTGATCAAGTCCGATACGATATCTTGATTTCGGGTCGTGCAAATTTATCGTTACAAATCCATGTGGAATTGACTGGGCGTGGCTAAAGAAATTTCTAAAGAGATTATAATCCATATCTCCAATGCACCAAGTCTGGTGAATATTTCGTGGCGTATGTGTGTCTACTCCATTAAATACAGCAAGAATATTGCAGTTATCTCTGGTCACTTTTGGTATTTGAGTGTATCGTTGAGTGACATATATCACATCGGTATTTTATTCCTACCTCTGGAAAATATCCCAGCAGGATTCTTTTGATTGTCTAACATGACATCATCATATGCGACTAAATTGTTAATACATCCATCAATATCATCAATACTCGGTACTTCTTCGATATCGGTTATAAACTCAATAATATCCTCATCGATTTCCGATTTTGCTTTCTCGTTAAAATCCTTTAACACCTCTTAACATTGCTGATCGTCTACACTTGGGGCTACTAAATACAACTTGTCCCATTTCATCCATCTTGCTATTAAATTAAGTAACAACTGCGTCTTGCCACTTCCAGATGGTCCGATTATAATCATTCGAATAGAATTCGGTAGCGCTGCATGATGCTTAACTGGTTCTCGTGTTTTTTTTCGCCGAAAAATCAATTACATTCATGTTATTATAAATAAATTTTGGATCTATTATGTGTGAAATGTAAGAAGCGTACTAGCACAAATGACTTGATAACAATTACAACTAAAAATAACAGATCAGCACTTGCTGGTAAGTGTGTACAATGTGGTACCAACAAATTTAGATTTGTTTCCCTTGATAAAATCGAGGATTTAAAAAAAACGAGGACGTGATATTGCAGCCAAGTTAGTAAAACTTCCAGGAAAACCATGGGCAAAATATCCGGGAGAAAAACATCTTCCAGGGTATAGTTATTGTGGACCCTGTACCAGACTTGACATCCGACTCGATGATCAAAACCAACCCCGACCCGGTGAAAACCCAATAAACGCCATTGATAAGGCTTGTTATGCTCATGATGTTGTTTATAAAAGCAGTAATCTGCAACACAGACATCTCGCAGATGTGAAATTAATTCATGCTTTGAATTCTATCCCTGATAAATCCTTCAAAGAAAAATTGGCTTCATGGTTGATAAAATCGGCGATGAAAAAGTAAATTGATGTTGGGTGCTTGTAATTAATAACATCATGGAATCTATTTATTATTCTCCAAGAGGATTCTTGAGGGGTAAATCAGCAATCAGTAAACTCGCTAGCGCCGCAAAGGTAAAACATACTACAGCAGCGGATTGGTTATCCAAACAGGCGATATGGCAAATTTATCTACCACCGCCTAAACAAATTAACTTCTCGCATTTTTATGTCAGCGCACCTAATGAGGTTCATCAGGGCGATATATTATTTCTGCAGCATGATGGTGTTTACAAGTATGCGCTATCCGTAGTTGATGGTGCGATTAGATACAAACAAGCAGAACCATTAAAGACAAAATCATCAACTGAAGTGGCTTCTGCATTTGAAAGGATATATCGACGAGGTCCTCTGCATTGGCCAAATCTAATGCAAGTTGATCCTGGCAAATAATTTCAGGGTGCAGTGTTATCAACAATGAAGCATCATAATGTCACCATCAGACGAAGACATACTACGTTACATCGCGATCAGGCAATTGTTGAACGATTTAATCGGACAATTGCTGAGGGGTTATTTGGACATCAATACGCGAAGGAATTTATTCAGGATAAACGATCTCGTGAATGGGTCAAGAGATTACCAGGCGTAATTACCGCGCTGAATAATGAGATTACTCGAACAATTAATTTGAAACGTAAACAACGCGATTAAAAAGAAGTATATACCTGTAAAACCGAAAAATGATTTTTCAAAACAACCAATACTCGGCAATGTCACTGTTAGATATTTATATGAACCAGGAGAGCTCGAAGGTGGAAAAAAAGGAGCTACTGATCCTATTTGGAGTGTCACTACGCATAAAATATCTAGCATAACACGATCCACGAGTAGAACGCCAGTCTATAGATTGGATTCAACTGCTCCTCAGCGTGGATTTACTCGTGAACAATTACAGGTGATACCCGAGGATACTCAATTACCGCCGCGTGGTCTTAACTAGCAACTCTTCGTCTGTTGCACTCAAGACAAGTCAGCATCACATTATCTCTGGTATGACCTACGCTGCTATTTTTTCTGTCTACGGTAAATTGGCATGGGTCTTTATCCGACCAACACCAATGCTTTATACAATTACAACTCGCGCAGTGATTATTCTGTTGTTGTTTCAGTGTGATTATAAATTCAGCATCAATGTCAAATTTTCTGTTATTTATTTTTGTCCTGTTGTTTATAACCAGAGAGTTTCTTTCTGATTATATCATCGCTGACAATATCACTGATTGTTGTGTCATTATAATCTAAAACAACTCTTCGAAGTTGATTTATTCTTCGTACTCTGGACACTGCGAGATAAACTAAATTCGACCACTCGATGCGATTATCTATGATCCAAACAATTGTATCGGATATAGTCAACCCCTGCGAAGAATGTATCGTCGCTGCGTATCCTAGCTTCCATGGGGATTTTTCAGCACGCAATGCATCTTCGACGACATTGATATCAACTAACACAATATCATTATATACGAGAATCTGCTTCCTTGACTCTGTCAGGCCTGGAATATCAATTTTGATATTTTGTCTTCGTGTATCCTTGGGCCTATAACACGATGGCACTGGAAGTGTTGCAAATTTTTATTTGTGTGTGTTAAATAACTTAATCTGAAGTGTATCTCTGACTATCTTTCTACTTGCCACTATCAAATCGTTTGGTCTCCACGCTTCCCAGAAATCATTCAATGGGGTTTCTGAAATTATTTCACGCGCTATTTCACATTGAATTCTATCCGGTTGTAATCTGATTAGTTTTTTGAACTCGCGTAATTGTTTATCAAGTGATTTATGATCAGTACTAATTTCTTCATAATAATCTACAAAATTCATCAGCCGATTATGCGGGGATAAACCGATAAATGGTGGTGGTTGACCATGATCGCCATACATTATCACTTTTGTATTCGCTAGCAATAACCAATAGAGAAACCTTTGTAATACATCTAACGACACTGTGCATATCTCATTCCAAATGAGGATTTCAGGAATATATTTCTCGCCCATTCGATCAGGAGTCCATTCGTCACATTTCCATCGAGAGAAACTGTGAAAAGTGCAAGCATTAATTCCTCGCTGTTTCATCTCTCTTGCAAGTCTGTGTGTTGGTGTTAGCACACTCATGTTTGATTTCCCTCGAAATAATTCAATCGCACAAGTCGTCTTCCCTAACCCACCAGAGCCGTTTAAGTAACTGGTTTTATGTCTACATATTGGATCAGAATACGACGGTGCATTAGATAGTTCTGATATCTGATTATTTTTCAAGTAATTGTTTTCAATTGTAACATCTGCTGATTTAGAATAATCACGCAGTATTTCCTTTTTAATTCTCCATGATTCCCAACTTTCGTCTGAATTAGTGAATTCAGCCACTGCTTTTTATGTTTTACGTCTATATAAAATGAATCAGTTTCGACTCTAACTGCGGATTCAGGAAATCTATTTATCATCGAAAGTAAATTAATAGAAGCATAAGCCAGCATAGACGACCTTAAGTACGTATACTGAGGATTTTCTTCGTCATTATAAGTAACAATTGTACCTAATTTGGTTCCATCGGATAGGAAGGCGTCTTTACGATTTACATATATACCCCTAGATGTTACATCTGCGATTATAAAATCGTATTCAGCATCATCTATAATCAACCGCGAAGAATTTCGTTTATGGTCGCATTTTCCACCTTGTGTGAATTTACCAATTATTCTTCTACCAAGATCTTTTGCATGTTTATTTCTAACTTCAAAGATTTCTTAGGACCATTTCACGATATATTCTTCGTCGAGATCGGGGATTTGTTTTTTGTTTTCGGTGATTATACTATGTAGACTATCGGGTTGTGGTAACCAGACTTCAGTTTGTTTTCGATATGATATAATTGCTTCACTGACAATCAGCGATATCAGCATTTTAGAATCAATCATATACCGTAATAACACTATTGGCATCCAGTGTTTTTCAGAGATGTGTCTACCAAACCAAACATAACAACACGGACGAAGTCCTTTAGCCACTTCAAATGATACCACACAAGCGAATCCGGTTAAATCAAAATCGGGCAGTGGTCCTTTAATCGCAACAAGGGTCATCCCATGTGTGGGATGCCAAGATCGTTTAAAATACTCAGAGCATTCTCCGCACCCGAAAAAACTACCTGGATAACACGCAACCATATCAACCGAAATAATACTTTTGGGGTCATATTTTGTATTCCATAATCCACCGTGGTCATAGTCAACACAACTATCTTGGATATCTGATAGAAATTCTGCTCTTGTTGGTTTCCATAGATTTATCTTTCTCGTGAAATGAGCTGCAACTGACGGTATTGTAAAACAGTTTGTCAGTAATTGTTCGTCGTGATCCGTTGAAAAACCACTAGCTAGTTTTTTCATCTCGTCATGGAGGGCTTCACTACGATATAATTCGCCACTGAGTTTTACAAATTGATCGAATTTACGCTCTTCGTCTTCAAAACTCAAATAACCACACTGACACTGGATCGTTTTTACATGACTGAGAAATAAAATCAAATAAATTTCCCGTGTAATATTTCATTGTTCTATCCCGCGGTAATATTGTTACTGCGGATGTCCACGCGTATGCATTATGGTAAATAATTTTGATTGGAGATCCTCTCGATTTATATTTCGGTTCATATAATATCTCGCCTGTTACTGTCTCCACGGATATTGGGAATTTTAGTATCCGCTCTAACGCGGCCACATTATGAATTGTTGCTCCGCTCTCCTTCACTGTTAATCCCCATTCATTTATTATTTTTTTTGCGTCTTAGATCCGTCAATTTGTTTCCACGCAATGCATTTGTAAAATGCTCTATTATTCGTTCTGCTACACAATTCAAGGACGAATATTTCATGGGTTTTAATTTTTCAATACTCGGCATATCATTTATCGAATAGATCCCATAAACAACCGCGTTTACAGGATAGGATCTCTCGTAATACGGTTTGTCAATCCCAGTCAGAATTCCTGGTTTGGAATCCTGACTCACAGTGACAGTTCTCGTATTGTTTAGGATGGGTTCAAATTTGTCCCGTATAATCCAATTCCCCGATTCTGAGCGGATAATGAATTTAACTCTAAAAAAATACTTTTTCTTGTCAAGATGTGAGATTATCACTGCTGCTCTTTCGTCGTTCATGGTAGCATCAACACTACCATCAATTCGAAATGTTGACCAACAGTGAGATGCTCCATCGCGCTTGAATTCATTAAAACCATCACGGATTCTACCTATCATGCTTCTATCACTTATTAGACCCTTTGGTACATCAGTGGAGACTATCGAGATTAAATTCAACATTTTTCCAAGGCGTAATTTTCGATAATCTCTCGAACTCCTCCATATTATAATTAAAACAAGTATTTAAATAAGGTATTTATTATATAATAAATCATTGCAAATGGCTTATGATAGGATCAGTAACCGCTTGTAACAAATCATACAGAAATGAATTATGCGGATATCATTTACAAAGCGTACGTCGTGGGAGTTTTGGGCCCTTACGTTGCATTCGATGTGGGGTAGGTGTGCGTGGTAAGTCGCAGTTGTGTCTCAATTGCGGTGGTAAGCGATACACAGAGCTAAAGCGCTATTATGATAAACGAGTCAAGGACTCCATCACAGATTCCATCAATGACTCTGACTGTGTCAGCGTCCTTGACAGAGTCAAGGATAACATCATAAGAACACCTCAAGACTACATTGATAGATTCTCAAATAATAATTAAACCAAATAATGAATTAGACAAATAATACTATAGTATATAAATGAACCAATAATTTCAACGACATCCTGTGATTACCAATTATGAATCATTTCGTGATGGTATTGTCAGACAACGCAGGCTGAAGAAACCAGTTCGTATTGTTAATAATCTTGGATATCTTATATTTAATTCTGAAGGGAAAAGTCACCTTAATCACAGAGTCGCATATGAGTGTTTCCATGGATTGTTAAAGATGGGTTTGTAATCGATCATCTTGATTCCAATCCTAGGAACAATTCTTTATCGAATCTACGAGCTATAACACAAAGTGAAAACACCAAACAAGGAGGGACTGGAAAACACTCGAAAAATGCGAAACCTATAACATTAATTACTACAGAAATAACGAACAAAGAGTATTTCAATCAATGAATGAAGCTGGAAAGTATTTCAATATTTGCGAACCTTCGGTACGAAAAGTAGCAGAACGATTATATCAATCAGCGATTTCCAAGAGAACCGGAGATAGAATTTAATTCGTTTACATTTAAATTATTATATGTAGTATTAATGGGAATAACTCCTGTAGGCTTGTGTGTGTAGTTTTGAAACAACGATAACTCCTTTGTTGTAGTCACGGGATTTTTCGATGACTGAATATCTTTTTTATGTGTTGGTTTTTGAAATACTATCACCGGATCTCAATGGAAATAATCAAGTATTCTTTTTTTGATGTTTTTTTCTTCAAGTATTTGTTTTGTGAAAAAATGAATCAAATAGGTGGTATTCTTTTTTTGTTGATGTTTTTTCAAGTATTTGGTTTCGTTTAGATACTTTCAATAATCATAATTAAGTATACGAAAGAATAAAAATCGCACACCACATTATTGGTTTTCATGTATTAGTTAGCTTATATACCATGCTGTGTCCTCCAGTATTGGGGCTTTAAGCCATTCGAAATTCAACCGTGAAACCACCATATGGCACACACCGTCACACGATATGAATGTGTTTTTGCATTCAACCCGGGTGATTTTGTTGGGGGGATGGTGGTTTCAGTCTGAATGTAGAACAGCCCCGTGTGTGTATGTGCTGTGTGTCCACCTATAATCCATTATTATATGCTGTATTGTCTTGTGCTGTCCTATTTGTATATATCATTGTAAATACATATCATTTCATTGTAAATACCATTATGTAAGTACCATATCATTTCATTGTAAATATGTAAATACTTGTAAATATGTAAATATGTATATATCTATATATCTATATGTAAATGTTACGTCCATTTGCCAAGCATACCTTCTTGGGGTTTGCTTTGTGGTACCTCTTGGCTTCTCAGATGTGAATATCACCTGAAGGGTTCCAAGTGGGGTTCATCATATATATCTCTAGGCGCAATAAGATGTGAATAATACCTTAGAACGAATGGAGTTCATATATAATCATATATAATCATATCATACAAAAACGGGTCAAAAATGACCCCTATTTTTTTTTATTAGATATATAATATTTCATATGTGAATTTCGAAAATATGAATGTCATTATAATTGAGATTTCAATTTTGAAAAATAAAGGAATACAATTATTTAATTAATTAGATTGTAATCAGATTCTCTCTGAATTTCATGATCTTGATGATAGCGCCCGGAATAATAGATATGTCCTTGCCAAACAGTATGGGTTGATCAAACGAATTCAGCACGCGGTAAATGATCACTTGTATTCTGTAACGACATCAACAAATTTATCCCGCTGTTACTTGCTGAAGAAAAAGTCAGAAGTGAATTGGGCTAACAATATGAAATCAAACGCACAATAAACTCGAAAATCAAAACAATAAGAGAAGAAATCATCAGATAACATGAAAATACAGCAACACAGTGAAAAGTCTCTGATACTCTAAACAATGCCCAACCCGTTGCAGGTGAGTAATCCGCATACAATAAAGCCCCATTGACAAATAATTCTATAGACAGGTATGCGCTTACTCGCATAGAATGAATTTGTATAGACGGGTATGATAGTGTTCGGTGATTTAATCACTGGTGATTTTGTCACTACGCGGAAGTAATGAACACACTTTCAGGGGTGGGTGAGTTTTCACTTATAATTTAGGTGGTATATTATATTTATAATGGTAGGTGAAGCGCTAACAACTAGATTAGCACGCGAATGATTATCTGCGATTAAGAAATTTATTCCGATTCGTGATTCCGTACGAAATAAGCTCCAAACGAGACAAGAATTTCAAACTAATTTCACAACGAGAACCGAACAATTATTCAAACCAATAACCACTGCTACTAAGGATACTGTACCAGTACTTAAAAAAATAGCAAAGGAAACTTAAACAACATCATCGCTGTTACAAAAAAAAACTCCTGGTCCAAAAGCAACCAAATGAAAAAATAGTAGAGGAATTACGTGCGAGATTTAATGAGAAGGGGTTAGCAGCAATTGATAAGACTGATAAAACGGAAATTCCTGCGCTTGTTGTTACGACTTATGAAAACAGAAAACAAAATGTTGAAAACAGGACAACACACGTATATTAAAAATATAGAACATTTGGCTGACGTGTTTTACAAAATCAAAACTAACACAAGTCGCATTGATCAAGACAATGCATCATGCATTGGATATCTCAATGCGGTGGGTACAGTGAATGATAAATATGAAGAACTAAAAACAAAACAAAAAACCACAAAGAAAAAGACAACAGCCTTCAAAGAAAATATCTTTCTCACCTTAACGACAGCCACCACCTGACGATGATGATAAGCATACATTGTATATGCCATCTGATCAAGATGAATTTAATGATGAACTTTTTAGACATTTACAAGATCAGGAAAAGGAACACAAGGTACAAATGTTTATGGTAGTGGGAAGGGGTTTTCTCAGGGTGAAACCCAAAACAGAGTTTCAGGTAGTGGTCTAGTTCGTTGTCTTAATGGTATTCTCGGGGATATATCACGATTAGAAATTCTCGTAGGAGGGACACTAGCCGGAAATAACTACCCGGAAATAATTAATGAGGCAGTTGATATCTGCAGACGACTATTTGAGGGTGGTATCATGGATATTGGTGTATACCGAGAGTTTATTGATGAGCTAACGGACGGTTACCACAGTGATTAAATCACCACATTAGATAAATATCATTTAAATAAGACGATCATACACTACAACCACAACAAACCAACCATGACTTACGTAGTAAAGCTATTGATGTTATTCGTGATAAGGTTATTAGCGCTGTTGGTGATGTTGCCGGTAAAGCATTTTCCGCGTCTAAAGAAAAACTAGTAGCGTTAGTTCGGCGAAGAAAGAAACCAACAATGGCTTCGTCATCAGCGACGAAGACACTAGGACCACTACCATCTACGGAAATTATGCCTGCAAGTATTAGCAAAATAATAAATAACGCAGTGGGTCAAAAAATAGCATCACGATATGACACTCAGGGAAATATTACTGCAAATATGATAGCGGAACGTGGCTTGAAATCGCAATCGAGATCAAGAAATATATAATAATATGTTCAAAACGTCTCCCGACCCAGCGTTCGATATGGACGCCCCAGTACCCAAGAATTATTCTGTACGCAATTATCATTTCTATTCCTATCATGCAGTACAACCAAATAGTCGATCAAGAATCGAACTTCACGTCCAGGATACCAGCAAATACTTTCTAAGGAGAAATTATAACGGCTGGTGATACTCCTGCTGTATCAGCACCATATGACCTAAATGCCAAAATCGGCTTTGTCAATAATGATATCATGGCGCTATTTAACAGCGCTAGATACATGATTGGTGGAAGAGAGATTGAATCCATAGAGCATGATGTTGATGTTACCACAACAACAGTGGGGTTAGCAAGATATTCTGATGATTATGCAAGATCGGAGATCGGCAGGTCCATCTATGATGTTCTCTAAGGATATTACTGATTACGCTGAATACAATAAGTATATTAAAGTAAGGACACCGAAAGATACCGCATCTGATCCACAACCAGTACCTGGTTCTCTTGAACACGAAGCAAGACCAACTGCTGCCTTTGATGTTATAAAAGGTGATACTATTCGTTACAACTTAAGGTTTGCAACACGCGTATCAATGTTGCATGGACAGCGTAGATTACTCTCATGCGCGATTCCACTACATCATATATTTGGATTCTGCAGAAATGTTAGAAAAGTTATTTATGGAGCGAAGCAGACAGTAGTACTCGTTCAAGGTGGCGACGATAATAATGCAATCTGGCGAGAAACAGGCCCTGCTGGAGCTCTAGTCGCTGGTGATAAAGTAAATATAACAAAACTTTCACTGTGGATGCCAGTAATGACTCCATCAATCACCGCAAAAGAAAAATTACTATCATTTATGGATCATGGAGGAAAATCATTACTACGTTGGCTAACAACAACAACAGATACTATGGATAGTACTGTTAATGGTGTATTTACATCGTACATGGCACCAAAACAAGGGGTTTCTGCGCCACGACATATATTTATTGTGTTACAGGATAAAGCGCGATTAAATTCACAAACACGCAGCCATATGATATTTGATCAATTGGGTGTTAATGAAGTCTCGTTGAGCATAAACGGCCAACAGAAACCATCCGAGGTTATTTTACTTAATTACGGACAAAACCAAATAGCATGCGCATGTCATCGTTTGCTATCATTTATGGGACGCGATCATAATGTAGATACCGGTCTGCAACTATCACAATTGGATTTTAGAAATCAATATCCCATCTACTACATTTCGTTGGAACATCTTGACTTAACCAGACAATCCGTCTTGTGTAACCGCTCCTCCTGCTGGTGGTTACAGAGCAGTTGCTGTCATTCTCAGTGACAAATTAATGCTACTCAAAGGTGTTGGTGGACGGATGAGAGTTTATTGATACACCAGTGGAAAATATGTAGTGTAACAATTAGATCAATCTCGTATTAAATAAAATGTCATATAGTCATGTTAGTGTTCCGTTAACTCCTGGTCAAATTAAAAAAATTGCAATCGGAATCAGCTAAAAAATGTGGAACTACGATATCGCTGAAGCACAATCAGATGTCTGGTGGTCAAAATAAACTTTCGCTGACAGCTCGTTAGATAAAACACTTCAATGATGCCATCAAAGATAAATTTAGTGTTCAGGTCACTGTCTGCGGCCGCGATCAAAAACATGATAAAATCAGGTGGTATATTCCCACTTTTAGCTGCGTTACCAGCGTTGATTGCGTCCGCGGCCCCAGCGATAGCAAAAGCCGCCGCGCTAGGAGCCGTTGGTATAGCGGCAGCGATGGCACTAAAGAAAGCTATCGGAAGCAGGTATAAAAAAGAAACGATTTGGAAAGGGTCAAAGACTACCAGAAACTCCGTATTCATGGTACAGCGGAAACGGCCTGAGACTAGGAACAATTCACTAACAATAGTTCCCATGTCAAATTTTGAATTACTCGATGCTACTAAAAAACTAGCGATAAAAAACGTTAGAGGTGTCTTTATGAGAGATCAATTACCACAACAACCAAACAACGCTGAAATCGATATCATTAATCTCGATAACAGCACCGGACCTGGAACTCACTGGGTTGCATACGCGATTGATCCGCGTGTGATTGTTCATTTCGATGCATATGGGTTAGCACCGCCTAAAGAATTTATGCGTTATATAAACCGCTTAAAAATTCCTATCTGGTTCTCCACGCTACCAACACAGAAAATGAATGACCCACCAATATGTGGCATAGAAGTATTGAATTTCCTCGACGCTATTTCATCATCGGGAAAACTACCCCATAAAACCGTACACGAATATACAAGTAATCGCTTTTTAGAAAGAAATTATATAAAATAACATGATTAATATTTGGGGGAGATCTCTATCAAGCCTGAAAAACCCACCGCGGAAATATCTGCATCCGGTGATGTAAAAAAGATAATCGAAGATAAAATATCCGAGATGTCAAATCTCGCAAGTGTTGATCCCAATGAAATAGTTGTATTTCAAGATCGTCAGGGTAAATTGAAAACGAGTAATATTTCCCTTGATGATATCTTAGTTAAACAACTCGACGCAGTAGAAGATACTATCGCGTTGTTTTCCAAGGAGGGTAATCTCAAACCAGATGTTTTCATTTCGACGCTCACAAATAAATTAACAGCGCTCGGTGATAATTATTCATCAACGATAGAATTATTTAGAATACTACGCGATGAATATGACGACCATATAACTAAATTTAATCGGATTTCTGAATTACAAAGAAGTATAATTGACAATATTGACAAACCTCTATTAGATTTCTTTTGAAATCCACCGGTGACCACACCGAAACTCACTGAGATAAAAACCACTATCGATGTTTTGACAAAACTGCGATACTATGTTACGTAAAACTTTTAAAACAACCGATGATGCCGTCAATAAAGTTTTTGGTAAAAATGCTAAACCCGAATAAATCAAAACAGATCTCGCTGGTATTATCACGAAACTCTATGAAATAACCGCGATTAATCGGCGAATAGAAGTTGTTCGCGAAGATATTCAAACGACCAGCTATGTCATCAGGGATGATCTACCGAGGATGATAGAAAAACTTGAAAAAATAAAAATCCCTCACGAACAAAAATATATCGTAAATAATGTGTACGCGATCCAACACGGATTATTTGCGTGCACACCATCCACTAACATATTAAATATCACCGCGGCCGTCAAAGGTATTTATCGATTAACACTAGTGTCGCCGACTCAATTTAATATTTCATCAACGAGTTCATCTGGGGTCAACAATATGATACCAACGATCATCGACAAGGAAACAAGTGAACGATTCACAATAATATCCACCGATAATAATTTGGCTAGAGTTTCAGTAACAAGGTATGTGGAATTCATAGCGAATTTAAGTAAACAACTGAATTAAAAATCCATAGGATTTTCAACGCCAGCGTTTTTATTGCTAGCAATTTGAAATCTATTGTAATAAAAATGTCATCATTGGCAACATCACAGCAATATCGCTATGATCAGGTCAGAGAATTTCAAACTAAACTCAAAACACTCACTGAGGAGTATCAAGTAAAAATAAAAAAATACTGACGAAAAATTACCGTAGTTCACGTTACCGTGTACTCGGTATCAGGTGTAATCACCGGAGCTGGTATTATACTCTCCCTGGTGTCTATGATTGCCCCAATAGCTGTTCCAATTTGTATATCTTCGACGACAACAATCGCAGGAATAATTTCAATAATAACAAAAAAAAAATATCATCATGTAGCCAGCATAAACTGCAGGATTACGTAGTTAGGTTCCATGTTGTGTCAACCGCATACTCGCAATTATCATCGATGATATCGTCCTCCCTCGATGACACATTACTATCAGATAATGAGTTTTCAGCGATGGTATGTGTTTATGATTCCGCGATGTCAAAATTAGAAAAACAACACGAATATAATAACAATGGTAACATCGCAAGAACTACTTCAACGAATAGTGGGAAACACCACACCGGTGAAAACAAGCATGATATAAATAACCTCAACGAATCTTGAATTCAGTGTGAATTTCCCCACTGCAATTCCGGTGAAAGAGATAGCACTAGCAAAATTACGAGTATACCATAGTTGGCATAACATTTGATCAGTACCATTCGGTGGTCAACAGCCAAATAATTCCCTGGTGTTTACGAATAAGAATAAATAAGACGGGACTCCATCGAACAAGTCAATAACGAATTAAAGCGTAGAATAAAATCCATTACTGGAAAAGAATCAAAAATCGCTATTACAGTTCACGAGCGGACGTTATCATCCGCGATTGAGATAAGCTCTCCGGGATATGTCGTAGACATCTATCAGAGTTCGATAAGAACCGTGCTAGGATGGCCTGAAATAACACCTCCACCTGAAACGAAAAAATCTGATTATGTCACGGACAAACAATCATACCACGAATTTACCCCATCATATAAAGAACACCTCTGTGATATAAAAAAAACTCGTCGCTGCAGGGTACCAATCTTTTTTACCCTAATAAAGATTACGGTTTTTGGAGATTTATTATTGGACCGAATCCAGAACTAAATTATATAGATATCGAACAAAGTAAATTTATTGAATACTTTATAGAGATCAATCAAGAACACAGTCGACAACTACAACGACTACATCAAGCTTTTCTTGAGTCCAATCAAAGTGAAATTATTAAACAAATTGAAATATTAAATCAGCTTGTATCCGACATGGAAGATATTTACAAGAAAATAATTCAAGTAATTATTCATGCTGATACTAAAAACATTCTCTCTAGACAATTTCTTTAACTCTATACAATATAACAGAACCTGATCTACCGAATTTTAAATTTCTTGGGTATAACGCAGACGAACTAAAAAATTCGTTAATGATTTTGTCAATGAAATGTTTACTATGATACTCACCGCATGGAGACAACAACACAAGGGTTCAACCATCCTCAAACATAATAACGACCCAGACGGTGGTGGGCGACATATCGCTCCTCAAAACGTCAATATATCCTCGGTGATTGCAGTGAATCTAGTATGTGATGTTATCGAAGGAAGTTATCAAATAAATCTCGAAAGATCAAATCAAGCCCAACAAGGATATATTTTATACTCATTTGCACCAACAGCTCCACCCGGATTTTTAATCATTGAGGATCAAACGAATCCAGTGTATATGCGATGTCATAATGATTCGTTAACGAGAATTAATTTCAAAACTCACCGACCAATCCAATAATCTGATTGATTTACAAGGAGACGTTTTACAAAGTAGACTGTTTGTGAAATCCTAAATTGCTAGCAATTTCAACGATTTTCAATTCGTCTCCGCAGCGATATCAGTGCCGGGTCTGTGGCGTAAAATCCAAAAGGATTTCTCTTTTTTTAGTGGGTCTGAATTGGTTTCGGTTTGAAATCCTTTAGTATTTTGTTTGAAATAGTTTCGGCTTGCTTGAAATAGTTTCGGTCTGTCCACCCTCTTTGCTGCTGATTGGGTGGGACATCATGCTACATGTTTGCGGCGTGATGCCCCAGTTGCTAGACAACTGCATCGCTGCAGACATCGTGGCGATATGACTCAAAAATTGTTAAAGGTACGTTACAAATCCTAATCACACACACACAGTACAAGTGACATGAAATCGATATACGTAGCCTTAATTTTCGAAATAAATGCACGTGATTTGCATCAGTGTCAAATCGGCATTCAGCATGATTTTTTTAAAAATAAAAAAAAATCAACTCAGCTTTTTTTATCAGTCCCTACTTTTCTCTTAATGTTCGAAAAGCTTTATTTCTGGCGATATGATGGGTGTTATGCGTTTAAAAATGTAAAGGAAATAAACCATGATTTCCATTTTTACTTAGTCACTCAGGATGATGTTCCCTGAGGTTTGAAAATCTTCCACTCCATCTAATACATGTTTTGTTGTTGTTGTTGTTGTTGGGTTTAACGCCATTTTTCAGCACATGATAATCTGTACATGATGGTTAGTATAAATGGTGGAGGAAGAACCCGGGGAAAACCCCGGAAAGAACTACCGACCCACGATAAGATACTGGCAAGCTTTCTCACATACCCACATTGGCCGAATCTGAGGCTTGAGCCCATGCAGACAGAGGTGAGATGGCAGTAATCCGTAACGGAGATCGCATTCGACCACTCGGTCACTCAGGGCCCTTTCTGATACACGTAAAAACAAAGTGGTTTTTCTTCCAAATTAGTAGTTGTGTTTGAGCCACTCCCCACTGGCATAAGAGTACGTGTGTTAAGACGGCTGACAATGGAGAAGTTGAGGGCAGACTCCCGCTATCACAACAAAACGTGTATTAAGATGGTGAACAACGAAGCAATTGCGGGCAGACAAGATGGGGGCACAAGAGCAGGTGTATCAAGAACGATGACAATGGAGCAGGTGGGGATAGACTCCATGCTGGAACGGGAGTATGTGTATTAAGATGGCTGACTATTGAGCAGTTTTCCATACTGACACTACAGTACCTATTTGAAGTGACTGAATGGAGCCGTTGGGGGCAAACTACTATTAGCTTTCCTATGTATTCCATAAATGTGTTTCTCCAAACAGAACTCAGCACAACATCCTAACCACAACAGGATTTTTAATATAGACAATTACGCACACGAAAACATGATTGCATTTGTCCAGCACAATTATGTGGAAAAGCTGACCAAAGGATACAGTGGTGAAATTACTTTTCCGCCCCACTACTTCGTCAATATCTTACATATAAATGTTACACATATTCCAGCTTAGGGAACAAAAAAAAATATCTATTTGATTTTCATAGCAGATAAGGAGTTTTGACAGCTATACGACAGTGTTGGCATTCGGCAGGGTGCAAATGTGAATCAGACGCTTTAAAGATCCCCAAAATAAATTTTCTCTTCCTTTACTATAGAAAAATTTCGAAGTAATAAAAATGTATTTTCAGATAAGTTTCTGTCTAAATATTGGTTTGAAACGAAAAACAATTATACATTGAAATTGTTATAGAATTTAAATACAATTTTAACATTCAAATCTTTTAAAACCGCGGCATCGGCAGAATTATTTTTTTGGGGGGTGGGGTGGGTGGCAAACATGTAGTGAACAGCTATTACGTTTTACGGATGTGAGCCAAAACATCGCATGTTTAGAGGTGAAATAGAATTGGGGGAAAGTATCTATGTGCGGGCGCCCATGTTTGAAACATATAAATTCAATTATTTCAGAAAACAGGTTAAAATAATAACACTAAACTGACAAGCTTCAGTCGGCAAAATTGGTCAGTTGTTGACGTTGAAGGCAACTGGTAGTTTAAGTCCGGTAACTTGTAGCATTTGACTCAGAATCAGAAACGCATAATTGATTTTACAGACAAAATTGTAAAAGTTTTTTTTCTTTAATGTATATAGCTCAGAACACTAAAGGAAGACTGACCAGTGTTATATAACAGCTTTATTGTGTCAAGTACTCAGTGAGTTGCTAGGAAAGAGAAGCGATTCTCCAATTACACATATAGATGGGGTCAGCACAATGTTTAAAAGCAAAAACATGAAAAACTATTCAAAGTCACAAATCATTAAAGGTGTCCTGTAGCAGAAAACTACAATGACATCTAGCTTCATTACAATTATATATATATATATATATATATATATATATATATATATATATATATATATATATATATATATATATATATATATATATATATATATATATATATATATATATATATATATGTGTGTGTGTGTGTGTGTATATATATATGTGTGTGTGTATGTGTGTTTGTGTGTGTGTGTGTGTGTGTGTGTGTGTGTGTGTTGTTACGTGCTTAGGCTCGAATAAGCAGTAACACAGAAAGAGTGAAAACTAACAAGCTTGTAAAACTTTAACAATGATTTTATTAAGTACAATTATTTTCATAAAATAAATAAACTTACGGTTTTAGAGAATCAAATTCAACAAATATAGAATTCACAAAATAATCCACTAATGGAATTGCAAGTCCTGATAAATAAATGTTCTAATAGTTCCAGGTTCGAATCTTGACGATGTAATCCAAAATGGCTGACAATGTCACGTGGTACGGTTCTTGTTTTTAATCATCCAAATGAATATCATAAACATATGTCCTTTTTCCAGATAATTCTTCTTTTCCAACGAATTGACACAAAGTCCAAAATAATTAAACTCAAACAGATAATACACAACCAATAACTTACAATAAGCCCAAAATCTACTGAATTCCTATCCAAAACAACAGTCTATATAACTTTTTTTTTAGTAAACAAGTGATCACATGATTTTCTAGAAATTGATAGAAGTTCATGGAAGGTCACAGAAAGAGACTTCCTTTACTAAAAATAATATACTCTAGATATTTCCTACCCCTAAGAACTAAAAATAAAAATGTTGTCCTTGAAATTGACCAATAGTTTTAGAGGCTTGTTGACAATGTCTAAAGCAAGGTCAGGATTTAGGTCAAACAAGCCAAGGTCAAAACTTGTTTACAATTAGAGAATCTAAGTCAGCCTGAACATTCTAGAAAAAATCTCCCAATCAATTCATTTTAAGGGCAAAATAACAAATTTGGATTTAACATTTAAAAAAAATAAATAAATTAAATCCAATAGCCGTAACAGTGTGTATCGGTTTCACTATAACTTTACATGCGTGCCTCCACCAGCACTACTGTCACAACCACTAAGAAACGACTATGACAAAAATAATATATAAAAAAAAAGAATTCTTCCACTACTATTTCCACGGTAAAACTTGTGTATAAACCATTTAACTGGACACTGACTCAGAATCATTCTACTTTAGTCTGACCCCAGACATGCAATGCGTTCTTAATTTGTTTATATATTTGCACGTAGTGAAAAAGTTAGAACACAAATGTATAACTGAATGTATAGGCAACGTGAACAAAATGTCGCTAAAAAATGAAAACGTCCTCAGTTTGTATCCCTTGTTAAAGAACACACTCGGCATTTTAATGAAATTCGTAGATGTAGGACATAAAATCCGCATTTTAATGAAATTCGTAGATGTAGGACATAAAATCCGCATTTTAATGAAATTCGTAGATGTAGGACATAAAATCCGCATTTTAATGAAATTCGTAGATGTAGGACATAAAATCCGCATTTTGATGAAATTTGCGGATATAGAACACATAATCCGCAATTTAATGTAACTGGTGCATGTATGACATAAAATCTGGATTTTAATGAAATTTGAAGACGTAGAACTTAAAATCAGCAATTTAAAGAAAATAGGTACAAGTAGGACAAAATCCGCAATTTAAAGAAATTGTTGGATATAGGCCATACCATCTGCATTTTAGTGAAATTGGTAGATGTATCCATGAATATATCATCTACACTGTAATTTTATATAATTCCTCCATTCCGATTACGATAATTTCAAATGTGAGATACATTTTAACAAAACTGTAAGCCTTAATCATTGAAAAACGTGATTGTGTGCAATAATCCTTGCATGTCCACCATTTTGCAACATTAAATAACCGACACTCACGCCCTAGGGGTCGCTTACGCCTTGGTTGCGATAATAAAACGTCACTACATAATAAACAAGGGGACCAACACAACCTAATAATAGAGGCCCCGAGTGGCCGAGTGGTTTAAAACGCTTTCCGTTACGGATTACTGCCATCTCACCTCTGTGTGCGTTTGTTCGAGTCTAAGATTCGGCTAATGTAGTTATGTGAGAAAGTTTGCCAGTAACTTCTCGTGTCTCGGTGGTTCTTTCCGGGGTTTGTCCCTGGTTCTTCCTCCACCATCAATACTGGCCGCCATTTATAGCCTATCGTGTGCTGAAAAATGGCGTTAAACTCTAGAACAACAAACTAATAATCCGAAAGAATGACACATGTGCCATGTCGTAGTCCTTAAAATGAGCACCTTAATACATCACTTTGCGCATATGTAGTACATGTGCAGTTGAATTGACGACCACTTGCTCACCATTGGTATCATGTCTAATTTAGATTCCTCTCAAGAATAATAAGTTTATTCGATATTGTAATGTGATATATGATATTGAAAACCTCATTTAAGTTAGTTTCGCAGTAAAATTTATTTCCCAAAACTGAAGTATTGCCCTCAGGGTGAGAAGTTTGTCAGTTTCTTCTTAACATGATCTTTAAAGTACATCCTGTTATATATACACCCCCACACATACACACCCGACGCTGACACTTATTGGCTCCTTAGGGAGCGTGTACAATAGGTGGAATATCAATATTAAGTATTCAATTCATGACATGCCAAGATGTAATCTCGAACTATTACTCCTTTTTGGTGCAGTAAAATATTGTATGGGTACCGGAATACGTACTATATAGCAGGCTGTATATTTATCCTAGTCATTATGCTACAATTAATTTTGCAATCTGTTTTGCAGATCTATAGTACTTTCGTTACAAGTGTCTTATTAATGAAAGAGTTATACAATTTTACAACAAAAACGATACTGTTTTCTTCGCAGATAAAGGTAACGATCACGTATATACCTGTTTTATAAAATAAGAGAGATACCTTTTTACAATGCAACTCGTACACAAAATCGCAACCAATTTAAAATCTAAAACATTTCGGATGACGGTGTGAAAATATAATTTTGTTCAGAGTTCGATCTGGCAAATTGGTTTTTATTATTTTTTTTTTCTTTTTATAGTTTATATATAAATATAGTGATCTTAACAGTTGATTGATTATATATATATATATATATATATATATATATATATATATATATATATATATATATATATATATATATATATATATATATATATATATATATATATATATATATACATGTACACACACACACACACACACACACACACACACACACACACACACACATTAGGGTGATGTATACATTAGGGTGATGCTTACATTAGGGTAATACTTGCATTAGGGTGCATTTATACTTATATCTATATATATATATATATATATATATATATATATATATATATATATATATCAGATGGTGCACTGATTAGAACTCATGTCACTGGATTTTATCTCAACTCCTTAGCTGTTGTAACACAGGTCCAGACTATGTTCAGAAATGTAATCGAAAGGATTTTCTTAATTGCAGTCCGTATAATCATTGAAAGATATACAGTAGAACCTCGTTTATCCGAATCAATTGGGACCGGACACCGTTCGGATACGCGATTGTTCGGATAACCGAAAACCGAATGCGATCCATGCAGTATATGAAACCGGACACTATACGTATATTGAAAATCATCACATGCGGGAAACGTGCGTGAAGAAAGAGCAAAACAGGTGCAAAATGTCGCAATTTTACCTTTATTGTGGAAAATAATCACTTATTTTTCGCTGTACCAGTGTACACCGTTTTTTCGCTGCAAGGTCTCTGATTCTCTTGAGCAGCAGTAGTTGAGTAGGACAGCACTCTGATTGTTGTTCGTACCACTCCATAGCTGTCTCTAACGCAGCAAACGCGTCAGCATTTGATGGACCCTTGCTACTTTCGTTGTTGTTGTTGTCCTCGTCTTCATCCGTTTCATCGTCGACAGGGTCGGATTCTTCTTGCACGGAAGTCACAATCTCGTCATCATTTAGCATTTGAAATCCACAGTTTTCTGCATCGCATGCCATCCAGGTTTCTACGTCTTCTTCACCGCATTCTTTAAATCCTGGGATCGATTGGACAAAGTCGGTAATCTCCTCCCTGTGGTCGTCATTGGAGTCTTTTTCGCCTTGTAGTTGATAAAAAAAAACTGGTCCGGATATAAAAACTGGTCCGGATATTTGACGCTCCGGATAATTAACGTTCGGATAAACGAGGTTCTACTGTATATGATTTACGACGGTGTCCCAATAAATATTGTTATCAATGCAGATTCTGAACAATGTTTACAAATCTAACAATGAATTTTGAGCACAGGAATTGTCCATTGCACCATGATTTATTGACTGTGCCATCAGAAATGTTTGATTGAACCAGTCTGACGCTAGTGATTATGACATGTCTATGGTTATGATTCTAGTCAAGACAGACCAAGCATTACTATAGTAATTGTGCCGAAGATTAAAAAAAAAAATTTAAAAATTTTAAACAAAAAGATTTTTAAAAAAATAAATTATTTCACAGCATTATATTTTCGTACTTGCCGATTGTGGTGGAATTGTATTTTCCTTCGTTTATTTGTTCAGCTTTTATCTGTCTTTATGGTGATGTGGTTTTATTTTTCTTTCTGACATTAGGGTGATGTGTACATTAGGGTGATGTATACATTAGGGTGATGATTACATTAGGGTGATGTGTACATTAGGGTGATGCTAACATTAGGGTGATGTGTACATTAGGGTGATGTGTACATTAGGGTGATGTATACATTAGGGTGATGTGTATTTTAGGGTGATGTATACATTAGGGTGATGTGTACATTAGGGTGATGTGTACATTAGGGTGATGCTAACATTAGGGTGATGTGTACATTAGGGTGATGTGTACGTTAGGGTGATATATACATTAGGGTGATGTGTATTTTAGGGTGATGTATACATTAGGGTGATGTGTACATTAGGGTGATGCTTACATTAGGGTGATGCTTATGTTAGGGTGATGCTGACATTAGGGTGATGTGTACATTAGGGTGATGTGTACATTAGGGTGATGATTACATTAGTGTGATGCTAACATTAGGGTGATGCTTATGTTAGGGTGATGTGTACATAAGGGTGATGATTACATTAGGGTGATGCTAACATTAGGGTGATGTGTACATTAGGGTGATGATTACATTAGGGTGATGTGTACATTAGGGTGATGTGTACATTAGGGTGATGCTAACATTAGGGCGATGTGTACATTAGGGTGATGCTAACATTAGGTTGATGTGTACATTAGGGTGATGCTAACATTAGGGTGATGTGTACATTAGGGTGATGCTAACATTAGGGTGATGTGTACATTAGGGTGATGTGTACATTAGGGTGATGTGTATTTTAGGGTAATGTATACATTAGGGTGATGTGTACATTAGGGTGATGCTAACATTAGGGTGATGTGTACATTAGGGTGATGCTAACATTAGGGTGATGTGTACATTAGGGTGATGTATACATTAGGGTGATGTATACATTAGGGTGATGCTAACATTAGGGTGATGTGTACATTAGGGTGATGATTACATTAGGGTGATGCTAACATTAGGGCGATGTGTACATTAGGGTGATGATTACATTAGGGTGATGTGTACATTAGGGTGATGTGTACATTAGGGTGATGCTAACATTAGGGCGATGTGTACATTAGGGTGATGCTAACATTAAGGTGATGTGTACATTAGGGTGATGTATACATTAGGGTGATGTGTACATTAGGGTGATGTGTATTTTAGGGTGATGTGTACATTAGGGTGATGCTAACATTAGGGCGATGTGTACATTAGGGTGATGCTAACATTAAGGTGATGTGTACATTAGGGTGATGTATACATTAGGGTGATGTGTACATTAGGGTGATGTGTATTTTAGGGTGATGTGTACATTAGGGTGATGTGTACATTAAGGTGATGTATACATTAGGGTGATGTGTATTTTAGGGTGATGTGTACATTAGGGTGATGTGTACATGAGGGTGATGCTAACATTAGGGTGATGTGTACATTAGGGTGATGTGTACATTAGGGTGATGCTAACATTAGGGTGATGTGTACATTAGGGTGATGCTAACATTAGGGTGATGTGTACATTAGGGTGATACTAACATTAGGGTGATGTGTACATTAGGGTGATGATTACATTAGGGTGATGTGTACATTAGGGTGATGTGTACATTAGGGTGATGTGTACATTAGGGTGATGCTAACATTAGGGTGATGTGTACATTAGGGTGATGTGTACATTAGGGTGATACTAACATTAGGGTGATGTGTACATTAGGGTGATGATTACATTAGGGTGATGTGTACATTAGGGTGATGTGTACATTAGGGTGATGTGTACATTAGGGTGATGATTACATTAGGGTGATGTGTACATTAGGGTGATGCTTACATAAGGGTGATGCTTACATTTGGGTGCAAACAACCCAGCAGAACAGGGGCAGGCAAAATAAGGCCAGCGTACATGATCAGGTCTATGACCAGGTTTCTTCAATTAATTTACATAATGGGGTGTGTTGTAGATAGGTAGATAGGTAAATAGACAGATTGATAGAATTATATATATATATATATATATATATATATATATATATATATATATATATATATATATATATATATATATATATATATATATATATAGATAGATAGATAGATAGATAGATAGATAGATAGATAGATAGATAGATAGATAGATAGATAGATAGATCGTAGTGCTACCTAGTGTTTACCATTTCAAAATGACTGCCATGTTTGTCTTATCTTACCGATATCCCGTGGTCAACTGGAGAGGACATTTTACTGAATGAGTCATTAATAGACTGAAGACATGTTGTTAAAACAATCTCGCTGATATAGTAATGAATTTTGACTAAAGTCTTTGAAATCCTACTTTGGTTGTATTACAAGAAACCAACCCCTTGCCTTTATGTGCAGGCGCCCAAAGTGTATATCTGACTCGGGGTAAATGTAATAAATTGTCAAGGTTATAGATATTAATTGAAAAGAATAAAAGTCACATATAACCGTTTAATGATTCATTAGAAGCAATCTCAACTGATTAAATTATTAAATAACGTCAAATTATGAATTTAATTTTTCTCTAAACACATATACAGTATCAATCTAACAAAAGACACTGTTTAAATGATCCCTATGAATGTCAAACAGTGACAAAGGAACGTTTAAAAAGTTTGTTTGAAACCATAAAATATGAATGTTCGTTGACAATGCCTCTTGCCCGCTGCAGAATTACTAAAACCTTGACTGGTTATGTGCAATTTCAACGTCCAAAATCACTGATTACTTACAATGCTTATATCTTCAGCATACATTGCATATATTTCAAGCTTACTTTTTTACTTTTTTGTGAGAAACGCATGTGATATATATATATATATATATATATATATATATATATATATATATATATATATATATATATATATATATATATATATATATATATATATATATATATACACACACAATGGAAGTTAGAGACATTCGTTTCTGACTGGAAGGAAAATAATACTTATGTCATCTATTTTGTTACGTTTTAGCAATTAATATATTGATAACAACGTTGGAAATATTTTTTCGTTAAAAAAAAATCTATTTAAGTATATAAACTGTGCATGTTTCTGGTAAGCTTGCCACGTTCCGACAGATCTCACTTTCACACACTCCACGCACTTGTTGAAAATATCACAGGCTAAATAATGGAGAAAGATGCAGACAAAACGTTCGCACAAATATGCCTCCTGATAATCTATTAAATGCGAATTTTGCGAAGACTTGACATATTCGATGTAATACGAAATTAAACAATCGAACTTAATTGCCACCGATAAGATTATGGTTTTATACGTTATAAATTTAAACTAGTTTTAGATGTTTGTGATTTATAGTGTGTGTGTGTGTGTGTGTGTCTGTGTGTGTGTGTGTGTGTGTGTGTGTGTGCTTCATGTGGTTTTATTGGTTTAACCCATATTTAGGACAAGGCAGGCTATATACGGCGACCAGCATTTCTGGTGAAGGTAGAACCCGGAAAATCCTAAGAAGAATCACTGACCAATTGGAATCTTTCTTGCTTATTCATATTCATATATTATAAATTGACACAGCTTCCTCAAAGACGATTACTGTGTATACACATTCCTTTCAGTCATCACGATACATGTACATGATTGAAACGAAATTCAAGGATATTACTGAAAGACTAGATCAAGAAGGTAAGTGATAGCTTTCGAAGTTATGGCTAGATGGCACAGAAGTAAAAGACTAGGAATAAGATTGGGCAGAGGATAAACGAGTCTGGACCAAGTTAATATGGGTAATAAAGTGTACACAAACACACACACGCACGCACACACACACGTGTTCTCTCCTTCATTTTGGGGCAGATCTATGCCGAGTATATGTCGAGTGAATTTCACCTGACTTGAGGTAAGTGGAAACCTGTCAACATTGATTTATAAATAGTTTCCTTCTTTGTCTCCGATCGTTAATAATGGGTCCCGACATTGACACATCAAGAGAGCGACAATGAGAATCGCTTCAGCTAATGTGTACTTTGACAAACACGCGGAACAAATGACACCATTAAAACAAACTGAAATTGTTTGGTCTGGTCCCAACCGATATATTGGTTTGACCTTATCAATATAACCCTTTTGAATCTTAATCGGAACATAAATTCAGAAACCCGAGGCAGTTACGTTTCTTTTTTAATTATTTATACTTATTTAAATATCTATTTCGAAATATAATATTAAAAATATAATCATAAAATGCAAATATTAATATCCGCTGATATTCTTTACAGTCATAGAAATCATGTTTTTGAACTAGAGACTGAAATATATGTACAAAAGGACCTATGCACATAATTTAAAATCAACTTATCTGCTGTATGACTAAGAATCTACTTATCCACAATAAGAATAAGAACCGACTTGTCCGCTGTATGACTAAGAATCTACTTGTCCGCTGTATGACTAAGAATCTACTTGTCCGCTGTATGACTAAGAATCTACTTGTCTGCTGTATGACTATGAATCTACTTGTCTGCTGTATGACTATGAATCGACTTATCCACAATAAGAATAAGAACCGACTTGTCCGCTGTATGACTAAGAATCTACTTGTCCGCTGTATGACTAAGAATCTACTTGTCCGCTGTATGACTAAGAATCTACTTGTCCGCTGTATGACTAAGAATCGACTTATCTGCAGTATGGCTAAGAACGGTCTTGTCCGCAGTATGACGAAGAAAAAACTTGTCCGCAGGACGTTTATGACATACGCAATTATAACCCGCCATTATGTCAATAGCTCTGTGTACATAAAACAACAACAAAAATTACTTGTATCTATGACAGTGTGAATAAAACGGTTCAATTATATCTCGTTGACACAATATTAAAAGTAAGAAGACACATCTTTCTTATTGTACGCCGACCGCGTTCGTTTTTCAATATGGCAGTATATACCATATGATCAAAGTCAGATCGCCTTTATACGTAAAGATCTGTCAGCGACCGTCTCCCTCTTAATAAGAGGGGTAGTTTATTGTATTTAGTTACGTTATCTAGGGAATGACCTCCCTCGGTATTATGACCCGGGATAAGTGAAAGATAGAATATCAACAGAGAACTGGGCAAGATTATTGGGAAGAAATAATACAATGCAAGCATCCTTAGATAAGGAAAATAAGAACGTTAATCAAACAAATTAATAGTGGTAATTTCGATTCAACTTAAATGATATCAACAGGCTGTAATAGCAGTACCCAATATGGATTTATTTCATCATCATAACGAGTGGTCAAAAGAGCGCAATGTCCACGACTGTATGCATCAGCTTCATCTCGACCGTGTTTCAACATTTTATATTTCCTCAAATCTTGCTATTCTGGCTGCCTTGTCTTTGTCTCGTTTAACGAGAAAGGCACTATTCTTTTATTTGGCTTCCTCGGAGCCAAGCTTCTCTCTCTCTCTCTCTCTCTCTCTCTCTCTCTCTCTCTCTCTCTCTCTCTCTCTCTCTCTCTCTCTCTCTCTCTCTCTCAGAAAATTTCCGACTAAAGAATTTCATTCAAGGTTGTCACTTTAAATTCTCATTACATCCAAGGTGTATGTCTTCTTCTTTCGTCAGTCCAGTCACGGATTACCCATTAGGCAGAGTAGGCAACTGCCTATGGGCCCCGCGACTTTTATCGGCCCCATCAGGGGCACCCAGGGGCCCCCATGAGACCGTGACCATGGGTCTGGGGCCCCAAAAGTTTGACTGCCTATGGGCCTCCACGGTGCTTAATCTGGCGCTGCGTCAGTCAGAATCTCTGTACAAGGTTATATAACTTTTCCCTTTGAAGAATGACTATTTGACACTAATCGAAAGTTCTGCTTTCTTTTTCTCAAAACCAGTCAATTTAATTGAATCCGATGATAAAGTCTTAATGTTCAGGGCATTCAATTTGAGGATCATTGCGTATTCAAAATTGTGTGTGAATATATATATATATATATATATATATATAGATAGATAGATAGATAGATAGATAGATAGATAGATAGATAGATAGATAGATAGATAGATAGATAGATAGACATAGATAGATAGATAGATAGATAGAAACACACACACACAGATAGACATAGATAGGTAGCTAGATAGATAGATAGATAGATAGATAGATAGATAGATAGATAGATAGATAGATAGATAGATAGATAGATAGATAGATAGATAGATAGATAGATAGATAGATAGATAGAAACACACACACACAGATAGACATAGATAGGTAGATAGATAGATAGATAGATAGATAGATAGATAGATAGATAGATAGATAGATAGATAGATAGACATCTATCTATCTATCTATCTATCTATCTATCTATCTATCTATCTATCTATCTATCTATCTATCTATCTATGTCTATCTAACTCTGTGTGTGTGTGTGTGTGTGTGTGTGTGTGTGTGTGTGTGTGTGTGTGTGTGTGTGTGTACTGGTGAGACATGTCAAGTCTGCAAGTAAAAGTTAAAAAGGTAATATCCGCTTGTCAAATAGATTTTCAAGGGTAGATTACAGAAGAAAATAAAACGGCATCAGGATGCATATTTTATTTGAGTGCATTTTTGTGCTTTATCTTCAAAAATTACACTTATATCAAAATTCGGAATTAGTGACGCATAACAAGATGGGTCTAATTATGAAACATACGGCTAGGAGAAACGGTAATAATGGCAATAAAACAACCCTACATTTATTTAAGGTCAAGTAAATGCCACTATTGAATGCATGCTGTTGCTAATTACACTGCATATGGTATTATGTACACGGCATATATATATATATATATATATATATATATATATATATATATATATATATATATATATATATATATATATATATATATATATATATATATATATATATATATATATATATATATACATATTACACTCTATTTGGATTTATGTACACGGCATTTGTATGTATGTACACGTTATATGGATGTATATACCTGTTATATGGATTTATGTACACGGCATATGGATTTATGTATACGGTATATGGATTATTATACACGGCATATCAATTTATTACGTACATGTCATATGGATTTATGTACACGTTATAAGGATTTATCTACACGGTATATGGATTTATGTACACGGTATATGGATTTATGTAAAGGGCATATGGCTTTATTATACACGGCGAATGGATTTAGGTACAGAAATTGTATACTTTGTATTGTACTGTTACCAAAGAAGTGTTCCTAGAGAAAGGTACTGGTAAATAAAATACTTATTTATCAACCATGATGTCAGACAATAGTTTTATAATTTGACAAAATATATGCACGTAAGTGCAAAAAATGGTGTCGACTATGCAATCAGAGCATTTTATTATATCTTCCAATAGTGAGCCGGTCTGAACGGAATGTATTAAGCGCAGTAATAAATGCTAGCTCAGCGCGAGACTATTGTCTAAAATCAGGAATGGTTTTATATTTTATACAATAACAGCATCGAAATCAACATTAGATGGCTTGCGGATTACTGTAATAATGTGTGACTCATGGACATCTTCGAAATAAACGAAAAAGCATAGATTTACCTCCAGTGTGAAACTTAATTATGCTATTGAATGACACACTTGCGTGGATTTGGCTTGATGCCGGCTGTTTCCTCTATTTCCATGAACCTCAAGATAGCGGTCATTGTCAACTAAAAGGTTTTTACACGCGCAAACGCATAGACATATCAAATTCTGAATTACACTCAGGTTACAATAAGGAAGCTATTAAGAAAAATGAGGAAAATATTATAATTCACTTTTTACATCTGCCAAAGGTGATTTTTTTCTCTCCCAGTAATTGCAATGTCACTCAGATTGACAGCATTATTACAGTCATTACATAAATCAAATACGAACATGTTGAAACTAAATTACATAGATATTGGTATATTTGGGAAGACAGTTTGCAAACTATTAAATATAGAAAAGCAACTAATCTCTAGCAAATACTGTACAGTGATGAATCTACAGTACTTTCTCTTCCGTAATGAAAAATAAAAAAAAAAAAACAATGAAAAAATTATATTGAATAAAAACAGAAAAATGAAAGAGCAATAAACATATCGAGTAAAGTTGTTTGGAAAATAACGAAATTTTGACAAAATATTATTAACCAATTTGGATAGATTTCTAAAGGTTTCTCAGGGCAAATTAATTCTTTAAACTTTGGTACATGTGCTCTAGTATAGAAGTACGTGGGATGTAGCTGCTTTCTTTGTTATCTGAAATAGCCACATTTAAGAAGACAATTAAATTCATCTTCCACACCGTTATGCACGCATATTGTTCCCAATCTGTCATATCTAGGCACAGTCTACCATCTTCCCTTCTCTATCGGTAAATAGTGACAATATATTCGAAATTTCATTATATTTGCTTAATACTTTTCTTATAGGTCTTTTAACACAAAAAAGTTCTAATTTTCGTTTCGTTTTTACACATTCTATATGTATCAGCTTTTGTCGAGGTAGTAATGGATGATCCCCATGTTTGTATAAACATAACATGCAGCCTTTCTTTACATATTGTAACTAGCCAGCATATGTTGGGAATGTTTAGATTAACCCAAATAAATTGAAACCCTGTTTCCGATAAGATGTTTCGAATGCTCTCAACACATCTGTTTCTGCCTAGACCCAATACCAAACTTACCTCGGGCTGCATAGCTCTGCTTGTTAGTAAATCAAATAGTAGATATTTAGAGATGTAAAATAATAGTTCTAAGGTGGCGCTCTACAGTTTCGTATTTTTTCGTAAAAACTTTAAAGAAAAAGAAATTATAATCCTGCACTAGCAGGATTAATAGGTACATGATTTAAGATATTTTTCGTTTCTTTACCATTAATGAGATTTACCCAATATCCATCCATTTTCCATTTTATTTTAATGAGCTCTACCAAGCTCACAACAAAGCATATACATGTTTTAACTTTTCGCACACATGTTATAAAATCTAAATGAACCCGTTCCGTCATACCCAGGTCTCAGCGGCATATGTGAGAGTTGGGACTATTGTCATATTAAAAGTATAAGCTGACAGTCAGCAGGCAAGTTCAGATTTACTATTCGTTTCTTAATTAAGTACATAGCTTTCCTGGCTTGGCTTATAAGGTTCCCAACAAATATCCTCCATTCTCCATTACGATCAGCACTAAGTATTTAAAATTTCTGAAAGTTTCAATTTTCGAGTCTCCTAATTTGAACATTACATTTTTGTTCTATAACTACATTTCCCAAAAATATTTTTGGTGCTTGTTTATATGATAAGTTATACATTTAGCAGTAATTAACTTATATATCAAACTTATGTTCCAGATCTCTTGGATAATCTGACAATACATATGTATCGCGTCTACATTGATTAAACAAATAGGTCTAAATATCTCACTAGATTTCGTTTCAGTAATTTAACTGTAATGCCATTAAAATTGGAGTTCAAAAAACTAAAATTGTTCTAAATACCATTTAGATACAGTGCAAATAATGCAAGATATATGTTCTGTCCTTGTCTAGCTCTCTTGACTACAAGTAAACAGTCGTGATTTATTTATATTGTGGACTGTACAAAAATTTACATCCATATACATATTCATAAACACCTTGAGAATTTTCCCATTTTATCCATAAGTCAACTCTCCATACCCTGTCGGAAGCCTGAGAGAAATACACAAAGTGAAAAACATTGGTTTAAGTTTATGTCCTCGGTTTAAAAGATCAATTAAGGAACACAACACCAACATATTATCAGTGTCAAATTATAGTGAATTGTACGAGCCCCACATTGTCAAAGTGTAGGGGTTAGGTCCCCACTTGTAAAGTGGTATTGTATTATAAAGTAATAATAATAAATATTATAACCCACTCCCTTTTGGTACTCGTTATCTAAGAGATGACCGCCCTCGATATAATTGCTCGGTTCGATTAGGAATAAAATTTTCACCGAAATACAATAAAATTTGAAATAGATTAAAATAAATTAGCTAATCTGTTACTGATAGTTTTAAATCATCATAGGATCGAGTGGATCGAAGTCAACGCCTTGTTCGATTTCATAACCTGACAGTCCCCAGTCTCCGTCCTCTGCTCCGTTCAGACTTTTGTACTATAGGACACTTCCTATCATCCATCTCAAGATACTCTCTGCACACGTAGAATTTCAGCACGATGCCGGATATTTCCACTGGAGTATGCTTCACTGCAATCCCCGTTTCCAGTTTCTTTTCCAAAGTGTACGTCTCAGTTTACGTAACCTCAGTACTTTCCAAATAGCTATTTTCTCCCTTTAAAAAAATTACACAACTCCAAATCTCTCGTTATAATTGATACAGTTGAGGATTCTTATTACTCCTGATTCGAAAATCAGATATTTATATCAGTGGTAAACAGATTATACGGCTAAAAATCAACTACACATGTCCGCAAATGACCGTAGTTAAACGAATTGCTAATTCGTTACGCCTTGACCTTATACATTAACACACCATACATCGAGGTTTTGAATTCTGGCCCCACCTTAATTTACACAGCAAATAAATTGAATACACTGACGCTGAATCATCTATGAAATCTAAATTCGGTGAATTCACATGTATTCTCGTAAATCATATTAACTAATGTAAGGCATTAAATTCTTAGAACCTAATCATTATGCAATCAAGACGATAAATTAAAACAATTCGTCCTGTTCCACGAATTAATGTAAGACTTTCTTTCGAAACTCAACATAATGTTTTACGACATAAATTAACACTACGTCACCCTTTACTAAGAATTAAGATAAGACTTCCGATTCATAATTCAAAAGCACATTGTTATACAAATGTATCAAATGAAATAATGTATGAACTTCCGATTCATAATTCAAAAGCACATTATTATACAAATGTATCAAATGCAATCATACAAGACCTGTAAATTAAAGTAAACATTATATAAATCGTATCAACAAATTACATGGAATTGTGTCCCTATACCTTTGTAGTTTGTGTCACTCAACCAGTTGCTTTGGCGGCTGCCTGGGCCACGTTTCTCAAGTTACGAGGGAATTTATTGCAAAGAGCCCCCGGAGCCTTCACTGGATAATTTTCTCTCGCAGACAAAGTTTAGACTAATTTCTGGTTCGATAGGGCTATATTAAATCCTGTGAATTTTCATGTGAAAACGCACCCCTTATTTAACCGTGACCAATCAGAATCAGATGTTTGGAAATTGTATATGATCTAAGCACACTGCTAACTAAAATGATTGCTCCCTTGTGCTGAAATAATCAGCTTGAATTAGTCTAAAGTACACGATCTTTAGCAGTTATTAATATAGGGAAACAGAATTTTGCTGTACTAGACAGTACAAGTTTCTGAAAGTGCAACGAATGAATTACCAAATATTTAAAATGTTAAAACAAAGTTATCCGCTCTTTTTTAAATACAAATTTACCTCTGAAGTTCAAGAAGTGAAAATGACCAAGTGGAGCTAGTATTTGCTTGAAAGTTGCACATCTGGAGTTCAGGCCAGGCTGTATACTCTGTAACCCATAATACAAATTAAATATTCTTTGAGCTATACCTAATATATACGGGTCGTTTTTAATAAATCAGTATAACCAGCGAGGAAAGCCAGGAATTTTTTTTTTCTTTAAAATTTGAACCCTTATGAAAAAATACGAAACTGTAGAGCACCACCTTAGAACTATTAGATTAGAGCTTTAAATATATACTAATTGATTTACTAACAAGCAGAGCTATGCAACCCGAGGTAAGTTTGATATTGGGTCTAATATTTAATCCTTTAATCTCATGATTCTCGAAACTAATTACATCAACTTCTGACAGTTTCGTTTCTGCTAAACATATAACATCAAGTTTGTTTATAAAACGATTGAATTTTGGATAATTTAACTTGCGTTTTAGACCAAATACATCCAAAAAGGAAAAGATGATCTTACTTTTGTTTTCATTTTGACATGGATCGTCAAACTGAATAATTTTCTTTCAGTATCCACACTGGCAATAGATGTTGCTTCTTTCAGTGATGCTCCTACTTCGATTATCGTGGTCACGCTCTGTCTCACATCGTTATTGATTTGTGCGGATTTTGGCACAGTTTTCTTTCGTGAGGAGTGAGGTCTATTTCCTCGATTTTAGTTTCGTGTACTTGCATGTGCCTCTGTGTGAATAACATTGAGTTCCTGTACTATACTGCAAATAATGTTTGTCTAATCACCTCACAATCATACATCACGAACTATAAGTATTTCATACTTGCATGGTTCTTCTTGTTTGGCACTTGTATGATTGACCAGTCAAACTGTCAAAGCTGAAAATTAGTATATAATACAAAATACTACCCAAACAATGTATACAAAAAATTGTTCATATCTCAAATTACTAAACACCTTAAACTATCTACAGACTTCACTATGTTAAAAAAATTAGCGAGGGTCTAATTTACCAAACCAATCCATGCTGTCGAAAATTTACGTTAACGTTATACCTTATGACGTTCATAAATTGTCTATGTAATCGGGTTGAGAAATGTTTTCGCAACACCGACTCCCATAATCAACAAATGATCACTAAAATGCGACAAATTTACAAAAGGTGACATAAATACAAGAAGCAATACCATTGGTTTATTATATTACAACTGACCGCATAATCTTCAAAGTTTTTAAGCAATTTACTTTTCTCTGAGATTACATGTTTAAGGCAAACATACAGCAATGTTTTTTCAAAACATTTGTGGGAAATAAAATAATTGAAAGTATTATAATCAGATAATATTTCCCCGGATTCGAATCGTAAAACGGCGTTAATGATAATGTATAATTTCTAATTTGTTTCTTTAGACGCAATTATAATTGTTTGTTAAAAGTGTAGGTATATCTGTAAATACAGGAACATGTAATTATTAAAAAGAGTTAGACATCAAAACTAATTATCAGGATAATTTTCAAGATTTTTTTGTTGTGAATTACATTTTCAGCCACACCCGTAGAAATAAGGGTTGGGCGTTTCTAAACAC